>JBBMKD010000145.1:101095831-101183285 GCA_037834095.1 Argya squamiceps | reverse complement strand
CCTTCCCTTCCCTTCCCTTCCCTTCCCTTCCCTTCCCTTCCCTTCCCTTCCCTTCCCTTCCCTTCCCTTCCCTCTCTAATGGCTAAAGGTAATGCTTTTACTTAAAACATTACCTCCTAGCTAAACTGTTTCCTTAAGCCTCATTAAAATAAACTTTGAATCAATGAGAATATGATTTCATGTCAGATAATTTTTTATCAGTGATTTCTGCTTGTGAATAAGGTGCAATGTGTTTATTAATATAGAGACAAAGCTAAGAGTCCAAAATGTAGCTTCAGAAAGAAACTTAAACATCACAGACTTGCTAAATAGAGGTGCCAGGTCATTTCTGTGTTCAAGCACACGGAACATAGCAATTCTGTATTTTAGAAACAGGTTTTCACATATGATGTGGATACCTAAATGGACACATTCTGAAGCTCTTGAAATCCAACAACTTTAGAAAATTGTGATGTCATCCTGAAAAATTAGATTTTTTTACAAGAGACTTCTCAAAATGTATACAAGAACAAGTACACATTTTTTCAGTTGTGTCATGTGCAAAAAAATGACACTCACTCCAGTATCATTGCCAAGGGTTTGTGCCACATATTTCCAGTGCACCTGTTATACAAATAAAAATTGCACTGCCAACTGAAATTTTATCTGACCATGTCCATATTCTGTATTAAAAGCTGGCTTGCAACTGAAAAGTGAAACACTAGAGCCTGAGGATGGGACTGAAGAAATGCTTACACAGACCCTCACTTTTCCCATGTTTTTGACTAAATAGAGGATGAGCTCCTTAGATGAACTTAATTTTGTATAAAAAAACAGTCATGAGTATAGATGTACTGTGGGAAAACGAGTCTGGCCAATGAACTGGAATGAAATGGACAGGAATGCAAGTTGTAATTCTTGCAAAGTCCTTTGGCAACATCTAGTTAGGTTTATCACAATACAAGAATATTTGACACAGTGAAGTCTTTGTGTTCTTGTAAATCTTTACACTAGCACAAATTCACAATATTTCCATTTCCTGAAAAATTACCTTTTGTAATCCCTTATGGGAATTATACCCATGTTGCTGTCAATATATTTTACATTGTCCTTAAATGATGCCAAGTGTGCAAAGACCCCAACAACTGGTTAGAGTCTTGACAACTGCAAAACAAAGATGTTCTGTGCTGGCCTAAGCTTATGAGAATAAGAGAAGTGCTGCAGTCAACCACATACTTTGGGAGTTTTCCAGTTCTGTCAGAAAACCCTTTTTTTTTCCTGTTTGGCAACAAATGGCACTAATGAGAACAATGAATTGCAGTAATTAGGTTAAGAGGCTTAAACAAACAACCTAGCTAGAACAATGAAAGATGAAGATGGGAATATAGATTATTGTGAGCTTATTGTCATTGTAGACTGATGAAAGTTTAGTTAGCTAGCTGGCATTTATATTATTCATTTCATCACAAAGTTCATTCCAGACCTGCCCATTTCTCTATCTGCTATTCGGGTTAGGAGCAGAAAAGCTGCATAACAGAACTGGAAGAAAGTAAATCCGAGATGCTGGGGAGTGAGTTGAGTGCACAAGAAGTACTTTCCTTGTTCAGCCAAAGAACAGCTGTAGTTTTTATCAGAAAGGAAGCTCAGTTCATAAGTGAATGTCTCATAAGTTTTTGGAGGAGAGGGTTCAAATCTCTCCTCTTCTGCTCATTTTTTGTTCTTGAACAATTCACTTGAAGTTTCCTATTAGCTAAAAATTACCCTTAGATATGGAAACGATTCTGTCATGCAGGAGTGTTGCAAAGTTATGACATGCTCAGATAACAATTCATTTAAACATCTTACCAATGACTGTAACATTTTGCACAGTACCCTTCTCATTGGCTTTGACTGAAACCTGAAGCCTTTGCATGCAGGCTGATGTTTTTGATGTTCTTTCCCTGTGACACTTTTCAATGGCTCTTTACCTGTGAAGTTGTTATATGTTTTCCAAATCTGCCCTTTTTTTTAGCTGTGTAGTCAGTCAGAGGAAGCATATTTGCAAAGAGAGTTCATGTTTAGAACAATTAGTAGAGAAATGAGGAGGAACACTTCACTGGAGTGGGAACTTCATTTTAGTCTTCAGGACAGAAACTGACGTAATCATAAAGGTCAGTTTTGCTGATAAATTGCTTCAGAAACAAGTGAAGCTTCTTTCTATGCTTTCAAGCTTTCATAGTGGTATAACAGGATGTGTTAAGGGATGAATAAATGGAAGAATGCTGTTGGACTGGAAACGTGCTTAAAAACCACCGATTGCAATATTTAAGGTGGAGAATACATATCTCAAATATTATTTAGTATTTACTTCAAAATGTCTTCAGAAGGGTTCAATTTATAAAGGCAAATCAGATTGATGGTGAGGAGGGATTGGACTGGAAATTTAGGCTAATAATGCATTTTGCTTTAACACATATTTGCTACATACTTAAACCTTCTAATAATGCACATCCAAGTCTCTTAATTTTTTATAAATAAAACTTGCTTACATTAAGAAGTAAGATAGCAGTTACGAAAAAAACCCAAACACGATGATATACAATATATAACTTGCGTGCTAAAAAGTACTGAAAAAAAAGGTGAGAAACTGAAAATATGGAGAAAAAATGTTAGCATGATAAAATGTAGGTTTGTAATGTGTGCTGGTATAAAAGTATATCTGATATACATCTGAGTGATGTTGGAAAATATCAGTATCATGATGTTGGAAACAAATCATCAAATTCTTTTTAGAAAACATGGAGTAGTTAAAATTCATAAAAATACTTGAATTCCTAGAAATAAAATACAGATGCTGTACTTCCACCATATAAGAACAACAAATTTCTTTCCGGCTTGTCATGGTCTGAGGGAAATACAAAGCAACTTTAAGTAGAATTAAACACTTCTAATTCAGTGGAAACAGATGTTTTGCACACAAATTGCTCTAGGAAATCTTTAATCTTTATTTTTAATCCTTATTTTTAACAAATTCTGGAACACCAGGAAAATTCCAGAAGACTGAAATTGAGTTTACAGTGAGCCAATATTAAGAAAAATCTCACAAGATGACTGGAGTTCAGTGTAGGTCAATTGGTCTGACATCTGTTCCAGAAAATATAACAGAAAAGCTGGGAAGAGAATCAGCTGAGAAATAATTAAAGGATAGAAATAAAATTATTTCCAGACAACATGGTTTTATGAAAAGCAGATCATGTCAAAGAAATCTCACTTTATTCTTTGATGAAATTGCAAGCTTGTTTGAGTAATCTGATTTTTGTAAAATATTTGAATTTGGCAGCACAGCATGTTCTGATTTAAACATTGGCATCATATACTATTAATAAAGCAAATGTTTTATGAATTAAGAACTGGTTAAGTGATAGATCTTAGATTGTGTCCAGGAAATTATCAACAGCTGAACATACTTATAACAGAGTTTCATGGGGATCAGTAGCAGACCTGATACCATTCAATGACTTCACTGATTATTTTTGAAAGTAAATAATAAATCACTTGTGATAACATTTGTAATTAAAACCGAAAAAAGAAAAGCAAGTCAGTATAATAGTACATAAGGATAAGGCAATGAGGCAAGATGATCTTTTCATAAACAGGACCATGAAAAAGACCTAGGGATCAAAATGCAGGAGTGACATAATGTGAGGTGTCAGCATGGTAAAAGTGCTGATAATTAACTGTAATTGCAGTCTACCTGCAAGTGCAGCTAGGCTGTTCTCTGTGTCCTGGCTCCTCATTGTGCAATCAGAGCTGGGGTGTCTGTGCTGCACTTCTCTACACTTCCACTTGTGCTGCTTTGTATAAACTGAGACAGCTCAGATGCCTTGGATGCCTCTGCCAGCATGATGTAGTTTTGCCCTTGATCACAATCACACTACTTTCACAGGGAGACTGTAATGGGTATTAAATAACCCTTCAATCTAAGAGGAAGGAAGTAACAAGAACCAACGTCTGGAAGCTGAAGACATGCACATTTGAGTTAAAATGTATTATTGTTCCTATATACACATCACTGGAAGAAATTATCAGGGGAATGTCCAGCTTTAGTGAAGCCTATGCCTTTGGAAGCATGTAATTTTGTGAAAGGGGGTGGCCATTTCCACAAGAGCTAGGTGAAAAAAAGCACTGTATAACTTTCTCATTATTGTTTTTAAGAACAGAGACCTGGTTGCAAGTTCTGTTCACTGCTCAGAACAATTAGCTTGCTGACACTGATTTTGGAAGAGAAAGGGTTGAAATCTCATAGGCAAAGTACATAATATGTACAGAAGAATCTGTAAAGAAAAAGGAAGTTCATAATATAACTCACTAAATATAACTCACTAAAAGTCAAATCTGAAGCTCTGTTCTCAGGCAACAAGCCTGAGAATTGAAAAAAAACTTAGATTGCCCATGCTTAATGCTTTTCAGATGACAGAAAGGGTATGACCTTGAGAGGTCATCCCCTATCTTAAGTCAAGATCAACTCCACTGAAAGCTGATTAAGAGAAAAATGAAATGCCAGTAATGTTAAACTCACAGTTATAAAAAAATGTCCTTCCTGCAGCAACATAAATGACTTCTAATCCAACTGGGGTCCCCCCTATCCCAGGCATTGCAGGGAAATAACAGCAGCTTCTCATACAACCTGTGAATATGTGGACCCTTCCAGAAGGATCCTTAAAATTCCCCAAATATGTTGTTCTCTCTGAGACTCCAGGCTACAGATCTGTGTATTGTAACTAGTTTGAGTCAAGGATTAAGGAGTGTCCTGACTCTGAGTGAGTCCAGATAGTGTGGAAGGATGTATTTCAACAGCAGAATGAGAACAATGAGATCAATTACCAATGACCAAACTTTTCCACATAGAAAAGACTCCCTCTTCTAAATTCAATTTTGTAGAAAGATTCTGTAGTCAATACCCTAACTTGCTTGTAACTCTCCTTCTGCCCACTCCTGAAACTAACCCTTCTGGACTTCAGTTCCTGTAGAATCACTTATCTTAGCTGACAAAAATATTGTTAGGGATCTTTAAATTAAAGATTATTGATTTAGAAAATCACAGTAGTTTGCAGTGAGAAAGAGTGATATTGAAATATTGTCTTGCTAAAATGACCTTGAAAATCACAGTTTATTCAGTATTTTTTAGATGGTGTATGGTTGTACATCTCCAATACAATTTCATTTAGGAAATGTTGCCGTAAGATGAACTGACTGGGGGAGCTTGCAGCTGACAGTGTTCATTTTCCATCATGAATTATTTGGGGATGTAGATGCTCTCCCATTAATGATTTGAATACAAATATTTAAATATTGACTACAATATTGAAAGAGGTATCCTCCTTCCTTCTAGACAAAATGTAAGAAATAAAAAAGCACTGATGCAGCTGCTTTGGGAACATTTGAACTTTTACTTGTGTAAGACAATGATTGACACAGTCTACTCAAATTGTATCTTTACAAATCCCAGACAAAGAGATCAAGAAATGCAGAATTGACAGCATTGCATCAATTTTAATAAGCAAGGCTTGACATAAAAATAGTCCAAAGGAGACCACAAAGATGCTGGGAGGGCTGGAGCACCTCTCCTATGAAGACAGGCAGAGAGGGTTGGGGCTGTTTGACCTGAAGAAGGGAAGGCTCTGGGGGGCTCCTATTGCATCTTCCAATACCCAAAGGGGCTGCAAGACAGCTAGAGGGGGACTTTTGACAAGGGCACGTTGCAACAGGGGGAATGGCTTTAAACTGAAAGGGGGCACGGTTAAATGAGGTGTTAAGAAACATTTCTTTCCTGTGTGAGCTGTGTGACGCTGGAACAGGTTGTCCAGAGAAGCTGTCAATGTCCTATCCTGGGGAAGTTTTGAGAACAGTTTGGATGGGGCTTTGAGCAACATGTTCTAGTGAAAGGTGTGGCATGGTCTAGTGAAAGGTCATGGCAAGGGGCTGGAACTCAATGATCTTTTTTAAGTCCCTTCTAGCCAAAACCATTCTGTGATCCTATGAATACCATTGGCTCTTTCTGCTCCCACTCACTATCACAGTGGTGTCTGTCAAGAATAAAGTATTTTACAGAATCACACAACATACTGAGATGGAAGGAACCTGCAAGGATCATTGACTCCAACTCCTGGCCCTCAGGACACCCCAAGAGTCACACCCTGTACCTGAGAGCATTGTCCAAATTCTTCTTGAGCTCTGTCAGGCTGGTGGTGTGACCACTGCACTGGGGAGCCTGTTCCAGTGCACAACCACCCTCTGAATGAAGAACCTCTTTCTAATATCCAACCCAAACCTCTCCTGACACAACTTCAGGTCATTCCCTCAGATCCTGTCACCAGTCAGCACAGAAACCTATGGTTTTGATTTTACAACAACTAAGAAATTCAAATTAATTTTTACATTCTTTATTTATTTTAAGTGAGAACAAGTTTTGGGCAAAGGAGTGTAGATTCTATCACAAAGCACTTGCACCTGTATGAGAACCTGTATTGATTGGGAAGAAATTGGGGTAAGAAGGGAGCAGGATTAGCCTGTCAGCAGAAGGGTAGGTGAGCTCAAGGCAGCTGTGAAACCACATCTGAAGTCTCTTTTGTGAAGTTAGCCTGGATGCCCAAGTCCCTGATGGACCAGCTTCTGTCCAAGGCAAGTGGAGCAGGTCTCCAGGCAGGGGTCCTGTTTTACATGGGAGCTCTGGGCACACATCTGTACAGCAGGGTTGGCTCAGGCCCTGACTTGATCTCACACTGCTCAAGCAAGTGGCACAGACATCACAATGCTTCACAGGCTCTCTCATGCTGCGTGTGATGCACACACACAATGAAAAGATTGTGCCTTACCCAGTTTTTTAAAAGACCTTAAAAGATGAGTCTAAAGTGAAAGTTGGCAGAAACCAACAGATGCAGGAGAGGGAGATGTGTGGGAATTACCACTGGAACGCCAGATCAGTTGTCCTTCAGTTAAGCAGCTGTTTATACACAAGGTAGGAATCTAGCTTTAAGAGTCAAAATGCAGCATGTAAACTACTTCTCAAATTCAGATCACTCTGATGGCATTGCCAGATTCTCACAACACCAAAGTCAGTACAGCAGCAGCTTGTGTCTCCTAGTGCTTTCTCTGAGGGTCATCACAAGCATTCTCCTTTGGGATAATGTTTATTTTGCAGTGCCAATCCCAACCAATACACTCAATAACAACTCCTTGGTCACAGGCTGGAGGCACTGCTAGATGAGAAATAGCAAGGAAATATGTTTGCTATCCAAATTCCAAGGCTTGCTGATCAGGAGGATGGAGAGCAGGCAAAATAGCCTCTCCCACAGCAGTGGGGGATTACTCCTGCTTCTTTATGGGCTTACCAGACTGTCTTCCCCAGATAAGTAAACACAGGTGGAGGAGACACCTGCATTACTCCATCCCTGAAGTGTTTAAGGCCAGGTTGGATGGGGTCCTAATCAACTTCGTCTAGTGGAAATTGTCCCTGCCTGTGGTGGGGATGTTGGAACTGGATGATCTTTAAAGTCCCTTCCAGACCAAACCATTCTATAATTCTATGAGTCTGTGAGTTTATGAGATAAAATTGATAAAGACAAAAGAGAGGAATTAAAATAGTCTCTCTAAAAGAGGTCACATATTACTTTTCTCAAGTAAACCAAACCCTAGAACCTCATGTATCAGAGGAGAGGAATATTCAAAAGGCTTCTTGTAGAAGGTAGAAGCATTCTCATAGACTTAGGTAATATTAACCCTTGTTAATAACACTTAATACACTTAATAAGTAACACTGTGTTACTTATGTGGACACTAAATTACTCTTTGCTTTAAGAAAGAGTATGTGTTGGCTCATTGACGTCAGACATTAAAGGAAAACCTTTAAGCTGCCTCAGGATGTGCTCAGCAAACGTGTTTTTTAGTTCCTGCAGTGTGGGTTGGATTAACTGCTCTGTTTCTTGTCTCAGGGGTTATCTAAAATAGAGTCCTTAATAATTCTGTTGGAACACTACTCATGTTTTACTATAAGGACAAGTTTATATTGCTGTAACTTTCTAAACAGTTACTCAGGCAAAAACTCACATACAGATTCAGTTACAGGAGTGAACAATACCAGCAGATTCTAGTGTCTTTGCTAGCTGCCCTCATCTGAACACCTCTGTACAGGCATTTCTTCATGGCCTGGAACTGTAGACACGCTGTGCTCAATAAAGCACTGTATGCTATACTGTTGTCTTCCTCACCTGGGGCAAGAATTAACCCTGAATTTTTAACTTGAACCATTAAATGCCAAAAGTGGTGTAGCTGCAGAATGACAGCTTTTCCTCTGAACCTCCAACTGCCTGCATCGCACTCAGCTTTGCAGAACTCTTTGAACTTAGGAGTTCTCTCTGGTGCAATGCACAAGTACAAAGAATGGAGGCTTCAGCTGTGAGTTTTCATACATGTGCAGACTTCAGCAGTCCTGAATGCATAAACTTTACCAAATGTGTGTGATGTGCTTGATTCATTTAATATTTGTTTAAACACAGTAATAATATTTTGTTATGGAACATTCCTAGTATGGGCTTTGCTACTCAGATGTAGCTACTGCAGGACAAAAAAAAAACCTACCAGCTCAGAAGATGAAGAAGTGGATGTCAAGTGAAGGGCCACTGTCCAGCAGAACATGAGAAAAGAATTAAGGCATTTTGAGAGGACAGCGGCTGATCTCTGAAGGATGAAGCACAGTTCAGTGTTTCTGTCACTGCTCCAGCTGGCTGACCTGCAGATTGGCTCCAGACCTGGGAACAGCTTGACCAGTTATCAGCCCAGAAACAAATGCTTCAGCAAGTGAGCATGTCAAATAGAAATGTAAGAAAGAAAGAAAAATGTTAATGGGCTTTTTATATAGAATTTTGTGAATGAAATATAGAAATAATGAAATAACACATCAAAAGTGGTAGTGCTTTGGAGGGGAAAAAAGAAGAAATTTCTGTCTGGGTTTGGTAAGAGCTAAATTTAAGAATTTAGAAAGTAGCAGACATTAAATAAATAAATAATGAGGCCCAGGTAAATGAATAAACTTTACACGCTTACATTGCCAAGGCTACTAAATAGAATGTTAGTAATTACTAAACATACTTCCTAATTAACTGGTGGCCTGTTTAGCTCTGTTTATTGTGGAAATGCAGAATCTCATTCTAAATCTGAATAAAGTGGCATATCCACTTGGGGAATGTGCAGCCCATGCAGAGGGGTTGCCTCAGTCTGCAACTATGTAATTACATCTGTTCATTATATAAGTAAGTAAATGAGTTCATTATGGGAGGAGTAATTAGGTGTTTGATAAAGGTGGAGCATCAGTTTGTGCACTGTGCTCAAAGACTGAGAGAAGAGACACAGATGTGCTTATTTCTCCACATAGTATGTACATCTTTATTAGCTATGTAAAAATCTATAGAAGCTCTTTTTTCCTCTGTTGCCTGAGTCACTGAAAAAATCAAATGTTGAGAAATACAATAGTGCAGAATGTTTCTCAGCTATTTGGGGAAGTGAATAATACAGGAGAAAAGTGAAGTGAGACTCAGTACTGAATAATGCTAAAAAATTGAATATAACAGGAATATAAGAAAGGCAAAATATGCCAATTCTGTGGGCACAGGAAGGACTAAACACCAGTTTCCTTAGTGTATGGAGGTGCTCCAGTGATGTCTCACGGATGTGGGTTGGCCATTGCTACAACTTCAGTGTTTCATTCAGTAGTAAGATGCAGGATTGATGTACTCAGTAAATGATTACTGGATGATGTTTCCTCAGCCTTTTCAGACTGCATTGGTCTCTCTCGGCCTTCTTTTGTGTCACCCCAACTTCTCCTGAAGTTAATCACAGCATTTGCTCCCTCCAGTGCTGCAGTCAGTTCTGCAAAGACCTGTTTTGGTACCTGGAGAAACCTCGTTAGAGGACGGAGCATAAACTTGCTTTATCTGTGAGCAGTGACCAGCCACATATCTGGTGCAGCAAAGCAAGATATTGGATTTCATGTTTGGGACCTTATTCTCCTCTCCTCCCTGCATTCTCAGGAAAGACTCAGCTTTAGAGAGATGGACTCTCTAGCTTGGCTTTAGGCTATCTTTTCCCTCTGGGTTTCTGCGATATCACAATAAACATAAACAGGACTAAGGAGAAGAAAATATGAAAATTCTGAGCACAAAACCAAACCAATTCTTGCAAAATACATAAAATACAAATGTGTGAGCAAAAAAAAAAGGACTTAAACACCTGCAGTAATAAAGGCTCTTCTGCAAAAATACGTTTCAATATTTAAATAACCATTTCTGGTAGTCTTTTGGGTAACAATATAGTTTGATTGCTGGCCATTTCCTACAATGGAAACTTAAGGGACATCCAGTATAGTTTTACTGTAATAAATAGAATCTGATAAAAGAAAACTCTAAGGCTGCAAAGCAGACCGTTTTCCTGAACTGCTTTTACCTCTGAAATGTTTTGTTGGCATGACATATACTGTTTATTGTTTTACATGTCTTTATAGCCTTCAGCCTCTCTCTCTGTCAACACATTACTCTTCAGCTTCATTGTGCTCTTCTGTCTTCTCTGGTGCCGTGGGAACAGAAAGCAAATGATTCTACTGTTCTCAGTCAGAAATTGTTTTTCATTATAATTTCAAGAGGGGCTTTGAAGTATGTACTTAGGCTCTCACAGCTAATAAGAGACAAGGCAGTTGCTATGCTACTTGTTGATTAAATGAAAACCAGACCTGATAACATGTGAAATCTTCCTGAGGGAGGTGTTTCTCTTATGGAGATGAGTACTGAACAGTTAAGATCTGAAGTTGTATGTCTAAGGTTAAATGCCTAAATGGTAATTTTAAGCTCTGAAAGCAGTGAGCTGGCTGTCTGGAGTCAGAGTGTCAGTGGGTGTAAAACATCACTGACACTTCCTGAGCATTTGGGAACTAGGGTCCTTGAGGACAAAATGTCCATTTTGTATTCTGAGCATTAGAAGTCCTAAATTTTCATTTAAGAACCAAATGAAAAATAAAAATAAAAATAATTCTGACATGCAATGTGACAGAAAGTCATAATGATGCCCAGGAGAAGATCCTCAACTCTGCCAAAACCAAGATATCATATTTAAGGCCATAAATTATATGTAATATGTATGAAATTACATTTCATACTTGTCACAGTTTGAAAAAGAGTTTATGGTGAAAACCCCAAAATACCACTAATGTTTCTGAAACAGAGTGTAGACCTCTAAATTCAAGACATCAATCTAATCTAAAGCCCTAAATCTGTTTATAGACATTGGAAGTTTCTTAATATATGAGGTTTCTTATGTATATGCTTTTAAAGGGTATGTTCTACCACTTAAGTCAGATTTAACACATTCTGAGAGCACCAAGTGCAGAATAAAGTAAAAGTCACAATGAATTTCACTGTGAATCACAACAAAAGAATTTCCAGAGCATTAATGGTTTTGTATATTTAATTTAAAATATCATACTTAAAACTGCAACTCTTTTTTTTTTCCTTTGCTGTTGAAAATGGGCAACTCTGCAGCAAAGGATGTAAGAGTCAGGAGACCACAGAAAGAACAGGCAAGAGAAAGCACAGTTTTATAGTCCAGTGATTTAAGCACTGTTGGAAGAGATCAGAACTGGTTCTGATCTGTACATCATTTCATTTTATGTGTGTTTGTCTGTTTCAGTGGAAATGCAGAAGCAATCCTCAGCAGCAGAATAGAAAATGATATTACACCTTTTCTCACTTGCTGTATTTTTGGTCCCACACTGTGGTTACCATGTGAACTGCTTGAAGAGTGGTGAATGTACCTATGAGCTTCTGTTTATCCTCTTAGAGTAGAGATCTGAATTTAGTTCCCTTAAGCTAAGAAGGGCTTTCTGCTGTTCTGGTTCTTGGTAGCAAAACACCTGATTTTGTAGCTGTTCACAGACAAACAGGAGAGCAAAGATCTGCTTTCTGTCTTAGCTGAGGAGCAAACCTCAATTAGATGAAAACATTGGATGCCAAAATTCAAGACAAAGAGAGATGAGCATTTTTCAGATACATTTCTATTTCCATCTGGAAGAATCAGCCAGCTGCTGTCAGCACCCTCCTCTCCCATGTGTGTTTTCCACCCCTTCTCCAGATTGTCTAGATTTGAGGTGGTGCATTAATGTCTGTTGCATCATAGGACATTCTTGGAATGGGGTTCTACCTGGAGCCATCAAGATGTGTTATTTACCAATGTATTTCAGGCATATGGTCTGTTAAAATTTCAGTGATTGCCTTAATGCCTTCCTCTGTGTACTAGGGGAAGAAATAACAGTTCACTGTCAATGTGTTGTTAGACAGTAAAAATAGAATTTTTCTGAAAACTACGGTTTTTGAAAGAAAAATACTTTAGATGTTACATTTAATCTATTAATGTGTGCTTTCTGAAAAGAACATGAAAATAGGGAGATTATCCTAGAGCAGCAGTGTCAACAGACATTTCCCATTTTATACCTTTATTTCAGGTTCATAAAAGGAGAATATGTGCTGGGATAATTTTTTGTTTATTGTGTCACATTTCCTTTATTGCACTTGGCAATTTCATCCAATCTGTGCACTGAAAAAAAGAAATCTTGTATTTCCAAAACAAACAAAAGCTCCAGTTGCATGGTAACCAGCCCACGTTCTAAGCCCTAGAAATAACAGATCCAGAGGGCTTAGGACTTTGCCAAAGAAACAGAGTGCTTTAAACTGATTTCTTCATAAGATAATAACAGGGATTTTAACCACTACATCATTAAAAATGATGCTGTTGCCAAATTCTTTACTGTCACCAAAGTCAAGGGGTGACAAAGGGGTGACATCATTGGCAAAGGGGATTCCAGTTCTTCCCAAGCAATTTGTCCTCATGCAGCCTGCAGAGGGAAGTTTGCCTCCATCACAGAGGGCAGGTCTCACCAGACCACATGCCTGCTCTGTCAAAAAGGAACTTTAAAGAACTGTGAACTTTAGATCTACAGAGTAAGAGGGCATAAGAATAAAGGGTGTGGAGAGGGATGAAGAAAAGTCCCTCAATGTTTGCCATCCCTCTCATACTACAGAGATAAAAAGACAGACACATTTGCATTACTTTTCTCTGCACATTTCATGTTAACTTGATAGTTTCAAAGGCTGCAGTTACTTTGGCTGCCCTGATGATGTGGAACCACTGGAGATAGGTTTCAAGAAGATGGAAGGAGCCATTAATCTGGTGGAAGTGCCTTGCAAAGGATCACAAGATAGGGTATCATGCTTTAACCCCAGCTAGCAACTTAGTACTGTGCAGGCACTCACTCAGGCTTCCCCCCTTCCACAGTGGGATGAGGAGGAGAATCGGGAAAAAAAAAAATTCACGGGTTGAGATAAGAACAATGTAATAATTGATACAAAGTAAAAATACACTAATACTCCTAATAAAAAGGAGATGGAGGCAGAGCTAAAATCCAAGAGAACAAGTGATGCATGACACCATCCACTGACCAATGCCCAACCCATCCCCCAGCACCAATTGTCTCCTCTCAGTCAGCTCTCCCCCAGCTTATGTACTGCTCTCTTAAGCAAGAGAAAAGGAGTTCCTAACCCAAAAATTTCTTCACAGTTAACTTTGTAATGTAACTTCATGAATAACAAGCTAACAAAATTTCTTATTCATAGTGTGTGGGTTCTCTGTAATCATGAACTTAACAAGTGAGCTGACATCACAGTAGCCATTGAGATATTCTTGATTTTCTGCATAAAACTGAATGTGCCTTGGACTATGGCTTTCAAGTCGATGTTTCATTCAATTATAGTTTTTGATTCACATAAATCCTCAACCAACCTTTAATCCACAGACCATGGCTGGAAGGACTTTGGGGTAGAAGAGTAGTATCTGTGGCAATGTAGGTATTGCACAATGAAATCAGTATTTGGTGTGCAATAGAGGGAGCTGGAAATACCTGACATAGTACAGAATTTCAAATAAGGTAAAGATCATCATCACTGCTGAATTCTTGCTTGAGTGGGTAGAATACACCTGACTGTCAGTCTTCAACTTTGGAGACTGTTTTGATTCCAAAGTTGATTCTTTGTGAACGGTGGAGTTGAAGTGCCATTTTTCAGCTGTGTTCTCAGCCTGAACACACATGCATTCAGAGGCACATGGTATTCCAGGGATATGATTCCTCACAAGCCTATGAACTCCAGGAGAGAATTGTAAATATTTGGGAGGACTGGCTATTCAGTACACAGACAGTGGTGAATCTCTGCTGAAATGAGCCATATTTCATTAGCACCTCTAGATTTGCTCTTCACATGCCCCCAGTTCTGTGAGCAACACTTGGCTTTCAGATTTGGCAGTTCAGTCTGGTACAGCTGCATGTGGCAGCCCAACCCATTTAGTCTTTTTCATTGCCCCTCCATCTCTCCTTCTTGTCCCCAGTCCTTGCTCACTGCATTTTTGACTCTGTGAATATGACAGAAAACATGTCTTTTCACATTTTCAGGTCTGTAAGTTTGTCTCTTGATTTAGGTGTTCTCTCTCTTGATAACCACAAAAACACCAACCAGCCACAGCCCAGTAATACACCTGGGGCCTGTCTAATCTGTCTGGACACAAATGTGGACAGCACAAGGGCAATAGTCTCCTGCTCTGTGGTTGTCACTGAAGGATCTAGGCTACCTGTGCTCTCCAGAGTGTACTGTCAGACTTCCAATGATCTAGTTTCAACTGGTGTGGCTGATTGACCTGAAAAATAAATGGATGAAACTCAGACTCTTTGATCTAGGTATGCTGTTTTTGCAGCAGATTTGCTGTTGGAATGAGACAGGATTCAAGGGAACCAGCTGGAGTCTGGTATGTAGGATTTTCTGGACTAAAGCCAAGGAGCTTAGTTAATAACTCAGCAAGACAGGCTGCTCGATCTTGTAATTGGCTGCCAATGTCAGGCCCTGAGTGCCCAGTTACTCATGCTGGGACCAGCACAACAGAAAAAGATCTGTATTGGTACAGCTTTCATAGTTAATTTATTCTGTCAAAAGTGGTTGAATTAATCTGTCTCTTCGTATATAAAACACAGGATTCAAGTGGCTTGTGGGCTGCAGAACCTTTGACTCAAACCATGCCCTTGTCTCCATTTGAGCATCACCATTCTTATAAGGGCTGGTGTGAAGTTTTGTGTTGTTCTCTCAAGACAAGACCTGAGGCCCAGAAAGCCTTTCTGTGTTGTGTCTGTCTTTATACCTGAGCTGGAGATAAAACCACACATGTAATACCAGGTAAAAATATTTTGTTCCAAAAAGTGTCTACACTGTCAGTAGTTGTGAGTCACAAACCTGCTGCAATGGGGAACAATATCTGATTACAAGGGGTCCTTCTCTAAGACCTGTCCTACTTGAGTCTTTGCCTTTGGGCATTTTGTTTCAGAATTATGGTCTGAGCTGAGCCTCACAACCAGAAGTTTGTAAGATTTTTTTAGACAATGTGCAGTTAAACACCTTGCAAACAAGGGGCCAAATCTGTAGAAAACCTCCTGTGAAGTACATGCATCAAAACCAGTGCCCTTGTGATGATCAGGCTGACAAAGGATTTGGGGGAATACTGGCTTAAGAGAGAGGTATTTATGACCCGGACACTGAGGTGGGAAAAACAAGATTTAGGAGAGAAACACTGATTATTCTCTAAACAAGTGTCGAGAGCCTGGTTCTCAGAACAAATAAAAGAGACCTTATCAAGTATGATTTTTTGGGGTGGTAAAGTGCTGGCTGAAAAAGACATGAAACTCTTCTAACAGGAAAAAAAAATCTCGTTTGCTTGATCCTAAATTCAGTTGAACAGAACTTTATGTAATCTGTAAATGAAAGAGATTGGTGAGACACCTGGGTTGAGCAGTCACACCTCCTGTAAACTGAAACTAGTTTCAAGGCCCAATTGTTTCTAACCAGTAATATCAAAGGAGGAACTGTAGAGTTCCATTCCTTATGGAATGGAATTCAAAAAAGGCACGAAATCCTTGAGTATAGAACAGCAAAGAGTACAGCTAAATTACCCCTGTGGAAAATCATGGCACTGCAGAATAGAGGAATGAAAGAGCAAGAAAGCCATCCCAACAGTGGCAAGACAGGCAGAAAACAACTACAGCTGTATATGAAATTATGTGGAAAATAAGGGAAGAAGGGAGGTCATGTAGTCTAGGACAGAAATTATGCCAAACAGTCAACACGTCTGGGCAGCAGGGATGTGAGGACGAGACTGATTTTGTTGGTACTGTGGAAAAAGGAGCAGCAGGACGTTAGGGTGGGAAAAAGTGTGGAAGAAATGAAAGGTGACATGAAGGTTGAAAGCCTGAAAAGAGAAAGAAAATGTTTCAACTTCCAAAGATCCAACTGTGATTATGCAGCTGTCAGCCCTGCCCCTTTAATTAAGTAATTGATTAATTAAAATAAAGCACTTAATCTCTCCATTTACATATTATGCCTCCCACTAACCAGCACTGACTGCAGGGTCCTCATCAGAAAGCTCCTTGCTATTTGAATTCGTGTTGGTTCCCAAACATATTACTTTGTAAATAGGGAATGACAACATTGGCTCGGTGCCCCGGTATCGTAGCAGCATTGCCATATGTCAGTATCATGCTAAACGTAGTAAGCAGAAGACCCAACAATATAATTATTGAGGACATCTGTCAGCAGCACAAGCTACATCTGGGATTAGTAGCTGTAATACTGGAAAGACCTATAAGAAGCAGGAAGGAAAGTCCTTTTGTGTTGTCTCGGATTTTCAAGAATAGGAGCCAGATCCTCAGCTGGTGTAAATTAAAGCTATTCAAAGAAACTAATGAATCCAGCATCAGCTGATACTAGCTGAGGATCTGGCATTGAAAATGAGGCAATATCATTAAGTGTGAGGTTTAATATTTTTCTGTGTAAAGGTAGGATGCCTCAAAACAATCTGAGTTTACAACAGGAAGATCATTTATTAGTGGAGCCAGCAGGTACAGACTGTCTTTTATCTCATATCTGAAAGATTGTGGGCAAGTTTGGAAAGCTCCTGAAGAATATTAAAAATTCTCTTTTATGTTCTTTCTACATCAAGCATGCAGTAATTTTATATTTCAAAGAATTATAGGTAGAAAAAAAAATCTTTTGAGCACATTTAATAACACTTGCTAAATTTTCTTCATCCACGGCAGAGCTTATCTTGTAGTTTGTGCAGGCAGACTGTCCTGTAAAACCAGTGGCCCATACAGATTATACCTATTTATTAATCTGAGGGCAAGCTCCTGTTGGGAAGCCAAGTAGCTGCATTAATGGAATGCTCTTTTGAGTTAATATCGCCTGTAGAAATCATATAGCCATGTCTATACCATGCTGTGCTCATTCTAACACGCTGTAATTCTCAGCAAGCCTCAATATTTCAAACCCCAGGTTGTCCCAATATTGGTTCTATGGTGTCTGGGGTGGAGGTTATCTGTGTTTAAATACATAGCAGAAAGGCTTCACTCCATGGATCTGCACACAAGCCCTGAGGACTTCCAGTCAGCTCCCAGCCCTATTGACCACCAAGAATATGATGACGAGTTGCATCACTGCCTTCAACAGAGAAGCAGAAGGAATTATGCCTAAGAAATGTCAGCAGACAGATTTTGAGTAATACCAAGAAAAGTTGTTTTCTGAAGAAAGTGTCTAGTGATGTATTAGATGAGAAGATAAAGGAGAAGAAAGGTTCATCTCCCCAGAAAAAAATCTCTTCCTTCATGTGTCATGTAAAACTTTTCACTCTTTTACACTCTGTATTAAATGAACAAGGGCATCTTTGCCCCTGAGTCAGGTTTGAATTAAAGAGAAAATGAGCCCGTGGACTGTTCTCTCCCCACTTTTTAATTTTTTTTCTTTGCAAGATTTCTTTGAGCCTTAAATCCATAACCTATATGTAATAAAAGATCACAATGAAACAGCAGATTACAGAATTGACAGAATGTAAGAGTTGTTTTTTTCCTTAAACTGAGAAAAATCTTTCCTTATGTCAATACACTGCAAGTTTGGCTTGGGGGTCTAAGAGAGGTATGCCTTCATACCTCTTCACCTCACTCATTCAGCAGGAGATTCACCAAGAGACTTATGGATGTTTATCTGTGTGCCTGGACATGGGATAAACTCTTCAAACTGTGTTCAAACTCTTCCTGTAGTCAGCAGAGACTCATCCCAGGAAGCTGTAGATCTACAGAGAGACCCTGCTGACTGAAAATCTACTTTAACTCTGATGCTTTAAATAGCCTTGCTGAGGTGTTTGTTGCTCTCTTGTGACTGGAGAGGAAGCATATGCAGCCTAAAGCCATAACTGAGTGCCTTTGTACCCAACAGCATACCCTGTTCAGGCTGGCAAGCAAGGTAGTCAATTAAAAGAGGTTAGAAATATTAGTTATTGTGATGAGATGTGAAAAAATAATCTGATACAAACCTGGCACAGCACCCAAGCCATCAATACATTTTCATTTGCTAACACATAAAGAACATTTTCCTTCCAAAATTCAATTGTGTCCTTCCTAGACTGGACAGGAGGGAAAAGAGGTATGAGCCCTGAAATGCAGAGGGCTCTGTCTTGCTCCTGTTGATGCTTTTCAGTGGTCTGGACACTGCTTGACTCTTGTGTGAGTGTGGTGATGAAAACACATTATTATTCACCGACTGCATGTATTTTTCTGTCAAAGGCAGGATATGAATGAGCAGTGGCTTTGTTTAATTACATTTTCTTAATAAAACAGAAAAAAAAAGCTTCTCTAAAAGTGTTTCAGGCCTCTGGTCTCCCACCAATACATCCTCTCCTCTTCACATGACAGAGTAGCTGAGAAAATTTTTCCCTTGAGCAGAAAAATAACAAAAACCCCCAACAAACAAAAACAAACAAACAAACAAACACCCCAAAACCCCCAACACCAAACAAAAACCCCAAACCCTCCCCTCTTCAAACCAACCAACCAACCAACCAACCAACCAACCAACCAACCCCCTCCCCAAACAAAAACAAATAAAACCAACCAAACAAACAAAAGGTGACAGGTTATTTATATGACAATGGAAAAATTTGAAAAAATAAAATTGGAAATTTTTTATTGTTTGATTTTCAGGAAGTTTTGTCCTCAGATAAGTGAGGATAGCTGTTTTTTTATTTTTTTATTAAAAGGCAGGACAATCCAAATGTCTTGAGCCTATAGTCTGACACTAAAAACATAAATTTTTCTCCATCAGCAAACCTATCCACCTCATTGACAGCACTTAGATTTGGAAATCTCTGTCTTGGATAATAGTTTGTAGGACTTGTTCCAAGTGGGGCTAAAGTGAGACTGAGGTACACACCTTTATCTTGGGGGTCGATTTCACTACTACTGTTGGGGGAAGACACCCAGTCCAGAAAACTATTCTATTTCTTTTTAAAAATAAAAGGCAGTTTTGGGAACACAGGCATAAGAATGAATAACTAGTTCTTGTCTGATTGCAGCTCTGGAATGAATTTTGATGGTCAAATTGAAAATAGTGCTTGGATGAAAAGGAATCTGTAATGGAAACCATGCAGGAACTTTAACACCACGAGCAGTGCCAGCAGAGAGCTCGTAAGAATATCAGTCATATGGGGAACTGTGCACCTATTGGACATGTCCACCAAAAGATTAACTTCAAAATCTATAGCCTCAATTTCCTGAGTTTAACTGTGTTTGAGTGATCTGTGAGTTTTAGGGTAATGTGTATTTAACATGCATCTCTATAGGTACTACAGACCCATGTAGTGTGTCTTTATTTGCAGTGCTATAGACCTTACAAGCATTCATTTAGCTGTAGCTTATTTAATTTTTTAATGGGCTAATCCTCGTTCTTTCAGGAGAGTTTTTCTATATACAAAGCAATTACTTAAACTAGTGTTTGTTTAGCTCACCTAACCAGAGCAGTCACGTAATCTTTGGGCTTTTCATATCTTGCCAGAAATTTTATTAATAGAATCAGGCTGTTCCTGTCTGAAATATTCTCTTGCAAATGTTTCCAGGCAGAACAAGAATGTGAATAACCTAGCATTCAGCAATGAGTTTTAAACAGATTCTCATTCTCCTGTCTGATTTTGATAAGGTTAATGCAGTAACCATCACATAGACCATATTTATACCATTGCAGTTGAATTTTGTTTAGGGAAGTTAGCTAATATTTGTGTTATTGCAGGGAAGATTTGAGAGAGAGATGGAGGATGGAGCTAGGAGTTTTCTTTGTTCACATTTCCAAATCTCTCTCAAAGTGCTTTTTTTTTCGGGGGATGGGTATCATGCTGCAAGGCCTCGCTGGAATTTGACTTCCATTTTCTCAAAGCCCCTCTGTATTGTTTTGCTGCTCAGATTTCTACCTCTCGTCTCCCTCATGAGAGCACATCCATACACATCTATCAAACAACAAAGAGAACTTAGATTCCAACATTTGTTAAAACCCAAACTGTACATCCTAGCCATTGCAACAGCTGCTTTTTTGGCTACCAGCTTCACAAAGGCATTAAATGACTCCTTATGGCAGCTCTTTCTTTATGGAATTAATTCAGTTTAACCCTCAGGATAACGGCATTTACTAAAAATAAATTAATAAATAGCATCATTATTCTATTTTTGTGCTTACAAGAACCAGAGACTGATTCTCGTTTTGGTCAAAATCGTAAAAATTCTCCTGACATCAAACGAACTACCTTCACGTCAAAGTGCTGTAAGCTAATAAAGAATTTGGCCAGGCCATTTCTTATTGTATGGGAAACGTTTACTGTGATTAAGCCTGTAAAAGTGAAGCACCCACAGCCCCTTCTCTGCTGTACATTCAGCAGTCAGCCTCACCATTGCTGCATCCAAGGCCAGGGTGCACTAAGGCATGACTAGCATCTATTATATATTTGCTTATTCCTCTCCTTCCCAGGCAGTAATCATGTGCAACAACCGATGGAGTACTTAGAATACCATGTACATGCTTATGCTACTCAAGGTAAGGTCAGAGATGTGCAGATTGCTTTTCCAGCAGGAGGTGGTGAGGTTTGTTGTCACTCCTTGTTCCCATGGGGATTTATCTCCTACTTTGGGTCAACACTGAGGGAACGCTGTCTCGTGCACTGACACCTTTACAAATGTTTTACCAAAGCAGCTGCTTCCTTCAGCTGGGAAAATTTTGATGTGCCAGCTTTATGTGTGCTTTCTTCTCAGGATGTTACCAGTGGGCTCACTTTGCCTTTACTTTTCCCTCCTTCAAAAAACAAATATGTCTTGCTTAACTTTTCACTTCCCACTTTTAAAGTAAATTTATATCCTTCAAGGGGAAAGGTCTTTCTTTAATGCTGCACCATACTGAAAGCAGCCCCTCCAAAGCACTGCTGGTTTCTTCCTCATCAGTAGGGAGGATATCCTCAAAAAGCACCACTTTGAGTTTACAGTTGTTGCAAGCTAACCATCCAAAGGAATAAAATGCAGAGAAAGGCAAAAATATTTCACAGCAGGAAAACAGGGAGATGGAAAGCAAACAATGCAGAAAACCAAGTATACGGGGGAAATTCATCATAATGGAAGAACCACATTGAAAAAAAAGGTACTTAAAAATAGAGGAAAATTCCACATTTGAAAAATATAGTAGTTGTGACAAAAGCTCATAAAAAATAAAATTGCAAGGTACAGTATTTGAACAAAAGAGATGCCTGAATGGTTAACATGCTGACTTTGCTCACTGCATGTATTGTTACTTCAAAGTGGTGTTGAACAGTGTTGCTGTCAAGGCATGGAGGCAGATAACAAACTGTTAAAGTATTACCTGCTACACAGAATATTTTTTGCCAGCAGATTGGTCCCAGGTTCTTAATTGTAAAGTAGCATTTGCAATAGCTGTGAACATGCTTAATTTTTATAGCAACACATTGCCATCAAATTGGATTGTATTGTTGCAGTGTTTTAAAAACTTCTGATCTGATTCTGTAATTAAAAAAAATAAAATTACATGTTGTTGCTTTAATTACACCAGATTCCTTACATTTTCATCTACAGTGGAACACTTCAGTAAAATGGGCTCTGAAGACAATTTTTAATGCTGACTCCTCTGCATTCTGGCTTGATTTGTGGAGATACACAAGCAGCCACAATAACAGCCTCTAACATGACTTTCAAAACACACCGCTTTTGTACTTCAAAAGACATATGTCCCCATTTCTTTCTCATATGTCTTTTGTCAAGCCTTTTACTCTTCACAAAGAAATACAGAGCTGACCTGAAAAAAACACTTTTTTGACAGAGTAGTCAAAATTATCCTCCCTGAGTAAATCTGAGAACTCTTTTTCCAACAGAGTCACCTGGGAGCATGAAGACATATATTTCATTTGTATCTCTTGGAAAAAATGTGGGCTGGCATGCAAAAACAATGCATAATTATAACTAGACCTGGGATGTAACCAGTCCCTGGTCTTCAAAAGATAGATAGCTTTCATCTCAAATTGAGGCCTGTTGAATTAACTGAATGTACACAAGAGTCTTGAGGGCTATAATTGTATTGGGAACTTAGATGCTGGCCTGCTTCCAACCACACCAACCTTCCCTGACCTGGAAGGCAACACACTCCCTGGGTTTTGACACCCTCCAATTGTCCATACTGCTTGCAGGGCCAAAGCTGGTGAGTATGCTATGAACTGATATCCCAGAGTATCCCCAGAAAGATAGAAAAACTGGTGTAGCTCCTTTTCTTCACCCATTTACCTGGAATGAAGAACATGCTCTCTGATATAGAGGGCTTGCTCTGATTTGCTTTATTGCACTCCTATTACTACATAAAGGCATAAACCCCATTCTATATAATGACCTCTTTCTCCAGGCCACAACTAAAGAAAGTTGTAACTAAAGAAAGTAGAGAAACAACACAGCAGAAGAAGGGCAGAGACACGTTTCTGAGAAAATGTAATAACGACGTCTTTACAAAAAAAAACCCAAAAAAACAAACAAACAAACAAAAAAATCAACCTCCCGACCAAGTAAAGTCCCCTTACCAAGAAAGTCAAGTCATGTGTCTTTGCAGCCAGAATTTATGTTGCACCCTTACCCCTTCATCCTGGTCCCCAGTTCATCCACGTGATGCTTGGGTCATTATAGCCCTTCCTGGAGCAGCCCACCTGTGTTTTCTTTGCATGGAAACCAAGAAACCAAGAATGGGAGGGAAGGACAATTGTCTTTCAGCTAGGCCAAGGCACACACTTGAGATGGGGACCAGACAAAGTCTAGACAAATTCCTTAGGTCTTTGGTTATTTTTAAAAGATTCTTTAAAACTAACCATTTGGTCTTTATAAAACATTCAAAATGTTGTATATGTTAATACCCTTTGGGTGAAGTATTAAAAGGAATCTTTTGCTGTTCTGTTCTGAGTCTGTTATTTTAATAAATGCAACATCTCCTATTTCTTATATGATTTAAATGCTAACATAAAAAGACATTCAAAAAGACTAATTGGAAAAATTCGAGTCTGAAAAAAATAGTTTTAAACTCATTTGAAGCAGGACTGAGTGTAATGTTATGTGTTCTTATTTATAAGTCTTTAGTAAATGAAGGACTTTCAGATGCTGACTCTCTGTTTCACATTCTTCATTGCCTTGTATAAAATAAACTGTCCTGCACTTTGGGAGGGGCAGACGATCCCAGCGCTGGGCTCAGGCAGTGTGATGGGAGTCTGTGCCATACACCAGTGCTGCTGGCCACCTTCCCCACACAAATCAGACAACAGCCCCACAGAAATGTGCAAAGCCATAAAGATGATCAGTAGAACTTTGGTCAGCTGCTTTAACAATGCTGCCTTTAAATCTTGTGTTGTTAAACCAGTTATGTCTTAAAAATAACCTCTGTGAAAACAAGCCTGAAAGATAATGGCTTAGATAATGAGTCAATAGTTCCAAAGATTTTGAGAGACGTGAGTCCAAATCTGGAATTTATATACATTCCTGGTATTTTCCCATCTCAAAGGCACAGTAAAACTGCTTAAATATAATGGAGTGGGGGAAGTCAGCCACACCAGATGATTCATGTAGGCTTCTGCCTCCACTCAACTCATATTTTAAACATCTCATTGAAGTTTATAATCAAATGCTTCAATATTTTTCTTCGTGTTACTGGTAAGCAATGGCCCCTTTGTCTACAGTTTGTCTCATAAATATAAAATCAACTGTTACTTCATGTTGTATTAGATCTAGGTATAGGAGACCTTTGTTAACCTAAATAGTTTAGAATTTTCCTAGTTATTACTAATTTTCTTAGAACCCTGAAGTTAAATTTACATTGGCAAATTCATAGATAACTCCTTGCCAAGAGAAAAACTCATATGGAAAAAGACATTTCTCATCCATATAGTTGATGAATATGTCTGATAAAGCAATTGAATAATATGCTATCTTTAAAATATGTATGTTTTTAGTCTATGAGTAATACTAAATTTTAGGTATTTTAATAGCAAATCTTTTTAGGAAATAGGAGCTGCAGAATCAAAATATTTTCTACTGTCATTTGTTCTGTATTATCGTCCTCCATTTGAACAACCTAGATGCCAAGATGCAGCTGTCTTGGTCTTTATTCTCTTTTGAATTTTCCAGCTTTAAATGTATATAACTTATCACAATCACTGTATTTTTCACTTGGGAAAACTGACTTTCCCAACCCTTTTTTTATTTTGTTAGAATCATGCAGGACCATACAATTGTGGAAATTGTGCCATTGTAGAAATTCAAAAGAATACATATAAGACACTTCAATGAACACCTCATTACTACATCCAGAAAACAGCAAAAATGAAGGAATGTCAATTAAATCCATGCCAGAATCCAGATCAGAGTTAAGAGTGATCCTTCTCTATGTAGATATTTTCCTTTTATTCAGGTCTTCCAATAAAATAGAAAAACCACCCAGGGGGCTTCACACTGTTAAAAAGACATGGATCTAGTAGACCTTCTAAATCTCTTTGCTGCTGAAGTGTAGATCCAATGCAGCCTAATTAAAAAATGGCATGTGAAAAGAACTGTAAACTTGTAAGGTGATGAGGGACCTCATCTGGAGAGAGCTTCAGACAGAGTGTACACAGGATATCTGGCACAGATGTGAGGAGCTCACTTTGTTGGGCACTTGCAGCATCCGTTGTGCATTTGATCCCACCAAGCTTGACTACTGAAATGCTGCAGGGTGGGCAGTGATCTCAGGGTATTCTGGGCTTTCAGTGGGCTGGCAACCACAACCAGAAGATGCCTGATGACCACCTCTGGCATTTCTGAATGTCAAACAGTCTGATCAGAGCCATTATTTTGTGTGGTGCATCAAGTATTTTTCTTGAGCACATATATTCCTTCTGGCAGGAGTGGTAAGAGGCAAATGTAGAATTAGTCTCTACAATAAATCAGGCTGAAGGCCAAGGTGTTCCTGTCTTGAGCTGGAGATGGCTCTGACTTCCAAGTGCTTTAACTTTCATTCACAGACCTCTTCCCTATACCATTCTACAAATGAAATAGGGCATTTGACAGATTATCAGGGAGTGATCAAATATATCTCATTGTCAAGGAGTTTTTCTTGATAACATCCTCTTGAATTGCTCCAGTATCATCTCTATGTAGATACAGAAATAAATTCACACTTCTTTCTTATTTAAATTATAAGGTTATTTGTGAATTATAGAGTTGTCTACATTTGTTCAAATACATATAATTTAATTATAATTTCAAGAAATAGGCTCACTGTTTCCACAGAATAGCCGTTATTTTTAGATTTCAAATATGTGTGACCAATTCAATCACCAGTTCACATTCTGGCAAAAACATTATAAAGTTTATTTAGATACAGTTATTTTTCAATCAAGTCTTGCAGACCTGTTATCACACTCCTTTGATAGTTCCTACTTGGGCAGAGTATAATTGGTATTTTTTTTAAATCACTCTTCATGTGCAGATTCCTTTAGTCTCTTTGAGATATGTTGGAGGACATCAGAAAGGTGCATATTAGTTATACATACCATTTTGCCTGATTAACGGCAGGGTACTGCTAATTCTGCTGTTAAAATATTCATGGCTTTAACTGAAATACAATTTGGGTAACAGACGCAGCTCTCTTACCCACCTCAGTTTGCATTTGTTTGCAGTACAAGTTTGTGATTTCTCATTAGCTAGTATGTCTGCCTTCTGCCACAAACTGACTTACATTCTTCCCATCTGTTGCAAACCCAATTTAATTATCAATCACTACTATGAACATGACAACAGATACTTTTATGCACGAAGGTTCTGCCCTTTTCCCTATTGTCTGAATTTTTTGTGATGTAATGTTTTGAAGTAAAGTTTTCATAGAAGGTTACTTTAAAATATTGGATTCTGGAGACAATGCGCTTTTGTTAATGTTACAAATCAAGTAAGATCAACCAGTAATTCAAATTAAATCCATATTTTCATACTGATTTATCCTATTATTTTTCTACTTGAATGCTTGCAAAATGCCATATTTTTTCAGAGTATTTCTACAACTAAGTTAGAGATTTTGCAATTACTTAGCACTGATATACTGCATGCATCTCACCATTGTCAGTTACTAGAATTATCTGAACCAGAAAGTCAAATCGAATTGAGAGACCACTAAAAATTAATTATTATTAAACTAAAAGGAAATTAACTAAAATACAACAAGTAATACATAATGGAGAAACAAAGCAGAATGGTTATATGATGAAGAACTGAATAATTTAAATAAAATTAAATATAATAATTCAGTCAGAAAAGATATAATCTCTAACTGAATTCTAGTCTCTGTTACCTGATAACCACCCCTAAGTATCAAGAAGAAAATTCTGAATCAAAAAATTCTCATAGTTCATTTGTAGACTAGTCAATTTATATGCTAATTGTGTTTAATTTTTTTATGTATACTAGAAACATTTACAAAACAACAACAACAATACCACCTTTTTCCTGTTGAAAACTGGAAATTTTGAAATAAGCTGTGAAAATATTAAAACTCTTTTAAATTTGTCAAACTTTTTATGAACATCTGATGCTGGGTAACCAGTTTGGAGTAATTTTGATTTTCATACATATCAACCTGTACTCCTTGTACTGGGGTTATATATTAAAATTTTGGTAGTGAGGAGGTGGGTGTAACTGTGTCTTCTCCAGACCACAGAGAGCAGAAGTTCCCCCATGTCATACAGAGACAGTTGAAGCCAGACCCAAGATGGATCAGTCATTGGGAAAAGCTGCACCCATCAGTGGTTTTGGCAGCACCCATGTGCTGACATATCTAAGAAAGTGATAGAAAACCCAGACAGCAGTTATGAAAGGAGTGGGAAAATGTGCAAGAGACAGGCCTGCAGGAACCAAGAAGGAGCAGAACCAAGAAGGTGCAGAAGGAAGGGGAGGAGGTGCTCCAGGTGCTGAAGCAGGGATTCCCTTTCACCCCTTGGAGAAGACCATGGTGAGGCAGGTTGTGCCCCTGCAGCCCAAGGGGTCTGTGCCAGAGCAGGAATGCAGAGTTCAGCCACTGGGCTCACAGCAGAGCAGGTTTGCTGGCAGCACCTGTGGGCCATGGGGGACTCATGCTGGAGGAGCCGCTTCCTGAAGGACTACACCCTGTGGAAAGGATCCACGCTGGATGGAGAAGGTCATCAAGAGAGTGAGGATGAAGAAGTAGCAGAGATGAAGCAATATGGACTGACCACAGCTCCCATTCCCCATCCTCCTGTACCACTCTGGGGGAGAAGACAGAAGAGTAGGAGGGAAATTAAGCCCAAGAAGAAGGGAGGATTGGGGAGAAGGTGGTTTCAGTTTTGTTCCTGCCTCTTACTCTCCTACTCTGTTATTAAGTGAAAATAAATTAATTTCTCTAATTTGAGTCTGGTTTGCCTATGATGGTAAGTGGTAAATTATCTGCTGGTCCTTCCCTTGACCCATAAGCTTTTCCATTGTGTTTTCTGCTCCTGTCCTGTTGTGGAGGGGAGTGATGGAGCATCTTAGTATGCATCTGGCAGCACCAAGGTTAACCCACCACACTACATCTGAACTATGCTCATAATTTATTTGAGTGTTATGCTCAATTTTACAAAATGAATTCTTCTTTCTGTTTGCTTTCAGAGAGAACAATGTCCTGAGAAAAATGTCCTTCAGTCCTACTTCCTCAAACCATTTTTAATATACAGTAGGACTTCAGTGGTATCTCTAACTGATAAAGTTGTGTGACACTGTCTTTTAGACTCTGCTTTGCTTTATCATTTGATCAAACTTCATTTGATATGGGAAGTCTCATGTTAGCTCTTTTGATGGTTTTAAACCATTAAAAGAGGATGGGTTTAGATGAGATATAAGGAAGAAATTCTTGTCTGTGAGGGTGATGGGGGCACTGGAACAGGTTGCCTGGAGAAGTTCTGGATGCCCTATCCCTGAAAGTGTTCACTGCCAAATTTGAGCAACAAGGTCCGTGGCAGGCAGGTTGGAATGAGATGATTTTTAAGGTCCTTTCCAACCCAAACGATTCTATGGTCCTATGGATTTTCTCTGGATTCCAGGTGACTTAAGTCCTAGTAATTTTGGGTGAGAGCATGAAATAATGTGAGATTTTGCCAGAATTACTTTGTTATAGCATTTCTGAGCATGTGTGATGCTTATGCTAAGAAAGCGCTTTGAGGCACTTGAGAGAACAAGACCCACCCAGGAGGATTTTGCTAAGAAGAGGATGCTAAACCTGGCATAATTAATATTCATGTTATCTGGCTGGAACATGCTTTTCTGGGCACAGTTTTATCATTCATAGCTCTCTTTCATCTGGGAAAAAGCTGATTGACTCATTTCAGCAAAAGACTGGCACATATCCAATATAAATAAATTGAGTACCAGACCTGGGAGCAGTTGTCGTATCTGGAAGATAAGTATTTGATAAATGCAGGTGCATGCTAAAGCCAGGATGTGAAGAAGCTGTATACATGACAGGGGACCAAGGAGAACATTGAGAGAGTTGGGGTATTGAGAGAACTGGAACAGCATCTGTGATGACTGAATCAGGAAGGGGAAATCACTTCTTGGAGAAAAGATATAAAACAACAATAAAGTTTTGTAATTCCTCAAGTAATTTTATTACTCTCCTTCTAATTTTTTTGCCTTCTTGTTGAGAGGAACTGCTGCTGCCCTTTCAGTTTGTCTGTGTAGTGTTTGAATATGCTCAAACACCATGGACACATGTATGGGTCAGTCTGAAGCAAGTCTATTTGTCTATCTAATAAGTGGTTTTGCATCACCTCTAAGAATCAAATATTACCTTGGATTTCAGTGCTCACCTTTCAAAGCAAAAGATATCCATTTTCTTTGCTGTTAAATAAAGTCTAATTTTTTTCCCCTCCTTTGAGATGACTTGTTCATGTTTATACCTCAGGCTTCACCTCTCCATTTATTGACAACATGACCATTCAATATTTTAGGTTGCTTTTTCTGGCAAGCTCAAGAGGATCAGAAAAGGCTTGCCATCTATTGAGAAGGAGTTGCTTTCCTGCCTTTCATACAAAGTGGGGCAAACCCACACCAGTGATACACTTGCTGCTCAGTCCACCTAGGACATCCTCATACTAATCTGTCAGAATATGAGTCTTCATAGCAACTGACGTGAGTATTAACCTCTTGATCAAAATTTTGGTAGAAAGAAACATTTCTATGATCAGAATTTCAGTAAATATTATCCTTTAAGCTACATCTGATGTGATGATGATATTTGCAAACTCATTCCTCATCACTATTTGAATGAGAAGGACACTGTTTAAATTTATTTGTAAAAGTGTAAGAGAACAAGTAGTTGCAACATTTAAAAGCAGAGGCAATGAGATGATCAGACTTCGATGACAATATTTGAATTTCTTTAGAAACATTTGAAAATCTAATCAAATTCCTATATGCAATCTGTTAAACCATTCTGTTGAGTAGAGACAGAAAAGATATATTTTTAAAAGAAGATCCTCATTTTCTATATAGATCTTGTCTGACATGATCTCTATCATTTGACAACATTTGGGTTTTGGTGCTGAGGCGTTTGCATTTTGAAAGGAGGGAGGTGTACAAATTTGCAGCTCTGTCTCAAACTGTATGGATAAATTTCAGCACCTTACCTATCACTCCATCAAATCTAAATTTCATGCAGAGAGCTTCCATTGAGAACCATGATTGGATTTTCTAATTCAGGCCTTGAAATATCTGTGTTGCACCATCTGGCCTTTACTTGTGGTTTTCTGTAATAAAATACTTTTAAGAACCACAAAGTACAACTATAATTACTTATTTTTAATTTTTTAAAATTTAAAGCTTCAGTAGAAATCAATTTATTCAATCTTAAATGGCTTTTTGGCTCAATTCCAGTATTTCTGCAAGTGGTGACATTGCATGTTGCAAACTGACTGTGCAGTGCTGACACCAGCAATTCCAAATTCCGGCCAATATTGTATACAGTAGTAGTCCAGGGACAAGGATAGCAAATGAACATGTATCTAATTAAAGTTCTCTGATAGGATTAATCAGTTGACATATTGCCACATAAATCAATAGCTGGATTTTCCTCCCAACAAAAAGCCTAATTTTTGCTGAGGAAGCTGTTCACTCTTAGCTAGAATGTCAATGTTTTTGGCAGATGATTGATTTCCCCTATATCTTATGCATTCAGTTTCAAAATACAAACAACAGATGGCTTTCTCAACAGTCCTAAACCTAGATTTGATTGCTATAATCCACTCAACACTGCTGGAATTCACACCCTGCAAACTTCAGGTGATCTGAGGATCTCTCTTCTACTCCATCACAAATGCAACCTCTCAAATTATCAGGCACAGTGTCAAGTGGTGGAGACTTCCAAGAAGAGTGAGGTAAGACAAGGAAAATTGTGTCACCCTTAGAGCTGCCACGACACTGCAGCAATGGTCACAGCAGCCTCACTGTGGGTAGAACGGCATTAAGAATGAGGGGAAGAAACCAGACCACTCTCCAGATTAGAGCTCCCATCAGCTGGACCCTCCAATTAGTGTGCGTTACTCAGAGCTGGTCCTTGCTTGAATGGGAATTCTTGGGCTGGGCCTGAGAAGATTTGGATTTTAATTAGGTAATTATAAATCCCTAATTATAGGCTTATAATCTTTTCAGCATCTCTTCTTAACTTTGGCTCCAACTAGACCAGATGACTTGGATTTATCCTCATCCTTGAGGAAAAAGAGATTTTTCTTCCAGAGATAAGAGTTGTTGTCTGTAGATCATGGGTGATTGGGTGTAAAGATTACTAGTATTTCTTAAGCTGCTTAGAAAAGGCACTATGGCTCATTTTTTAAAAAATTGCAAACAGTGAATATGTTATAATGTGCTTTCTAGAACCAAATCTGAATCTGTATGACAGCAATACCAAAATTAATAGGAAAATTAGTATGCATGCATAGTACCTGTGACAATAAACAACATGAATTTTTCCATGTGGAATGCAGAATTCCGCAAATTCAATAAAAAGCTCTTGTAAACAAGAAGAAAATTGGACACTTTATACGTGTAATTGAGAGGCCCTGCTGTTTCTTTAGTGAAAGCTGGCACTAGTGAAAGATAACAGGCTGTTGAACTTACTCAGAGAAACTACTCACAGGATCAGTTTAGCTTCAGGAAAATACCAATTTCACCCCAAAATTGACTTTAAGGAGACTTTAAGGAGAACCAAACCTACTTAAGAATCAGAGTAAAATTCAGAGAATAATCATGGAAACAAAAGAGGTTAAAAAATAATATTAAGGATTATTCATTAAAAAAATACATACATGAGTGAGAACTCACATTATACAACTGAGATAAAAAACACTAAAAGAAAATTAAATACTTAATTTTGGGTCACATGACCTATATCTGTTTGAATAAAACCTCAAAATATTTGTTTAGTTCTGAAAAATTGGTTTTTTTATCTCTCTCCTGTTAAAATAATGACTATGTTGGTGCAGCCTACCTGCCTTAGATTTTGTAATTATGGTTATTGGCACGAATGGTGGGTCCTACAAAGAATTTTTATTATTATATATTATTGAGACCCTTCTCCCCCCCTTATTTTTTTCTGTAAAGAGAGTTTACATTTAAACAGATGGGGAAGATTATCAAACATGAAGATTTTTAAATAACTCTTCTGATTTCTGTCCTGATACCTAGCTTGGGGTAGCCAAGAAGCTGGCCCAAATTAAGAATATGCAAAATCTACCACTGTTCTTATCAAACTACTAAATGTGTTACTTGCAAGGTTGCTTCCTGATCATTGCAAAAGCTTTCTTTTTTAATTTTTTTTTTTTTATTTTTTAATCAGTTTTGGACACATTTTCCTCTTTGGTTAACCTACCTCTTGCTGGGATGAAAAAAGGCATTGTCCTCTGCTGGAAGAGTGATATGATGAGGAAACCACTTTTGCAGGAGACAAGCTTGTGGTCAATTTTCTCCCCATGTACAAGCAAAAAAAAAGCTTTCTGTAAAGGAGAATTTAAAGTAAGGTTTTCATGAATCATTGTTTGCTGAACATGCCGGGAAAATCTAAATTAAAGAAGACATCCTTTCACTTAGTTAAGGAAAACCACAGGTCATAATTCTTTCAGAAACACACAATGGCAAACTTTGTACAATTTAGATAGTGAAAGCAAGCCAGATTAGATTAAAAACTGGGTAGTTGTATTTTACAATTCTCCAGGAAGAGTTTTTTATGAGACTTGGAGGGGAAAAATTTAACTGCAGCAGAACTGATCAGGAATTTTTGACTGCATGGATTTTCATTGGAAAAGTTAAATGTTCAAAACCTAACTTTTTATAGAAATTCAAAAGTTTCAAAGGAATTACTTTGGGAAAGCTTCATGACGTCAAAATGATTTCAGAGTTTGTTACAATTAGACAAAAACTGCAGAAATCAAGAGTCTGGCCAATGTCCCATTGCCCTGAGGCACAGGATAACAGGCTTCCAATGTAAAACATGTATGACATGAAACATGAACACAGATTTGCTATATTCCAGGTGAATGTCTTAATGAAAGAGTACATATTTAATGTTGGGGTTTTGGTTTTTTTCCTCCTGAAACAATGTTGTCATTATTACAAACTTAATTACACAGCTGGTGCTAAATAGTCTGATGGTGTGACATTCACCAGAAATACAGGAGGCTGAGAAGCAGTTCCTAGCTCCAACAAGGCCAGAACTGTAACTTTCTCTCCCCTGTTCCATAAAACAACTCTAATTAATCAAATAGTCATCATTATTACCAATTACTAGTAGCATAAGTGAAATTGTTACTCTGTCCAAGATGTCTCTAAATTTCCTTAATTCATTAGCTTATATCTTCTGACAATAAACTGGTCTTTCGCCACTCCTGACACTTTGTATTTCTGAGAAACTTTTTTTTCCCCTGCTGTGAAACTTTATATTTAAGAAAGGTGAACATAGAAGTCTGAGGGAAAGATATCTACTGAAAAGAAAACCAAGATGTGAAAGATTATGTCCTGAGAACTTATGTTTTACTTACATCTAGATCTGGAACCAAACTTTGTGGGGGCTCCTGGAGTAATGAATTATAAAGCCCTCAATGATTGATCTAAAGCCTTCCAATAAGGGTGTTTTAGATTTGAATCAATATTATAGCAATGCTATCAGAAGTCTTGGAAATATTTGAAACATTATAGAGCATTAATAAAGTAAATCTAATTTTTCATTTTAACAGTATTCAAATATATTGTTATTTCAGTTCCTTCTGAACTCCATAATTATCATTTGAATGAGAAACAGGTATTTAGGAAGAACTGTCAGGACATGAAAAAGCAAAAAATTCCTATCATTAAGTTTTGATGCTTCATTATAATTCTTTAGTAGGTCATTCCTTAATTCCAGCTAACTCCAACTCAGTATTGTTCCCTGAATTGGTATAAAATTCTGAAAAATTTAGAAATATTATTAGCATTTTACTTAAAGTCAGGCAAAAATTGGACCAAATTTTCTTTTCATTGAACACATTGAGTTCATTCATGTTTATTACTAAGAATTAGAGAACATGCAAGTCCATATGGATGAGAAATAATGGGGTCAGGCACTTGCAACTTCATTACTCAGCCTCAAAATATACGGTATATTTCTAGATATTTTCCTCTGAGTGTTCTTGATTGGCAAACAGATTAAGTCTTAGACAGTCCTGTACACTAAATGGGTCAAGGCCAAATTTTGTGTTACTACATCTACATCCAATACACATCCATATTGGGGTGTAAGGGAAAAAAATATTTGCAGGGAAAATTGAACTCTTGATAGAGAGAGGAAAAATGAGGGTGTTGAGCAAGCCTTTTTTAGTGCTCAAGTCAAAGCAAGTTAAATACACGCTGAGAATAATAACTCTATTCTAGGTTTGACTGTGATAGTCAATTAGCCAGTTGGAGAGAAAAGGGCAGTTATTATAGGAGTGGAATATTAGCAGAAGGAAAGTGATAAAGGCTGTCAGCTCTGTGAGTTACAGATGGTAGCATGAAAGTTAGCTCCTGCAGAACTGTAATCAGGGAACATAAAAATGTTTGTATATGCCATGAAAATAACATCTTTTTTTCAGTCCATGCTTTTTAGAGACACCACAAAAACTAATGCCAAAGCTGTCTTTTGCAGATGTTTTAAGAGGTTGAAGAAAGAGTAATTACTTTGAAGAGGTTTTCTTCCACAGTCCTTTACTGACTGTCTTTGTGAGCTCATTTGGATGCATAGCTCTAGTTTCACAGATGATGTTGGATGTATTAGCTGAAGACTGTTGCATTCTGGCATGCACAGGTTTAAATCTGCTGGATTTAAATAGTTCTTTCAGTGCCTGGAGACAGATCCTGGTAGGATTTACTTATACAGAAACTAAGAAATGGTCCTGAGATATCATAAGACTTTCATCATACAGATTGAGCCCTTTGCTAGGAAATCATGATTTTCCAAATTCTTTTAGGCATTTTTATAAGCACTGGATTTCTCTATGGAATCACTCAATAACCAAAGCTTGCTTTCAATTCCACTAAAGCTGGTTCACAACGCTGAATCAAGTTTCAAATTGGACCTAGATATAATCACTAAAATTAAAAGTTGAATACATAAGTAAAGCATAGAACATAACTTAATAACAAATAGAAACCAAGATGATACAATAAAATGTCTGCTCTTGATGTAGCAGTCTTGGTTCTGCAGTTCTTTCCATACTGGTTTATATCATCCAGCTCATGGGAAATCAGGTTCTTCCTGACAACTGAAGATCATTAACACTTTAAAAACAGACACATGGGTTTCTGTAGATTCTCGTTAGGAAAATATTAGGGCTCTTGCTTTATGGAAATAGATTTTGATCTAACTTCAGACAGGGAGGCGCTTCATTGTGTCTTTTTAGCTCAAAAGGGACAAATGCTTAATTTATATAAGATCATAAAGAAATCAAAAAGAAAGAGGCAAAAGAAAAGAGACAAGAATGTCTCTTTTCAAAAGAAAAGAGACAAGAATGACATTAATCTCATCTAAATTTGGTTGTCTGTCGTGGGAGATGTCTATATCTAAGCTAATAGCCTCCTCAAGGTCCTTTTATCATAAATGAAAAGGAAATAGGTAATTTTGGTACTCTAAACAATAGCTGAGATGTCAATGCTTGCAGTGTAAATGTTTACATTTATTTAGGTGGATTCTACTCTGAATTGCTTTAACATGTAACATTTAAGTGATGATGTCATGCCCCTACATCTGAGTTGATTTATTCAAATTGGCTTCAAAATCAGCAATGTACTTTAACAGTATCCTAATTTAAAGCATATAAATAGTCCTATTGAAGTCAGTGGTACGTTCCTATGCTTTGCCAATGTGAGTAATGTGCCACATATGTTTTTCTTACAATAACTCTTCCACATCAATTTACCTTTGGGCAGTGATTTCTCTGTACAGTAGAATGAATGTTTTCAGAAAGCTCTCTTAAATTTTTAAGATTTTGGCATTTTTAGAGCAGATGCTGATAAATTACTAAGGATTGCATTCTTTCCTATGCTTCATAATAGCATTGAAATCCAATAAAGTATAATTCAATGTATTGACTACTGCAGTAATTAAACACTAATGCTGTTTCCATCTCTTAGGATTCAAAATATAATTAGAGACATGCTAAATTTCTTTTTCCCCTGTTTCATATAAAAAAAGATGAGACCAAATAGTAATGTGTCACCAAAGCAATAAAAGTATTTTTAACTATGTAACAGAGACCTCAAAAAATTCTTCAGTCATCTATGTAATTTCTAATCCTTAAATACATAGATGGCCCTAACAAGTTCTGAGTGTATCCAAATTTTTCAATTGTTTGGTAACTTTATATACAGTTTATAGGATTTCCCTGAATGAGTGTAGTTTAAATTGTAAATGCTTTGCCTGGATCAGACTCTCGTTTCAGCTGTGAAAGGAGGGCTTGGTTATAGCAAACTGCAGCCTGAAGTTGGAAATTGTGAAGAATTGTGAAATTGTGAAATTGTGAAGAAGTTGGAAATCTTGCCACTGAAGTGTTTGATGCTCTGTTTAGATCTTAGTGGGCAGCTGACCAGAATATGAAATTCTGGGCTCAGCAGCAGACCTGGCCCCTTGGACCACAATGGGGGAGCGCTGCCAAGCACAGGGCATCCCATCCCCACTGCTGCAAAGGAGATGCAAACTGTTCAGCTGGGTGAAAATTAAACATGTCCTTAGATTTCTGATGAGCTCCCAACACAGCTGTGGTGGGCTAAAAGCTTGGCCTTTTCTCCACTAGGTAAAGAACAATGTTTTGATTGTAGTTAGCTTCCATATCAGTCAACTACTCAGTGTATTGAGATCTTCTCAAAAAGGCCTCCCGGTTAACTATTTTTATACCAAGATATCCTGTAGCAGTTTTTATAAAAATAAATGAACTAGTGACATTAAGCTGAAAGGTAAGCAAAGGTGTTGAGTGTTAAACATATTAAGAGCAGGGGAAAAATCTGTTAATCGTTTTATTAATGTTTTCTTTTCTGCCGAAATCCTTGAAAATGCTTGTAATTCTTTGCAGCTGACAGGCTGCTGATTTTGCAGAAAGAAGAGGTTTTTGAGTCCCTTAACTCCAAGTCACAGTTGTTCCTTGTTTTGACTGTTCGAGAATTAGTTCAATAACCTCCCAAATAGTAAGTGCCTGTGTTCTTAGAGTTTAAGTATAAGAAGGTCTGCATCTGAGAATAATTATAGTTAAGCAAACACTACATTGAAACACAAGCTTAATGAGTTTCACTGAAGCAGGGTAAGGGACTGTCAAAGTAATTTTGCTGCTGTATGGATTTTACAATGCTGTTACTTCACTTATTTGAAGGATTCCCCTCTTTCACACACACTGAGTGACACTCAAGCATTCCCAGGCTCGTGGAAAGTGGCAGCAGGGATGAGGCTCTGATCCTTTTACTGTGCCCAAGGTAAAATCCATAAGGCCCAGTCCCAAGCTGTGCACTCTATCTAGCACTGGTGATCCCTTGAGGATTGTCATTGTGGGTGACAACTTTTTGCAACTCTGATGGGCAACCTTCTGCTAGCCTTCAGTTGTGATAGAAAGATTTAGATTGGAAATTAGGAAAAAATTCTTCACAAAAAGGGTTTTCAAGCATTGAAACAGGCTGCCCAAGGATGTGGTTGAGTCACCATGCCTGGAGGTGTTTAAAAGACCTCTACATGGCACTTATGGACATGGTTTAGTAGTGCACTTAATGATTTTAGAGGTCTTTTCCAACCTAAATGACTCTATAATTCTGTAATTCTATGACTTTTATTCTTTCTTGACTTTTCTATGACTTTTTATTCTTTCCTCTGATGCGTGTCTCCAAGCAGACTGGATATTCCCCACTTTGAGAGGATATACCCCAGAGGCCCAAGCCCACCAAGACATCTCCTGCAAGATGTGCTGCAGACCAGCAGCTTTCTCAGCCAAGCCAGCCAGTTCCTTTGCTGGAACAGGAGCAAGTGCTGCTCAGAGCACGTGGGTCACCAGGCTGACCACAAATGGAAACGGGAACAATCCCTCTGCAGCAAGGAATAGAAAGTTTTCCAGGGACACTATTCCTACCAAATCTCTGAGGCTTTTTGGGGTTTCCTAAGCAGTATGCTGAATCACCTGGTGTTCCTGAGCTTGTCAGCTGCCCCAGGTCTGAGTAGCAGTTGGCTTTGTGTTACTTGCAGGTAACAAAAGCCATTTGCCATTTTGCGTGGTCATATTGGTCTCCACCATTGAGCCTCCTCCCCTTTCTCTGGAGCTTTTATCCTCTTCTTTCCCTTCACCTTCCAAGGCAGTGAAAGGTGTAGTGACAGCTCAAAAGCGAGCAAGGGAATGTATCTTTCCCTTCCCACCCACAGCTATTGCTTGGTGGACCTGACAGTGTTGGGTTTAATGCAGGTTAATGAATTTAGAGGTTAGGTTGGATACAATGATCTCAGAGTTGATTTCCAACCTTAATGATACAAGGAGCTAAAAGATTCTATAGAAACAAGAAACTGCATCTAAGTTCTCACAGTAAAAATAATTTTGATAACTTTATGCTATATTTTTTAATAGATTTGGTCTTGTTTTGATTTTCTTCATATTTATATCATACTAAATACATATTCAAATTTTGCCATGTGTATTTTTGCTGAAGTGCTAGGCAGATCAAGGTTCCTTTACCAAAAGACCTATGACATTTCTCATTGTCTAATGTTTAATACTGACAGAACCACTCTGGCAGCCTTTTTTTTTCTTTCTTTCTTTTTTCTTTTTCTTTTTTTGGTGGACCAGCTCCTTCCAGAGATACTGAGAGAACAGGCTCCAGGGTTTCAGGTTACAGAAATCTGGAATAGCTGTATCACACAAAGAGAATTCATAGACTTCCTATGTTGTATGAAAAACAGAGGCCCTTAACATACTAGAATGAAAAAGGTTAGATTGTCCTCATCCTTCCTGATCATAAAATAAGCAAGCAACAACAACAAAAAAATAAATCAAAATGAAAAACAGTTGTCAAATCCTACTTATTGCGCAGGGTGAGGATGGTTTTCATGTTTATCTAAGGACAATGTTAAACTTGGATAATGAACTGTGTTAAAACTTTTTAAAGGCAAGATAACAATATAAGGTCAAGTAGTCAAAAAATGAGGAATTTTGTTTTATTTTCTCTTCTAATTTCTATGAACCATATACAATAGTTAACCTTTCAAATGTACTGTAGTCTATCGTGCATTTTTCTTGGCTCTGTCCTCATTCTTGAAATCTGAACATAATGTTATTCTGTGAATCAGCTGTGAATAGCCCCATTATCAGAGATCATGGTCTGGACTTGATGAAATAAACGATGAAATGAATCATGAGATTGAAACAGACTTGCAACATCTTTCTTTCAGCTGCTTTTTTAACATTTCTAATGTAAATTCTTTTCATTTCATCTGAATCAAACATCGTTATGTATTATGCTGTCTCAGATAAAATATATACCTTATACTAAAAAAGCAATGTTTCAGAACAAATCTTTTTTTTGCTACTTAAATTATAATTATCTGGTCAGTCTTAAATAGCACATTCACTACAATCTCTTCTACACTCGCAAATTTTGGAGAAATTAGTGGGTTAATTCAGGTCAATGCCTTTAAATTAAATCTGAGAGCAACAGGAGCAGAGAAGAAGTAAACAGGAATAAAGTACAAAGCAGACAGTTACAGCAACATATAGGAATTATGTAGGGTTTGCCAGAAATACCAATCTCATGTGGAGACAGGAAGAATTACTGCAGGGTACAAAGCCTCACATGGAGAGGGATGGAATAGAGAGTTCTTATTTCCAGCAAAGAGTAGAAAACCGAATACTGAAAAAAAAAAATCTATTTTAACCCAGGATTGAACAAAGACACAATCAAAGCTGCCAGCAGCCCTGAGATAGTGACTGCACAGTTTTAGGACCATGCCATTATACCAGTCCTACACCTGTTTTAACCCCAACTTTCTTGTTATTCCACGCAATCTCCCCATGCTCTGTGGAATTCATGTTTGCTTTCATGGCTAATGGGCATGGGTAAAAGCCAAACTCTGCTTCAGTTTATGTTGGCATCTCTCCACTTTGCAATGAGAATGCAAAATCACTAGTAATCTTCTTATGACCTTTCTGTACTTCACTGGGCTTTCACAGCTGAGACCTTTTGCAACTGGTATTATGGATTGAGAAGGATTTAGAAATTTTGGGTTCCTGGTTGCAGGACAAAGGAGTGAAGGTGGGTTTTCCCTGTGGAAAGCATCATGCACAAGATGGTTAACCTTGATACAAAACCAAAACAAAAGTATGGATGTTAGTGGTATAAAAGACATGAGCTGGGAGATAAGCCCAGCTTAGAAAGAATCATTCCTTTGCAGAGCAGACAGACTGGGCTCAGTTTCTGCTTAGTTAATAGAGATCCTCTCTAGACATGGCATTAGTGATACTGAGAAATCAAACACCGCCAAAATTAATGTAAAAGGCTCTTAGCATGCAGTTAGAACATTCTTAGTTTCAGCAAGTGTTATCTCACTGGTTGCTGGATATTTTGGGGCTACACATTGCCTGTCTGTACTTAGCTATATGAAGTTCAGGGTGAGATATGCAATGTATAATCTTGTTCTTCTAAAACTTAAGCAGGATGCAATGATGGCTGGAAACAACATTCAATCAGTCCAGAGAGGGCTATGCTTTTTTTATAACTCCTGCAAAACCTTCGGGAGTGCTTTGTTTCTCAAATATAGACTGAATTTTAAATTTGGAAAACAATCCCTGTCATCTTAATGCTTTTTGATGTGTTTCCAGAGAATCCAGGCAGCTTTGAGTAAAGCTTCTGAGGGGAAATGTTGGCTATCCTGTTAAATCTGAAGAAACATGTGAAACAGATGAAAGAATCAGAGAAAGAGAGGCACTCTCTTGAAATGCAGGGGGATAGAAGTGCCTCTCTGATATCAACAGTGGGATGGTTGTGAACTGTACCTAAACATAAGGGGCAACCACATCTATTTTGGATAGTGGGCTTTAAATGACCAAGGTATGACAAGTGGCACCTTATTGAGTTAGTTCTTTGCCTGCCTTCTGTGTATAGAGATCCTTATAGCTTCACCAACAGTTGGATGTAGACTCATATATCAGTCTTGGTCACGTATTCTTACTAAGACATAGAATGCAAACACCTTGATAGGTGGTTCCTGCAAGATTTGGGATGAGGAGACTACAGTAAGGTTTATCTTTACCCAGTCTTCTCCTTTCTAGGCTGAATATATTTGGTATATTTTCCCTAATACTGTTTCAGTCAAGTATCTTTTTATCTGTCTTCAGCTGGTTTTGACTATCCAGTTGGGTGCCTTTTTTTATAGCAGTGTAGTCAGAGCTGGACTCCAGCTGAGGCCTTATGTGTGCAGGATAAAGAATAAGTACCTTTTCTGTGTTACTCCACAGCCTGTTGCTTGTTAATAGCATCACATTTTTCACCTGGACTTAGTTTGTGATCCACTCTAACCTCCCTGCCTCAACCTTTTCTTTTTTCTAGCATGCTGCCTAGCTAGTTATTCCTGATTTTCTGTTTGTGTGTTCAATTTCCTCTCTCAGCTGTTGCCTTTTTTTTAATTTCCGTTTCATCGTGTTGCTTTTGGATCATTTATCCAATTTGTCAGGATCAGCTTGAACAGCAACCACAGCCTCCAATGTTCCTGCAAGCTCTGTATGACTTACAAATGGCACGAGTCTCTGTACTGTCATTCATGTATTTAATGAAAGCTAGGAATAGAAGAAGGTGCTGCAGAAATGTGTTGCCAATTTGTGAGAGAAATGTTGACAACTTCTCTTTGAGTTTTTCTTTTTCAATCACTTGTGCATTTATCATAGAGCCATTTGTTCAAGATTTGTTCCTTCTTTGGCTGAGGAGAATATCATGCAACACCATGTCAAAAAAACTTACCAGACCCAACTGGAAGAGGTTACTACTTTCAGGATATGCAGCAGACCCTTCCAAAAGGAAAGTAGGCAAAATAATGTTTTATACCTTGCATTTGTTCTCCATTTTCTTTCTTTTTTTTTTTTTTTTTTTTCTCATTTCTCATGTCATCTGCCTGTTTCTCTTCCTCCTCTCACAATTCAGTGGGCTGCACTGTACTGCAAATGCTCTCGTGGACTTCAGGGAGATGGGTACCTTGGAATGTTTTCCAAGAGCCTTAAGGCAACTGTAGTGCAAAGAATAATGAGTCAGTAACTTCTGCAATTGCCCAGAGAAGTGTGGCTGTAAGAGTATTTAAAGGGAAAGCAGACTAAGAAACAAAACCACTATGTAAAACGAATGCTTCTTGATATTTAGAAATATTTGATTTTGATTTTTGCATTATTGTCTGACACGTTTATATTTCATCTGGCACACTGTGTTTACTAGTGATTTAACTGTCTCCTAAAAGTTGTCTCACTCCTAGGTCATTCCCCCTGTCCAAGAGCAAAGAGAAAGGTACATTCAGTGAGATAAAGTATCAAATGTGCATCTGATGCAGAAAATATGCCTTCTGTAGAATATGAGATAATTCTGTGGAAACTACTGCCACAGTTCACAGTGACCAAGGCTGTTGTGGGCTGACTCACAGATGAATAATAAGGAGACAAACTTAATATGAATGGTGATAAATAGCAATTTTGGAAAAACTATTTAATGTCCCAAGATTTGGAAAAAAAATATTAGTCTAAGATTTTAAGAAAGAGCAGACTACTGCTGAGTAGAGAGCTTTCCAAATGTAGCCCTGCATGAATTTTGCTTCAGATCTGGTATAACAATTCTGCCTCAAAGTTCCCCCCATTAAGCACCATGATGAAAATTATTGACAAAGCCATAAATTGCTTATTTTACCCCCAGTGAAAAAAAAGAAAAATAGTAGCATAGAACCAAACTGGTTTTCATGCCTTAGGATAAGCCAATTGCCTGAGCCTCAGGCTCTGTATCCTGGTTTTGTTATGTCTTTGCAAATAGGAGTGGCATTTCCTGGCTCTGCTAACTGGCTGTGTATGCTGGGCAGCTCCAGCACCTCTGCCTGTCCAGGTGAGGCTCTGGAGCAGCTGCATATGGCTCCTGAGACAAATCTTTCTCTGCCTTTTCTTAGGGAGAAATTATCAAGCTTTTCAAAATTGACTGGCTAATCATCAGGTAATCTGGAGATAATGTGGGATGATTAGATTCCCTCATCCCCAGAAATATGCAAGCAAAAAAAGAGTTCAATAAATTAAAACATGTTACTTCTCTGAAGTTTTAGTGTTATAACTTAAAATCGTGGCTTGGTCTTTATTCACGAAAGAATTTTTAACATTTCCAAGGTTATCAGTGTTTCAGATGTTGTGGAAAGGAACAGACTAAAGTAGCTGAAGGAATGCTGTCCCACATTTTGGCCAGATGCATTTGTAAACAAATTCTAAAAAATACTTTTGCATATTTATTTTCTGAGAATAAACTTTATTTTCTACGTGGCAATAACAGAAATGAACTCAAGGGAAATTACTTACATATGTCAAGAACGTAGTGTGCCCCTTCAGTTTCAAAGGGTTGGCATCAGTGTAAATTATTGCTTACAGGTGCTAAGTAACCTCTTTGATGGTTTTTTTTATTGGCTGACTCAGATTTCTTAGGAAGATAAAAAGCTACTGTAAAAGAGTAGTTATTTAATTAAAAAGAACTCAGGATTTTCATAGCAGAGAAATGAGTGCGGATGGGTGATTATTTTGTTAAATGTACATGGGCCAAGACTGAATATTTTTTACCAAGTATTCTCTCTACTTTTGTTTTTCACATTGCTATTTCTATCATGTGCTTGAATGCAACTTTTGTTTGAATGAAGACAATTGCACAGATTTATTTTTGTCATTCAGTTGACACAAATAGTGATATGTAGAAATTGTGGAGGCATATGCATGTTAATTTAATCCTTCATGTAACAGTACTTGAGATGTACTGATTTGAGTTGCATCCTAGATCCTATTTCTTGTTTTCTGCAAGGTCAATGGAAATGAAACTTCAGTCAAATGTAATACATATGGACAAATTCCAGGAAGATTCCTCCTTTTGTATTCTCAAAGTGATCATCAAAAAGCCCAATTTAAATAACTTTTCCTCCAAATTCAAAATTTGCCAACACATTTGAAAGTGCAAAAGGCAAAATCTAATTCTGACTTGTTTTAAAACCAGTAGTTTCCCATCAAATTAATTGCTTTCCTTTGTAGTGAAGATAGATAAGAAAATCACTTCATGAATTTCATACCTCCAAAATAGATTTGCAACAAAGCCTGTGATTCTTTCCGAGACTTTTTTATTTTAATGGAAAATTCTAATAAATTTATGTTTTTCTCTCTACTCTCTCTTAGACAATATTCTCCTTCTCCCCTAAAAAAAACCCACAAAGTCCTGCTGCTGGTTTGCATTATAATAAAGCACCCAGACACATAATTTTATCAACTGTTAGTATGCCTTTAACAAATCACAATTAAATATTAACAGCCTGTGGAGCAGCATGGAGGGCTCTGCAATCCTTTGAAGGTATATTTGCCAATTAAACAAAGTCTGACATTAGAGTAAAGGTGGCAAGGATCCAAACCAGAGAAATGAGAGTCAACCGCTTCAGTGGCATTCATTAGCTAAACAGACATTCTTTGTGTGGCCTGTTTCTTTGCTACTGCCAAATCCACACCCTGTTCAGGAACTTACCCAGGCTCAGATAAGCTTATTATGGAAATAACACTTTGTCACCCCGTACAACTTGCTTCTTGTTAAATTATCTTTTATCTTTGTAGTATTTGTCACCTCTCCTTGGGTGCCCCTTGTGAGGCCAAATGGTATTGTGATTGATTTGGAATAATCAGGATCTAAAGGTTAACTTGAATTTAAAGGACAATACTTTAAAAATTCCCTCTTCAGTATCATCACACAAGAATGGTTACAGAGAGACATTTGTGCACATGCATCATGTTAGGTTTCTTGGCAATGTGTGAAAGCTTAGGTGCTAGTTTGGGTGATCTTGTAGTAGGTGCTGATGTGGGAGAGCACAAATTTTCCTGAAAAGGAAGATTTTGATGGGAATTCTCTAGCCTCTACGTGGTCTTCCCAGATTTTTGTTTCTACTGCTAACTCTGTGTTGAAACAGCAGAGAAACAGCACTGAACATAGTATTGCCTCTGCATACTGAGAGTGTGAGAGGGAAGGAAGGAGCCTTTCCACTGCTCTTTTTTCTGCTGGCTGAGATCAAAGCCAAAAAATCCTGGTGTTGGATGCCAAGAACCCTGGAAAAAGAGGCTGTGGCAGCCTTAAGTGTGGATCACCCAAGGCGTCTGCAGAAACTTGTGTCCCCTTTTCTTCATTCTGCAGCTTCAGAGTTACCTCACTAAAGGTAAGTTAGTCTTCAGAGGCTTGGTCTAGCTTACATCTGTGCCTGGAAGAATATCCACACAAAGAAAGTGATTTTTGCTGTTGTGCCTCAAAGAGATAAAAATGTAGTAAGAGTGGAATTTAGTCTCCTCAGAAACAGTTAATAAAAGTGATGAAGGTAAAACTGAGTATTACCATCCCTTCCAGGTCAGGGTAGTCCTTGAGTATGGTTCTAGGATGGAGAAAGAAAGGAAGAAAACTGGGCTTGCTGTTCCCAGCAGGAGGTGCAGAAGCAGCCAGTACAAAGACTGTCTCCATAAGTGGCCCTACTTCTGTGGCAGAAGGGAGTTTTCTACAAACTCTAGGCCCAGCCTTGGCACAGACACTAAGAGACACATCCTGTGGATGTCACTGAGTGACAAAACACCACACCAGGACTGTTTTTATGTGTTCATACATGTTTTCCCTATGTATACATCTGCCTGTTGCTGACATCTGCATTTCAACACAGTGTTGTCCAACCTTGTGGTGCATACATCTTTGGTGACATTCTCAGCTCTGCAGTTAAATACTTTTTTTTTCCTCTTTCTGTGCTGAAACACTGCATTTCATTTCACTCATCCTCCCTCACAAATGCAGGGAAACAAGATATCCGTCACTAAGTCGTTGATGGGAGAGCCAAGTGAGGAGAGAAAAGTAATTCCTTGGGCAAATAAATGCTTAAATGGCTATCGTATTTTGAATGGCTCTTTGTGTTTGTTGTACTAAAGTTGATGCCCCCATCTGTGCTATTTTAATATGTATCTGTTGATTTCTAGGATTTATGACAGAAACTTTATTGGCATGGAATTCTTTTCCATACTCTATATTTTTTAATCTATATGCATCATGTATACTCATTGTAGTCACACAAATTGTATTTTCCATATACAAATAGAAATGTAGCATTCACCAAAGCAAGAAAGAGCAAAAATATCTCAAGGCTGTATTGGTCCACTTAGGCCTCATAGGCAACACTGAAATATGTCTCATTCAATGATATTACTGCTCATATCTCACATACTACTTCAGTTTCACTGTTTTAAAAAAGGGCTCTGTTTAGTGTTCCATATACTGGAAAAATTCTCTCCCAAGTCACAGGAGTATTCTCCTGCCTGAGACAGATATGAGAGAAAGGGTATTAAAAAATAGGCTTTCTGTGTGAGCATCAGGATAAAAACATCTTTTTTTCCTTGCTCCAGTAAAGCACACTTCCTCTGAAGTTCCCAACCCAGTGCCTCAGCAGGTGTCTATCTGCCTCAAAGTTGCTGGAGCTGTGCAGATTTGCAATAGTGAGGGAGTTTTCTTCTAAGCTGCTGGTTTTGACATCACCCTTACTGGTGATTTAATGAGCCCAGTGTCATAAATAGGATTACAGACCCCAGAGGTCTAATTCTCAGCTCCTTAATACACTGAAGAGTAACAGTAACTATGGTAAATAATTGCCTCAAATCAAATCAAAATTACAGCTTTAAATTTGAATGCTGGAAATATTTGTTCAGTGATCTGTTCTGTGGAAATCACTTGCCTTTATCTAGCTCCCAAAGGAAAAAGATGGCACCCAAGGAGCAAATGTCAACATTACAAATACTGCCCTTGTGAGCATTGTAACAGAAGGCAGTGCCGAGGTCGGCTGGAATCAGCTGAGACCAGTGGTTCTGAGGCAGGAACGTGGCCAAACTGTGACTGTTCTCTTCCACCAACAGCTTCTTTTTTTATCTTTTGGGCTTGGGTAAAAGCAGGATCTAATTCTCAACATATAGATGTACCATGCAGTTCCCATAGAGCGTGATGGGAATTCAGTAGATGCTTCAGGAAGCTAATCATCAGCTGGAGATTTAGAGCTTGTTCTGTGCTTGCTTTATGACTCTCATTTTCAGATACAGATGTCCACAAGGGATATTTGGTCTTCTGGGTAATTATAACAAATATTCTGTTTTTATATTACTATTCACACATTTAAATCGAGTTTGTAAAGGAGGGTATTTTATGGAAGTGGAGGTACAGTGAGGCCATTTGCTAACAACCCAAGGATGTTAGTATATGAGCAAAGCAGGAGATTCAGGCCTCCTGTCTCTTTTCTGGTATCCTCAATCACATTGTCTTTTACAATCATCAACCAGTTTTCAGCTGTTGTAATTTGGCCTGACATTAGTGAATGCAATCTGATTTAGGATACATAGATGCAAATTCTTCAAGGTGTTTTCTAGTATTCATGAGCAATTCTAAGTAAATGACATATCTAGATGTGATTAGCTCTGTATATCCCAAGATACTGATGAGTATATGTAAAAGAGATGCAGCTATATGTTTTAGCACACACAAATGTGCAGGCATAGGCATATAAAAACATTTCCTTTCTCACACAGATATGCATGCAGAAATACCACTGGTGGCAAATAAAAATAAATACACCATAGGGAGACTTTTTAGATGAGCACGTATTTTGCTTCCCTTAAGGACTTGATTAATTTGATTATAATTTGTGCAGTACTACAGAACTATTTTCTAAATGAGATTAAATACCATAAAGATGCATATAGTCTATATAAGACCAGTTTCCTATGGAGAACTGCAGAGTTAAACCAAAGAAGGCAGGAAGTGCGGCAGTGGCTCACCGAGCAGCAGCAAGGTGAGCTCACGTCCTCAGGCACCGGCTAGCAGAGGACGTGTCCGCTAAACCAAAGGAGTCCGTTGCCTAGAGATCACTGACAAGCCACGAGACGGACCGGAGCAACGAAGAACGAAGAGGCGAGAGAGGACCCACTTGGGGGAACAAACAGGAACTTTATTCTGGCCCAAGTGGGACCAAGAGAAACGTTGCGGGTAGCTTAAATAACTTAACTTGGGATCAACATGCAACCAATGGGAAGACGAACTGGGAATGGGGTGAGGTGACAGCAACCAATAGGGAAAAGGCGGGAGCATAGGAACCAATCAAACTTTAAATCGCCTCACGGCATACACAACAAAGTATCAACTGAACTGTACATCCCATAATATCTTAACTTAAATGATTGACAACTAAACTTTAAACCAATCAACTTTACAGAAACTTTGAACTGATTAACATTTAAGGTATAAACAACAAAATGGAGTCGGCTGGGAGCCATCTTGGAACAAAGGCCTACTTTGACAAAAACCATCGCCCCAACAAGGAAGTACTCCAGCAGGAGAGGGAAAGAATACACGTTTAAGCAATAGATTTGAAAATTCAGGCAGTGAAGGAAAAGGCAAATTGAAAGCTGCTAAGATTTGCTGTAGCTGTAATGTGCGTTCTGCTTATTTACATAAGATCTATGTGATTATCTTCTCTGCAGTTCAGTAAGAATAGTCCCTACTGTAGTATCTGCTGCAACACATGGCACTTATCTCGGATTTGCAGCCCACTTACTAAAGAAACACACTAACCAATATGTAATGTGAACTTTTGACTGTTCACAATGTTTGGAGAAGAAGAATTTATTACACCACCAGGAGATGCAAAGGGCCAAGTCTGTGTTCCCCAGTGGGCAGGTTGCTCTGGTTTTATTTTAGGCTTAGCAGAATTTCTGTTTGCTCTTTTTTGTTGCTGCCTGCTTGTTTGAAAACAAAGGTTCTCCATTCTGGACTTTATTTTAATGCTATTCTGAGACCAAATAGGGTACTGTATTGTTTGACAAACCAAGGCCTTTTTGTGAAAATGACAGGCTGTCTTCTAGATTTTGATGCCTGGAAAGGTTGCCTAGAACAGAGGCCATACAGAGTTAAAGTAGGTATTTATTAAAGGCCTTTAATAGGTACACCTTGCGCAGTGCAGGAGCCTTGCAGAGCCCATCTTGGGTGCAGCCCAGGATGGATGATGCTCACAAGTTTTTCAGACAGATCTAAATTTAGTGTATTTGTACATCAGAGATTAATTGTCCGATTAGAGCTTCAGGTAATGAAGTCATATTCCCCCAGTTTGTTACCCCCAATTCATTTCTGTTTATACTTTTTGGGGCCTAAGGCTGTGATGGTGACCTTGGTTCTCAGGCCTGGAAGGATTATTTTGTCTGACCAAACTGTGAAGAGACCTTACTAACATTCTATATGGAGTTCAGAGTTATACACTAATGCAGTAAAAGATCTGGAAAATATTAAAGTTAAAACTTAAGGCATCAGCTTTAATGTTCCTCAAATGTTCTTTACTCACCGTGCATACCTAAATTTCTTAGATGTTCTCCAAGTGTCATCCTTGTAGTCTGCACTCATTCAGTTACCACCAACTTTTACCCGTGTGAAGGTCAAGATATGATGAAAATAACATGAACATTTTTCTTCTGAGACCAGCAGCATCATGTTCTTCAAATGAGCATTCAGTTATAACTTCCTACAGAGAAAGTAGAGGTCTGGCTATCCAATAATTTGTGCTTTGTTTACTCAAAAGAGCTTTTAATTTTTTTTAAACTTTTATTTACTTATCACTTGAAATGTAAAGAAATTGTGGCTCAGATCTCAAAGGGAGTAAATAAAAGACTCTAACACATCCTGTGGTGACAGAAGACTGAAGCTCTTTTAGTTTTCTTCTTGGCAAAGCAATATTCATGGATACTTTAAAACAAAAAAAAAAATTGCTTTTCTTAAGCTAGACTTTCATGCTACAGCAGATGAAGGAATTTTGAATTCACCAGTGAGACAAAATTATTAACAGGTTATCCTTTTTTCTATCATGAGCAAGAGGAACTCTTGGTGCTGTCTCTCAGACTGTTCTATGTGGGAGAACATTTCACACTTTCATGATTTCTGCTCATTTCTTTTCCTGTCCAGAATGACAGGACCACTCTAGTGAAATGCCACTGAGTCATTAGAAATTAGTCAGTACATTGTTTGAATGTGAAGTTGGGAAAAATAGAACAGGATATTTTTTCGTATTTATGTGCAGAGATATATTATCAATTGTCCAAGGAAAAGGAAAGACTTTACCAGGAAAGATAATTTTTATCACATATTTTATCACATATTTGACAAAGCAATGGTAGGATAACTCTTGGAAATGTGCAAGCATTGCAAAACTGCACAAGTATAAGTGCTGAAAAGCTGCATTTGGGAGTTCTCAGCTCTCAGATATGTGGTTATTAGTAACTCAAAATGAAGAACTTAAAATAGCTTAGAGTAAATTTTACTGTTCAACCATCCTGTACCAGGGCTGGTCTTCAGCCCATGTGTCTGGTCACAAATGTATTATTAAACTACATTTCCTCTTGTTGGCCAGCTTTGTGCTCTCTATTGGGGACTAAACATACACATCAAACACAACAGGAAAATTACCCTTAATTGCTCCATCAGCTATGAAATCAGGAAAAAGCTGATGTTCCTTCAATCCTATCCATGTCTGAACAGAGAAGTATTCCTATCTTGATTCAAACACAGCCTCAGACTACACTCCCAGTAGTGTCCTTTATAACCAACTTCCTCCCAGAACCCAAGGACCTGGGGGTCCTGTGAGCTGCATGGAAGCTGGTGGGAGTAATGTCACCCAAAAGTGATCTGGCCACAAGCCTCCAGTTTTTGTTCTCAGCTAATGAAAGCATTCTTGGCAAATACTTTGGCTTTAGGTCACCTTACACTGGTCCAAGAATCAAATTCAAGTGGCACAATATTAATGCCCCCAGCCATTGCTCTTTAATTATGGCCCTGCTTCCAAAAAACAATCATAAAAGGCCTATAGTCTTGTTCTGTTATTCCTGGCTGGAGTGTCCTGTCGGCCAGCCAGCTTTGAACATTTCAATTGCTTCAGAAAAATGTATCAAGCTTCTCAATGAGTGCACTCTACAGCATTGTTAGTTTGTTTTCTAGTAGTAGCAGTAGTAGCAGTAGTAGTAGTAGTAGTAGTAATAGAAGAAGAAGCAGAAGAAAAGTTTTTAGTGGTGGTTATTCCAGAAGAAAGTGGAAGTTATTCCAGCAGAAAGGGCAATTTGGCAAACTGTGTTTTCTTACAGTTTCTCTGACTGACCTTATTCTAACTAGCATGAGCAAGGGCAGCTCTGGAATGGCAGTGAGATGAGTGAGAAGAGTAGCTTTTCCTTTAAAATTTTCTTTCTAACCCACAGTGTAAAAAACACTCTGTTCTGTTCTTTCTATGCCTCAGTTTACTTCAAACATAAAATGGAAGTGATAATTTCTGTTGCAAAATACTTACATCTGTGAATTGAAAGCTTTACAGAAGAACTAATTACTGTTATGCTTAAACATTCCAGCATTGTGATTAAGTGATTTTTATGCCTTGATAATTATATTTCACCAGGGAAGAGTGGGCAACCATCCATCAAAGTCCCTGGCTGCGACTGGAATCTTAAGCTGACAGAAATTTTGTGGTGCAGTCATTGATAACCGTGGTTTTGAATAGCTCTGAAACAAAGCTGTGAAAAATTCACAGTCTCTTTAGATTGACGTTATTTATAGCACGCCCCAGTATGAGGTAAATTTCAGTCACGTACAGCTTGTTTAAAAGCAGAGTAAATTTTTATCGGTCTCTTGAATGCTAACAGATGAAAGACTGTGTTCAAATCTTTGGGCCTTATACAGTAGACAGGATTGCAAAGCTAATTGGTGCTGCTGGCATTTGGTGTCAAGGTTAATATGAAATAAAGCTGGTTTAGAAAATTATTATTTATTGTTTTGTACAGATGGATTTAATTTGTAACTTGGAAGTTTCACAAAGCATCTGTAGTACCCAGAGGAAAGTAAAAGGAGTAGAATAAATAGGAAGTGCAATAGGTACATAGCATGGTTTTAGAAAAATATCCATTTCAGACAGCTTCACTTTTAGGACAGCCTCTGAAGTCTGTATTTGGCATTCCTTCTTACTAAATCAATGTTGAGTAAGGGCTTCATGATTTTGCTGAAAATTAGGAAAGAGCTGTTTGTTCCAGACTTGCATGGAACAGAGCCTCATTTTACAACTTCTTCCTTTCATGCCATGGGGATTTTAGCAAAGATATCAGTAAATGAGGAGTTGCAAAATATTGGCCAAAGAGTAGTCATATCTTGATCTGACCACAATGTGGCTAAACCAGGCATTATGTCCCAGAAGCCCAACTTCCATTCATGCACATGTACACTGCTGTCTTTTCCTGTAGCATGACAACATCAGAAGTCCCAAACCATCCAGAAAGCCCTTTTGTTGGCCTTGATTTTCTTGTGGCAGAATAACAGCTGAGTACATTTTGGTTCCCCAGAGGACAGATCAGCCACTTGTGACAGCAGCAGCCAAACCAGGCTTTGCACACTGGTGTGAAGGACACCAGTAAAAAGACACCACACTGTTCTTGTAAATCATTGCCACTGCAATGTGGAGTGAGGCTGACTTCTGTGTGACTACATTCATAGTGAAGGAGTGCTGAGACATATTCTGTGACCTTTAGAAAATGGTACCTTTCTGTACAATAACTAATGAATGAGTCAGGCTTGGACTGTCATTGTAACAAGAAGCACTGTGTTGCTGAAAACTTGAGAAACCTCTTCTCCAGTGGTGTTGAAATTACTGCATAAAGCATCTAAGTTCCCAAGATATTGAAGCGGGAGATCTGGTTGCCTAAAAAATAAGATTCATCATGTCTAGCACACAGAGTTTCAGCTAGCAAACAGAAAATGCCTGAGAGGAAAATGTTCTGTTTATTCACCTCCTCTCCCCACCTTGCCCATTGGCAGTTCTGTGGTAGGTACTTATGTTAAACAAGGATTCAGTGCCAAAAGCTATTTCCAGATTCCAGGTAACAGCTTCATACATTTCGAAATAAATGACTGGCTCACTTTCTTTCAAAACCTGCAATCAGTTCATCCTTCTCTTTCCAAACTAATCTACTGGTTTAAACATTTTCCTCCTCAGCCTGAAGCATTGTGAATTGCACCTTCTGCTCCCCTGCACAGCAGGTGATGACTACAGGTTGTGTTTGCCCCTTCTCCTGAATATGGGCCACTCTGAACTGTGGGGCTGAAAGCTCCATGGTGAGAGCTTCTTCTACAAGGCTGCAAAGAGAAGACAAGATCTGAGGACAGTTGAAAGCTCACAGCTTCATTCTTTATCAGGAATGTCCTATCCACAACCTTTAGCCTCACTTGTGCACTGAAGCCTTGTTTGGTTCACATGGGCTATTAATGTGGGCAGCATGTAACTCTTAAACATTATCTTAAGTAAAATAAGATATATTTTTTCTATCCTTTATGTGCGAGCATTTGTCATTTTATACCTCTGACTAACTTTAACAAGAGTTGAGGGATTCAGATTGAGAGAAAAATTAAACTTCTTCCAATTATTTCCATTATCAATGCAGCCCTTGGCACATTTTCAAAAAGCACTTTTCTGTGCTACATAGTAGCACTGCATAGGGAAATAAAGGCAATCTTTACTCCTCAAGTTCAAATGACTGCCCTCAATAATCCTTGGAAATGAGCTGGATAATCTATCTCAAGAAAGAGTGCATGGTATAATAGCTGCTACAGGCAGGGAAGTTATAAAAGTTATTTATTTCTCTCATAATAACCCTAGTTGATTAAGGGAAAAAGAAAAAAAAAAAAAGCCAGAAAAAACCCCAACCCTGTACAATAAACGCCTCACATTGTGCATTATTTTAATTTCATTTTACATCTAGACACCCATATGCATTTACTGTTTTGCTGGGAGGGTTTAAATATCCTGGGCTAATTATAGGACAATGTTTTCCAAGTTAGAAGGGTTAAATTGAAAATACATCTAATGAGATACTATCCCTGGCTATTAAACTGAAAGAAAAAGGGTCTATTTAATTATAAAATATGTTAAAAAAGCATAATCATCTTGTAATGTAACAGCTCTCATCTAGATTATTATTTTGGTGCACATTTATAAACATTACCTGGCACATTATTGAATTGTTTAACGTTTATGTGAATGTAGTTATTCTACAGAATAAAAATATTGACACTGAGCTGGTTCCCTTTTAATTTCACGAAGAATGTGTCATATCTAGTAGATGTATTTTTTCTTTCTCAGAAATAGAAAATAACAAAATATAAAGGAGATGAGAAAGACAGGAGGACCTATTAATCTTGTCTGCCAATACCTTGGGTAGTCTTTTCATGTGGTCATTTGAAATAGTATTTAATTTCACTTTGAAAATCTATGACGTGTACTGTAGCTTGCAATTCTCAGCAAGCTAAAGCAACTGAAAAGCAAATTATGGAATTTTTTTCCTTATTCTCAGTTATAAAACCCTTTATAGTACAAACTGTTCTTCCAGAATTACTTCTTAGTAAAACTCATCCTTCTAACAAACTGAGACGTGAACAACTTTAAAAACTTATTGTTGCCAGAGTTGCTTGGATGTCACTTACTGGAAAGCTTTTAGTCCCCTTTCTTCACAGCATGCACATTTCTGTTAATTCTTTGCCTTCCTTCAGCTGTCAGGAGCTGCTGGGACTTGTCAAGTGGCACTGGCTGCACCCACTGCAAGGCTCCTGTGCATGGACAGGTGAGCTGTGGCTCAGGTGTGAGCCAGCTGAGATGAGCCATGGGAGGGAAGAAGGTGAAGGGAGGTGATTTCTTTAGTCTGGGTGACCACATGGTTAAAGGAGAGGCACAAGTAGCCTCAACACTTTTGTGCAGATCACCCAGGTGCTGTGTAGGTTCTCTGGCAGATTGCTGGGAATTCTTGCCCTGGGAGCTGTCAGCAGCTAATCTGGAGATGTTTATGCCTATGGGTTTAAGGACTAGTTTGTGAGCTTCATTGCATACCTAATAGAAGACTTTCTTTAACTTCTTGAGCACACTGAACTTCTGTGAAATAAGCAAAGCTTTTGACTGGAGGGAAGCTGAACATATCTCCACATCTCCCAGGAGATCAAAGACAGAGTAGAATATATATATCATGGCTGTACTGAAGGTGTACTATATTTCACTTCAAGAGGATGAAGTATCTTAACTATCTGTCTCCTGGATTTAGAAACTGAGGTTTTACTAAACTAGATGTTCTAAAAGGTCACAAGTAATTACCAACTGTCATTAGCTCCCTGTTAGCATCTTCTTGTCATAGAATTTCCTTGAATTTATTACAAAAAGAGAATGGAAATACAAAAAATAATTGTTCATAGTTATCTCACTGGCCTATAATTGGCACCAGTAGTCTCACCCGATACAACTTGAAGCCGCTGTTCCTCTCATTGGAGTGGAACAGGGATAAGGGACAAAATTTCTTATATATAATTGCTCAAATACATGCTGGGAGGAATTATAAACATTTGGACTGTTATTTGTGGCACTCTCTGAAAGTCAAGGATGTGAAAAAGAACTGATGTCTTCTTGTCCTTCTGTCTTCCACCATCCACTAAAGCATACAGGTCTGCATCTTCTATCACTGTTTTCCAGTTGACTTTCATTGAATTCTTCTCTTATTAAGTGTCTAATTACCGTTTTAGAAGCTCATGGCACACAAGACCTTGCTCTTTCATGTTTGAAGAAGCTCTTTGATGCTGTCCACAATTGTCACTTCCAGCAGATCACTGGTCACTTGGAGGTGGATCATTTTTTGATCCTCTTGTCTGAACTTGAACATAAAGAGAGGAAAAATCTTTCCCCAAAGAACTGCCCTATGAACAGGAACACAAAGAAAATGTTACTCTAGAGGAGCAAGACTATGTGTTCATGTGGGGAGACTGGAAGAAGAGCTATCACTAGATTCAGTCCAGGCTTTTCAGATGCCATGTTATGCAAGGAAAAATGAGGATGCCTAGGATTTCCTGGTAGTTGCCTCATTTGAAAATAAGTGCTTTTTAATGGAAGAACAAGGGATAGAACAAGTTGCAACATGTTCCTCATCCTTTTAATTATGAGGCAAAGGAGAATACATGGTTAATATTTCCACTTGCAATCCTTTTACCTATTGTATTTCCCACCTGTTTAATTAATGCTTCTTACTTTTTTTTTTAAATTTCTCCCTGTCATTTCCTGATGTCTGAACTGTCTCCCATCTTCTTGCATCTTTTCCCTCTAACCTTGCCCACAGCTTTTCATGTTTTTGTGTGATCCTCATCTTGAAAACATTTGCATGTGGATTGTAGTTTCTTTCTGAGCATAATTTTTATGCTATACAGTGATAACTTTTCCCCATGAATAAAAGGAAAAAAAAAGAACTTTGCTAGAGGCACAGAATGTGCCCACACTGTGCAAGTGTTATGGCCAAACCTAACAGATTATGGCTGTAGACCCAAACAAAACCGAGGACCTTATACCAGCACTGAAAGTATTTTGGGGCTTTTACTTTGGGCTAGTTCTAGTCTGGCTGTGCAGCTCAAATACTTGTCAACTGATAAAATGCACTCCATGTTCTCTTGCAGTGCATATTCCATTTTGGGTTCATCCAAAGGGACAGTTTGCACACCCTGAGACTGCCTGGGAATACAAACCAAAGCACAGTGGGGAGGAGGAGGAGGAGGCGGGCACTGCAAAATCATGTTCCTGGTCCAAGTGAAAACACTGATGTAGCTGCACCTACACTGAGGCTGGATATTTTCTCTCCCTTCCACCTTCTCCCCTCAACTGTGATGTAGATGGACCCGACAGAGCTTGCTCCTATTCAGTGAATATTACATATTCCAGTGGAGCACCCAGTTCTCAGGGAGGAGTACACATCTCTTCTGGCTATTATGTCTGTGAAGGCTCAGTGTGATATGCTTTGTTTTGCCTAGTCTTGTTTCTGTATGGAAATGTGATTTTATTATTTTTTTCCCTTATAATTTTTAATTTGGCTCATTTCATTAGAGTAGAGAAAAGCACTTCTCTGGAAATCATGGAATCATGAGGGGTTTTTTTCCCACATGCTTAAATAAGTTGTTTAATTCAATTGGATAAAGACATTAAAACTATTTATAAATATAGATTCTATTTTGGTAAAACTAACACACATTTCTAGTTACAAAATCACAAATTATTATAACTTATTATGGTCAGAAAAAACGTTTTGCAAAATATAACATGTTTTTATATTCTTTATAATTGTATATTCACTAAAGTTTTGCATTCCCTTTGGAATTATGACAGTTTGCTTCAGGTCTGACTTTCTCCCTATAGCTCTTTGATTGATATGACTGACTTCCAAAAAACCTTCCCAACGAGACATATATATTTCTGAGAAAATGTGAGCATTTTAAGATTTAAAAAACAAAAAAAAAGTTCATTATGAAGTCGTACACAGTAAAACATGTGAGGGGACTTCTGGGACCACTGTTCTTATTTTCATGCCTCTGAAGGCATGAAAATGTTTTAGGAATAACTTTTTCCCTAAAACAATTCTGTAGTACACCTAGAACAGCTTTTTATTCCTACTACTGCCATTGAAAAACTGCTCAAAAATCTCACTTATATCTGGGTGAATTAATATTTAATAATTTATATCTAGTTCTTCCCAACTTGATATTGACTGATATATAAATGGAAAACTTTGGGGTTTTTTTGCAGCCTTTCAGTCTTCGTTTTGTCAGAATAACATAACAAACACCACCACATGAGGAAGAATTCACTGCATCATTTTAGCAGCACAAGTACTTACCTATCTTAGCAGATTTAACCTGGGATCTCATTTACCATTTTCTCAGGAACAGCTTGTTGACGATGTATTCATTTTGTTAATAAATGGATCTCTATCTTTTTCCTCAGTCATATCTGGTTGATGAATGCCTAGTTTATAACTGTGATGCTTTTTCATAAGTCCCTAAGAAAAGTTGCAGCCTGGATTGTTGAATTTCATTCATTACTCTGGTCCTTGACACCCTCCTGCTATTCACCCTACCCAATATTTAGTCATTAACTCACCTATTTCTTGGGCACTGAACCCTTTGATGCTTCTTCTTTTGGCATTACCCATGGATATCTCTTTCTTTTAAACAATAATGTCCCATTAAAAAGTTGCTTACAGGTGTAGAAATATATATTTTTTTTAATTCCCTATATCATCAGAGAAAGCTGCTGGGAAAACTTGGCATTGGCAAACCTTAGTAAATCCATGTTACAGCTGTTATGATTTTTCATTTATCTTTAGCTACAAATGTCTCCAAATTATCTTCAGGTTTGATCTTGTAACTGGGCATACAACTTTCCTTTATTTAAAGATTTAGTGCTAATGTGCTGTTCTCCAGTTATTCAGTACTAATCTCAAAAACATTAAAAAATATTAAAACTTTTTGCTATGAGATCAGATGAATTTGCTACAAATTCTGGAAGATTTTCACACATTGATGTACTAGGATGCTTGATTTCTGCTTTTAATAACTTCGATTTCCATGTCAATTCTTATACTTCCATTCACATTAAACCATTAGTCCTCTGATTCCACATTCAGCAGAAATATGAATGTTAAAAATTGTGGTAACATCCATTTACTTTTTTCAGTCATACCTTGAAGTCTCACTGCATCTCCCAATACTCACCACATAAGAAATATTTCTGAAGTGGCTTCTTTTTATTTATTTTCTGCTTTTTCAGATGCAGTTTTTAATTGGGTTTGTTTCCTGAAATTTGTTATGCTCTTTCATGACTTGCCTTTAAAATATTATTTTCTTTACAGGGCAGTCCTTATTTTATTTTGGTTTGGTTTTGATTTTGCATTTCTTGTACAATCTCTTCTTATTCTTAAGTATTTTCTATGGTTTGGAAAAGTTAGTCTTCTGTATAGGGGTAAGAGTTATTGGATTTTGTACCTTTAATAGAGAGAATTCCCAGGCTTACACTACAGTGAAGTCTATATGCTCATCAATGAAGGTGCCTTTATTAACTAGATAACTTAATTTGTCCTTTTGAAATTGAGAACCCTAGTTATAACCATACCCATGAGTATCGCTTCATTTAATTTAAGCATGAATCAGACCTGGATTGACTAGTAATAATAACTTCCTCTGAATATCTCCAAAAATCATGAGCTTCGAAAAGGATAAAGCTAAAATAATTTTACTGTTATCTTTGTGTTTATTTGATTGTTACTTTCTGTAAAGAAAACTACTCAGAAATGGCTGGGGCCTTTTATTTTTAGCACCATTTGTCTTTCTCACTATACTTGAAACAAGACGTCATTCAGGCTACAATTCCAAATAGAGTTTAATGACTTTATACATTATTCAAGTTCATCATTAGGTTTAGAGGCACAGAACTTGTGCTGCCGTATGCTCTGGGAATGATGCTGACACAGGCAGACTTTGCTCTCTTCTCAGTGTGCGTGGTTATAATCATATGTCATTAGTCTACTTTAAAGTAAATAAGAAATGTGAATACATTGATCTACCAAGTCTTGCTTTAGTTACTGCGTTCCTGAGAAACACATACCCTTAAATACCTCTGTTTGAGTCATGTTTCCTTTTTAACAATGTCTTTCTTGTCCTATAATGTTTACTGTCAGTTCTTTTTTCAGTATTTCAAATTTCTCCACTATATTCTACAAACATTTCTATTATTTCCAGTTTTTCAAGTAGATAAGATGGGACTTTTCGCCAATGATTTTTGCCTCAGATGAATACTATTACAGCATTAGTAGTGTTGTTTGGGTTTTTTATTTTCTGTTTGATATTTGTTCTCTACTTTCTGGCATTCTTTAAAAAAAACCCCATAAGGTTGACCAGCTTCATTGCATAAATTAATGGAAAACTCATTAAAATGGAGTTTATAATCTGTTTGAAAAACATGCAGATAGAGTATGACAGCGAGGCCATAGAAAGTTAATGGACCAGAGAATCTGGACATAGGAGATACCTGATCTGTGTATCTGCTTGTTGCACACTGTGCTTTAGCACACGTGCTCTAAAACACAACAGAGCAATGTCAGAGAATAAAAGTGACATCAAATCCTAGAAGCACAACCTGCTACTGTAGCCAGCCCAGTGCCCAGTGCATGGGGAGATATATTCACTTTGTCCTCTGCTTCACTCAGTGGTGAAATACAAGAGGCTACTATGGCAACATCACATGGTACATTTGTTATCTCTGAACGAGAATGTGTTGAAGGAAGTAGCAGATCAGTATGCCATGTGTGCTTTCATTTTCTGGAATGTTTTCAAGGGAAAACATCTGTTCAGATATTTTTCCTCAGATTATGGCTTCAGTTAACAAAAATGTGAAGAGGAAGGGATGCAATTCTCTCTCACACTGCACTCTTTTATTTTCTCCTATAAAATTAATTTCTATTTCCTAATAAAGTAGCTCTTGTATCCTATACCATGCTGTTGTTCCTGTCCAGAATGTATTATTTGTGGCTTAACTAGTTTCCTTAAATGAGTAAAAAAATAAACATTCCTTTGAACTCTTGTGTAAGGATATTGTGGGTAGGTGGGAATGGAAGGTATGACTGGGAGGTTAGCCAAAATCTTTCTGCACTAGCTGCAAGCATTACTTTTAGATGTGAAAAAAATTATATTCCTACTCTTTTCATAGAAAAGATAATCTGTGGTTAAAATATAAGAATTCTGGAATTTGAGAAATATGTATTCCATTCTTGGCATGGCGACTCAGGTGTCATCTCTGACGCTAGACATGTTCTTTAATATCTGCATGGTTCAGATCTTCTCAATATGACATCCACATTCTTGGTTTTGGATGCTAAACTCCCTGGATTCCTTTCACTTAACTTCAGACATCTGCAGTATAGACATTTACATTTGAACAAGCTGTCTAGGCTTCCTTTATAGTGAATGGAAAAATGTAGAGACTTTGGATGCCATTCATCTGGAGAATTTTAGATATCTCAGTTAGAATAAGACAAATTGCATCCAAAAAGTGCCTTTTTCTTTCCATTGGTGAAGTCACAAGCAGAAATTAAAGACTGTATATATTAAAATTTGGACAGACAAGTACTACCTTTGCAAAGAGAGTAGTCTCTGTTTATTTGTGTTAGTAAAGTAGCTTTGCTGATGTGCCCCTTTGTTACAGCTGTAGTTTCTGTGTGATACTTGAACACCAGCTACAATCAAAAAGTAAACTGTAGGAGGCCCCAGTGTTCTTTCTTACTTAGAGATAAAGGCAAATTTCAGTCAAACAGACACACAGATGAGAAAACTGATTGTGAGAAAGAAAAAAAATAATGTTGGTCATAACCCCAATATTAGGGCTTTTTAAAATACTAAAAAAATAAACTTTTCATTATTATATTTTTTTAATTGCTGTTTGAAATTATATCCGTAGCAATGGCCAAGTATTTTAAAAGAAGAAAAAAACAGAAACACATTTTCCTTTACTAGAATATGCTTGTTATTGGCAACTGAAATGTCTTCTGCTGCAAAAGGTTTTCAGTTTCATGCCAGGATGTTTGGTTGAAATGCAATTGAGAGAATCTGACTGCAAGGGAATAAAAATTCAATTAATTTCTTTGTTGATGGGTACACACTGCTCTGAGATGTAATGTTAGCGATGCCTCGATGGGGCAGGCAGCCAGTACCATGTAGGACCTGTGAGAAATCCTGATATTTGGGAGAGCACTTTGAAAACAGATGAAACACACTAGACATCTGAAATGGGGCTGAGATTCCCAAGTATCCACAACTGAGCTGGGCACACAGAGAAGGGAGAGTCACACTCCTACATTAAGCAATGCTTTTGGAATACTTAAATGAATTAATTAGTGTCCCTAAAAGCCAGACTCATACTGTCACAGTCTTATACAGAAGAGAAAAGTAGCTTAGGGGTTCTCAATTGCCTTATCTAGGTTTTATATCTTTCAAGTATCTATAGCAAGTTAAAAGGGCAAGATCTGGAAATCCTGCCCTTTGAAAAACAAACTTAGGATATGACTCATTTTTCACTTCCACTAAAATCAATGGGGAGACCTGCTTCTAACATATATTATACAAAGCTTATATAGGCACAGGAAGATATGTTATTCTGGAAGTTCTTTTCTTCTTTCTGTGTCTAAGGTTAAGGTGACCTCATTCCATACCTATGCTAGTAAGAACCATCTCACAAGCAAAACCACATCAAATAAGAAAAGGAATTGAATTTGAGGTGAATAGAGGACAGCCTTAGGAGAAACTGTGCCTGTTTCTTCCAAGTTTTTGTTAAAAGTTAAAATGTCATCCAGATGCAAAATCCAGTTTCCTGATAACTCAGTAAGTCTGAGATACATTGAACATTTTCTTGCAGAGTTTTGTCACAAATATCTGGTAACAAAGGCCAATTTTATGAAGATTTGTAGCTTATTTTCAGGCTTCAGATTTTATTTGCAATTTGCACCTCAGGTTAATCACATCCATGCACAACTGCAAGATATTTGAAGTCTCTAACTGAAGTAACTGGAATAGAATTAATGAGCAAAAACAAAAACATAAGTTTATTTCCAAGACTTTAGATACAACTGTTTAGAGAATGTTTCCTCATGGTAGCTGCATTGACTTGAAAGGCTTTGCAATGTAAAGGATTTATGAAGCAGACAAAGAAATTATCATCTAAAATACATACAGTCTGATTAATAGTAACTAGGGTAGGAGACAATGAAATAAACCCAAAATAATAAATAATAGAAATACAAGTAGAAAAACAGTTTAAAGGAAAAAAATATAAATTAGAAGAGCAGGAAAAAGTAGAGTGGCTCTGCCCTTGTCTACGTTCTCAGAGTACTTAAGATGTCACAGGACAAGACCCAAGATTTTTCATTAATGTATGAGCTGAAGGAGCTTATTGTGCCTAAAGGAGATAAAGAGATCTTAACTGTTTCCACGAGGAGGGTCCACTGCCCTCACAGCAGGAGATGCTGCTGTGACTTCTCTCTTTGGGACAGTGGCAGCTAAGCTTGCCTTTTCTGGCACAGGAAAAGCTGGAAATGGGACTGTGGCTGTTTTGTCATTGTCAATAACCCACTTGCTTCAGTGACTGCCTGCTTTGCCTCTGCACAGAGTCAGTCCTGGTGGGAGGCTTTAGTTTAGTCTCAGTACAGGAAATACTTTAAAAATCCCTTGTTAGTCCTCTGCCTTTGATGTCAATCTCAAAATTGGTACCTTTCCTGAGGACCATTGCATGCTGCTGCGTATTAAAATCTTACCTTTCTGTCTGAGTGTGAATATCTGCAGGATCAGAACTCTTCCTGGTAAAAGTTAAAAGGGGAGTTTTCTGTTGAATCATTTTACATTTTTGCATATTATGCATTGAAAGAAGCAGGAAAGATTTGCTGGTGGCAACCAGGCTTGGGCTACATTACCTTCTGCAAGGCTTTTGGAGTGGTTGACATATAGAGATTCAATGCAGACTGAAGTTTCATGTCAGACAGAAATATTGTGAATCAGGTGGAAATTGGGAGGAAGCCTAGAGAGAAACAGCATGATCTGCCTGAAAAAAAAATTAGGAATTTCTCTCTGTAACTCATCCTCATTCAGTTCTATAGATGGACTGTATAGCCTATAATAAACTTCTGTTATGGGATCATGTAAAAATATCCCTGACAACAGATGGACTTTGAGTCAATGAAGGCTAATTACATTTTACAATTCTACAGACATGTAAATTTTTTAGGATGAAGCAACGATTTTGGAACCATATGGAGTATTTTTATTGAATCTAGATTTTGTATAGAAAGCTGACAAATTATCTGGCTTATGTAAAAGTTAATATTATGATTGTTTTCTTATCTGAGAATATCACTTTTTTCCTAACCTGGTGTTGGTACAGCACATTGGGTATATGGGTAATTCCCATATATGCAGTGATGTGCTGCTCTTGGAAATGAAGCATTATTACATCACAATTCTCAGTCTCCATTTCTGGGGAGGTATATGCCATATTTAGTCTCTATTAGTTTGACAAGAACGAGTGTCCAACATTGCAAAAATTATCAGGCCATAAGAAATGGCCTTATGGATCAGATGAGTAGAAATTGAGTGCTGTGCTTCTGACTGTGGGAGTATGAAATGCCATTTTGGGAGAGCACATGAGCCTGCTCACACTCTGTAGTCCATCTTCCATCAAAAATTGTTTATAAGGAATGGTGAAGACACATCTCTGCTCAGTCCTGTCACCACTGATTTATGAATCTGATGTTCATTAATTTATCTAATCTACTTTGAAACTGCTAAAACTGTCCTCTCTTACAACTTCCCACAGTCACCTCTTTCAGAATTTTAACTAGCTATTGCATAAAGAAATACCTTCCAGACAATGGTTCTACATGCTATCAGGATTTTGCAGGAATTAATATATGTTTTCCAGCCTTTACCTCTTGAAATAAAAATGTTCCAACCTTTCTAATGTTTTGTTGTAAAATAGCTCTTCCATCACCTACTTACTCTTCTCTATACTCTCCCTAATTCCACCGTGTCCTTCTTGAGATCACAAAACCACAGAGAGCACTGAGAAGGTAAGTGCACAAAAGGTTTTATATACATGCAAAATGATGGCATTTGGGTGGCCTTCTTCCAATGATACCTGGTGTCTTGATGGATATTCCTAGCTCCAGCCAAAGACATTGTGAGATCCTCCCATTGTTTCTTGTCATTGACATGATATTCAGCTATTTAAAAAATCTTGATTTAATCTCCACACTTGGAGATGCCACAGTTCATTTCCATTTTCAGGTCATTGATGAGGAAGTTGAATAAAACAGGTTCCAGAATCAGCCTCTGAGGTACAATATTGTCAAATCTTCTCTATCCTGAAAATGAAAAATTAAGTCTTATGCCTTCATCCTATTCTTTAATTCACTTTCAGTCCTGAAAAGAACTGTGTTCTCAGGACAAATGAGTGTTCTAATTATCGTTAAATTTTTTTAACAGACTTGTGTCAAAAAAACCCTTTGAAATTTCAGATGCATATTATCCACATCATTCCCCTTATAGATGGACACCCTCATTCCCTGTTTGTGTGTAGAAAAGCTTTCAATTTAAAGAAAAGCATAACTGTATGTTACCTTAAAAAGCTGAAACACAGTGCTTTTCCTTAAAAATTTCGTATTTGCTCATTTGTGGCTCAGTTGGGCCCAATAATTGTAGTAAGCTTCTCAAGGTAGACACAGACTTTGTGCTCTGTTCCTACAGAACCAAAACTCCAACTCAGAGCTGAGACCCTTGGGAAAGCAACAGTACAACAATATCTAAATTCCATGTTTTGTTTTTTGTCAATTATCCCAAACCATTCATCATTTCCATTCCCAGGTAAGGAAAACCAAAGAGGGAAAAGTACTCAATGAAGAAAGCAGCATTTAAATCCAGATCATCCAAATCCTAGCTGTACTACACTTGGCCCCAAAGCCAAGAGATCCTAAATGTAAAGATGCATTTTGTCAATATCTCCTCTCTCTTTCCAGCAGCAGTGAGCAGAATTAAATCTCTGCACCTGAAGAAAGGAGATACTCCATTCCAAATACTGTGGAAATTCAGGTTTATATGCACTCCAGATTCTATTTTTCTTTTTTTCAGTTCAAGCTCATCTCCTATCTCTAAGATATTTTTTCCTATTTAACATGTTTCAAATCTTTATATTTTCCCCATCTTCAAGCTTTCTGTTGCCAAGTCTTCCAACCCCCAACACTGAATCAACTTTTGTCTGCTTCACACTTACTCAGCATTCTTTTATCAAAAACCTATTAATTAGCTTCTCAGTGGTCAAATCTACTGACTATTGTGATAATTGTAAGACTTTTCGAGCTTCCCCCCCCCATTTTGTTGACAGACTATTGGACTTAGAAACAGCACCACAAGGAATGCAGGCTCATCTTTGTTTCGACATACTTAAGGTGCTTTTATCTCTAGGTTTGCCTTGAACAAAATCCTGTTCAAATTGTATTAAGCCCCAGATAAACCTCTCTTTCAGATTATGGTTTCCAACTGAACTCCTGTGCACTGAAGAGAGGGCACCAAATTCCTGATTGTTTCAAGAAAACCTCTTTGAGTAATCCCTTGAGCTTGCCTACAGGGCTTGGATTTCCTAATGGATGCTTTGATGACAGGAGATAAGAGCCAAAGGTACCTTTATTCTCTTAGAAATTGCTCCAAACAAACAATCTCAATGATTAAAGCTAATAGAAATACCTGGAAGATTGATAGTTTGCAAAGCACTGCTGAGTAAATGAATAACTTCCCCTTTAGTTCCAAAAGCTAATATTTGTCCACATTTGCTGCCTTTTAAGAAAGTGCAATGAGTTTTTTTATATGAAGAGTGTTGATCAGGAACAAACAGACACCATTTAACTGTTATTTGAATTTTAAACAAAGCCTCCCTGCTTCAGCTATGGAGGCAGCTTTCTGCATGGCCCCATTTATAATAATTCAAACATGGCACGGGGAGGGTCGCTAGAGTAAAGTACATATAAGTGTGAACATGATACTCTTGTAAAAGTCTTTAATGATGTGAATGGGCAGTGCACTATGGTATTCTATATAGGGGTTTTAAATTGCACAAAGGCCCTGTAAAACTTCTATATCTGTTCCCAAGCAATACACCTATCAGAGGGTTGAATAAATGGAAACCAAACTCTGCAGCAAATAAAAGTCTTAAATTTACAATGCTGGATTATAAAACAGTGTCTCTCAACAGCAGCCCTGACTTATTTCGTGTTCTGATGAAATCATTGCTTGCGAATGCCAAGAAATTCAGCTGTAAACTTTTGGCAATAAGTAGACTTTCCTTGGAACTGCTGGTTTTGAAAACATCTGTAAGTAAGGAATCCACTTACAGGGGCTGAAGAGACCAAAACTTTCACTAACACCTCATAACACAGGCAGTGCTGTGAGTGCCACCAAACCCTGCTCCCTGGTATGTGGGTTATGCACATACCAGAGTTCATTTCCAAAATGGAGGGTTTATGACTCCCAGTGTCACAGGGCGTGCAGTGGGGGAGTGTATCACATAACAAAGCAATCTAACAATACAGCTGAAAAGAGTTGAACATTTGGTTTTTGAAGTGATGCAGCCCAGGATGGGTGGTTCTGATATTGAAAATTCCTCAGGTTTCTTTAATACAACATGAGTTAAACATCAGAAGGAACTATTCTGAAGTGAGTGTTTTAAGGAAATTCTCATTTCACAACCATATTGAGGAAGGATTTGAATTAATCTCATTTTCCTTAAAAGATAGTGGAATATGGAGTCACAGGAGAAGACAGGAGGTTTGAGGGTGAGGACTTTATGGGTATGTTTTGACAGTTGAAAAAAAGATTATGAGTTTTTGTTGCCTTAGAGCGTCATTCCTTTAGCCCGGCTCATCACTGGCGGAGTTCAGCTAGAAGGATCTACTGAAATGGAAATAGAAGTGTGAAGTGAGACTTCAAATTTTTTTTGATTCTGTGACTGACCAATGCTTTGTTCTGGCTTGAGCCTTCAACATCTTCAAGTGTGCCTTCTCCAGAATCAGCCTTGGGAAAGAATTTTGATACAAAGAAGACACAGACACATTTAATTTAACTTTTCCTCCCCTTGTTTGCACTTGTCCCGCAGTCTCGCACACTACTTTGATACATCCTATGGTCCCCTCAGAGGATGAGAGATGATGAGATTTTGTTCTCTGAGCAGAGCCGTTCTGATTACACCTGAAATTTTGTGACCAAATCCTTTCCCTATCCTCTGCATAGTGAGGAAGGAAAAGGCTGTCTGCTGCTCTTCTCTCTCATTGTTGCCTGGTCCTTCACAAACCATAAATCCCCTGCAACTGAAAACAGTGCAGTTTGTTCACTGATGCACATTGTTCCCTGCAGGAGGGAAGTCACAGCTCTTCCTTCCCCAACATCAGTGTTTGGCAGGGAGGTGATCAAAATCATTTTTTTCAATACTGTTCTCACCTTTTAATAAAGTATGATAAAAAATTATTAAAATATATGATAAAAATATCTTATTGAAGGGAGTCAAAATGATTATTTCATATTCTTTTTGACAACTGGATTGATGACCCCACTTCATGATAATTTAAAATTTTTCTTTGTAACAGCCCTGATTTCATGCTGAGGGACACAATTGCACTTCTTTTTGAATGCACACTTGTGTCCAAGGCAGCTAGCAATAGGACAAGGGGAAATGGCCTCAGGCTGTGTCAGAGGAGGTTCAGGATGGATTTTAGGAAAAATTTCATTGCTGAATGAGTGGTTGTGCACTGGAAGAGGCTGCCCAGGTAAGCAGTGGAATCACCATTCCTGGGTGTTTTCCAAAATTAGAGGACATGGCACTTTGTGGTACAATTTAGTGGGCTTAGTAGCATTGGATCAAACTTTGGACTTGATGATTTTGGGTCTTTTCCAGCCCTTATGGTTCTGTGATTCTGTGATCACTTACACCTTACAGGAGTTCAGGTTTAGGTAATCTCTCTCCTACATTGACATGTCTTCCACAGTGCCCTGAGGTGACTTTAGGACACACAGAATAGGGTTTATGACTAATAAATACTGTCAACTTAACAGCATTTGAGGTTGCATGGATTTGTGAGATGATGATAGCTTAGATGAACAACAAAATATTTTTGCGTTTCACAACCCCTTAGAGACTATGGTACAGAACTCAGATCAGTCTAAAAAGCTTTTGGGGTCACGGCCCACCAGGCCAGACTGGAGGCAGGAAGGGTGGGTGTAGAACAGGAATGACATCAGTGAAGGTTTTGGGGAGTTCTAGATAAAGTGAATCTCAGGCTTAGTACAGAAGTGCTTTCCCCTTGTGTTATGGTAAAACATGACAAATCCTCACCTTTGAAGGACACTCAGCACAACAGAGCAAATCTCTCTCCTCTGAACTTATGCTCCTTTAAAGGCTTGTGCAAGAGGAGACTGAAGTAAAACCTGTGATGGTCTTTCGATCAGGCACTGAGTCACACCTTATCAACCATGACTTCCTTCATCCTCAGCAGGGAAAAAGTCCATCATGCTATATAGCATTCAGTAACTAAGAATTTCAGAAGTAATCCTAGTATATGTAGCATGCACTCTTCAGTGATGGAGAAATAATAAAATATCACTTGGCTGAAAAGGCTTTGTTGTGATATTTTCTTTTCACCCCAGTAGTGAACTAAGATCAGTCACACTGACTCACTGCCAGCATTTCCTAATTCTCCTTAATGAAGACAACCTCCCTGCTAAATCTGATCCTGGAAACCCACATAATTTGTGAGTACGAGAAAGATTAGATTGCTATTTTATAGAATTGTTATTAGTGCTCCGGAATACAAACAAATATGGTTTCTCAATCTAGATGCCATGAATGGTCTGTGTGTTTTTTAAAGCCTGCATTTTAAAACAGCTTAACATTAAGTGAAATAAAAACTTCCTTATAAAGAAAAAGATTGAAAAACAAACACTCACAACAAACCATTTTTGTTAACATGCTTCATTATGTAAATAAAGAGAGAAATACAGATATGATTACATCTCATTAATATTAACCACTGCTTGTTGGAAAGTAATTATTCAACTCTATTTTATAATACATTTCCAGATTTTAGCATTCTCTTTCTCTTTCACAAAATCAAGAAGCAAAATTGTTGTGATTCCTCAGAAAGATGATAGAGAAATCATTCAACATACCAAAAAGCACACCAAAGATGAGAGAAAAAGCTATATTCTGAAATAATCAATAACTTCCTAGTTTGTTTACCCTTCTGAAGCTGGTAGGTGAAATCCTTGACCGGTTCCTTTTGAATCCAAATGTAAATGATGATTTCCTTCACCAAGGCACTGTGTCTGAAACAATTGTCTTGCTGGTTCTTTTGGGAGCAAAAAAAGAGAATCTTTTCTGAAGCATGTTTGTAAAAAACAGCATGTTCTTGACACCAACAAAATCAGAACAGCTCTGTTGCTACAGCTGAGCTTGGGAAAATCCTGGAAGGACCCTGTGGAGCTTGGGATTTCTTAATCAGAACAGAGTTCTGCAGCCCTTTGAAGGCTCTGGCTCATATTTGAGAGATCGATGAGAGATCAATGATAAAAGAAAAGGTGTGTATCCAAGTTTATTGTCATTATTCCAGTGGATGGGTGGGGGTGCATTGAGTTCTCAGTTTTTGACACCGTTGATGTCAGCCCTTGGGAGGTGGGCTAGGCCACTGCTGAAGGCTCTTGGAAAATCCCACCTACGAGTCAAACAAACTACATTAGTCTAGTGACCTGTGTTTGAACCCATTTGCCTTTTTAAAATAAACCCCTGTACAAATCCCAAAAGAAGCCTGTGGTTAGTTCACATCATGGACTAATAATAGCTTACATCATCTTATTTTTAAAATTAGTCCTTTTTTGAATGATGGCAATGTCAGAAATAGTGTTGGAAAATTCCAAACTCTACCAATCCTATCTTAAAAGTGGTCAATCCCCCGCTTTTTTTTTTTTTTTTTTTTTGAACCTATTTAAAATTAACAACAACAAAAAAATCTCAGCTTCTAAAACTACATTCTTGGTCTGCCAACTTCCAGCCTGGAACATATTTTTACAGCACTTATAATCCCCTGAACAAACCAGGTTTATACTGGAAGTGCTGACAGACCTTTAGCTATTCCAGTTATCTTAAAAGCTCAGCTGTATTTATTTTTCATTATATTTAAATATAATTGGTTGAGGTTTAAGTCTAGCTCAGTTTGATGAGAACCTTTTCATTTAAATATCAGTTCTTGGAAATGAGTCCTTTCTTAGGTGTCTTTTGGGGCTATTATGTATATTATTTTGGGATTGCTTTTTAGGTTTTTCTCTACTACCTCATTCGTGTGGTTTTGCTTTTAATTCAAAGTGCAAGAGGAAAAATAAGTACTCTTATAGAGCATATGGTACTCAACCAGGGTTTGAACCGCAGTGTGAGGAATTCCACAAGAAGTTTCACACATTCTGTTCTGGTCTCAATTAAAAAATATTAGAGCTGGCCTGGCACATCAGTGGAAAAGCTGTGTGCTGGTGTACATGGATCCTTGATGCTTTCCTGAACTTCTTTGGATTAATCTGAATGGGGGCAAAGGGAAAATGGTCAAGGTGTGAAACCAGTGTAGAAAGCCAAAACTGTTTTTGTCAGGGATTGCTGATGGGATAACTGTGGGATTAGTTTAAACATAAGGTGTCTGTGCTCTCCAGATTGAAATGTACTTTTTCCTGGAGAAAATATGACCAAGATGTAAGACCTTTGAAACTGAGAATTAAAAAACCAAGAAAAATAAATTAAAAAATAAACTTAGTAAAATTAATTTGAAATACCAAATCTAACCAACTGTTGTCTCAGAGGGAAAAAATATTCTGAAGTGAGAAATGTAGAATTTGAATTTTAGGTATTGTCATACATAAAGGGGGATGGCAGTGGAGATGAAGTCATAGCTATTAATGTTATCATTGATGTTAAGTAAAAGTTAGAAGTGTAAATTTAAAGAGAGATGAGAACAATATTTTTATATAATTTAGAGAAACCATTTCAATTACTTAATCCAATATTTTTCATAATTCAGGATAACAAACCACACCAATCCTTTTCTAACTGAAAATTTTTTTAAAGACTGATCTTTTTCTAGAAGACGTGATTTAAGCAGGAAGTCTTATACAGACGGATAATCCATTAGGGAATTTTTTTCGATTGCTCTCCTTCTGGTAAAAAGATTATTTCCATTTTTTAAATCTTTTTATTTATTTCTCTGCATGATTACAGTCTTCAGTACCTCTTTCCCTTATGATTACATGATTAGTGATTATATGCAATTATAATTTGGTTTGTTAGCTTACTATTTTATAAAGTAAATATACTAAATTGCTTAAAACTTCTGTGTCACAGATATTTTTCATACCTTGAAAAATTTCTCAGGGCAGGGACTAAGGTGACTTTCTTAGCCATATTTTTGCCTTGGAGGGTCATATAGATTGGGTTTTCCAAATGATTTGTAAAACCCTTTAAGAATCTCTGCTCTCAAAGACAAAATTTGACATTTTGTGGTTGTGGTTTGTTCAAAGAGCAATTTCTCTTGCTCTTTGAACACAAATCTTCCACTTGCCTGTACCATGTTAGGAAACATGCTCAACTGCACTCACCGTGTCAAGGAACCTTAGATAGTGTGAAATAGAGTGGGGTTTCATCATCAATTTCTGAATTATCAGAGTAATTGAATAGAATATTTTCTTTCAGATAATTTAAAAAATATTGAATTGCAACCCAATTAGGAACAAATCCCTATGGCAACTAACATTTTCATGATTACCAATTCACAGTTAAATTAAAACATATGACTCTACAATTTCACTTTCTTCACACAATTAAGTGTGTTTTGGGCTAAATTGTGTGTCACAAAATGTGAAAGGTTTAAAAATATTAAAAAGTCAATATTTACAGAAAGAGTTACTTAAAAAAATCCCATTTTTCATTTCTAAGTGTCTGATAAAAAACATCTAGGGAAAGAGCTTCTTTTTACTCCCCTTTTCTTACATCCACCAGAGCTGAGATGGTCTCTTAGTATGACCCACTATGTCAATTTCTGAAGTCTTATGAGTGAGAACTTACTTAACCTTTGATGAAATCTCTTGCACTTCAATATATCAATAAACACATACTGTGCCTGACAGACATACAGAAACAGGCACAGCTGTTTCCTGGTAATCACCAAGGTTCTCTGCTCTCTAATGGAGTTCAAGAAGAGTTGATGCAGACACAAAACTATTGCAAATCAGCCTCTGAATCTGTAACCAGAGAATTTAAGCCTGGGCATGTAACAGATACTTGTGCAACTGATCAGAATGCAAAATCAAGTAAAAATACGGACCTCTCAGAATACAATTTGTGTTTGGTACAGGAAATTACAGAACTTCAAAGCTAGTCAAAAATACATAAAAATTTTTTACAATGCTTGCTATCCCTTTTTTTTTTGTCAGGAAGAAGACATGGGTAAAAGAGGAAAGAGAATAAAGGTATGAGGAAAATGAAAATAAAGAATGGGAAAATTGGTGTCAAGGCAGAATGAGTCTGCTTTGCAACTATTCTGCTTATATCAATCAGTTAGTAGCCATACAAGCAGTGAGTTTAGGCAATTAACAGAGTCTGCTTTCCTTGGGTGGATTTGTTGTGTTTGTGTTCTCATTACTGTGTTTGTGTGATCATTAATACAGCCAAGATTTTGCCTGGGGCCTTTGTGATTTGCAATCACAGTTCTGGAAAGTTAAAAATTAGCCTGGGTCTTACCAGCCAGGGGGAGCTTTGTTATGCCCATCTTAGATGGTAGTCACTTTTTCAGCCCTACTGGTGCTTTTGTCCCACATCAGGCCTGGGAAAACAACTGAAGATTCATGAGATTTACACGTGGTTGGGCTGATCCAGCAAGCAGATTTCTGGGCTGGGTGGTGATGGGAGGTGTATCTGGCACACCACTTGATGCCTTGAGAGGCTGCCTAGAACAGAGGCCAGACTGTGTTAAAGGAATAAAGTAGGTATTTATTTAAAAGCCTTTCAAAGGTTACACCTTGGGTAGTACAAGAGCCTAGCCAAGGCTGCACCCAAGATGACAATGGGTCACAAGTTTTCCCACTTTTATAAGTTTTGGTCCATTTCCATGTTGGGGTCAATTGTCCAATTACAGCTTTAGGTTTTGAAGTCCCATCCTCCCAGATTGCTCTCCTCAATTCACTGTTGTTTATATTTTGGGCCTGAAGTTGCAATGGTGTCCTTGGTTCTCAGGCTGGAAAAGTCTTGTTTTGTCTAACTACCCTTTCAAAAGAACTTGCTAACACTTTATGTGAAGTTCAGAGTTATATACCAATGCAGTACAGAATCTGAAAAATATGAAAGCTAAAACTTCATCCATCCATCAATGAATACTGATGCTGCCAGAGAGATACAGAGCCTAGGGCAGGATATGAGAGATTTCCAGAACTCAAACAGAAATTCTAAGTCTTGATGAAATTCAGCTTAATGATATTTTTGGGCATTTTTTTTCGGTTGGGTTTTTTTATGATTTTGTGTGTATGTGCATTCCTTTTTTTTTTTCTTTCTTTTCTTCATGTTTATTAAGATAAACATTATGTCCAAGTTCATTTTATTCCTAGGAAATTGAAAAGAAAAAGTAAGCTTGTTTCTGGAGCCAAGAAAGGTTTTTAAATTTACTTCTCACTTCCTATCTGGAACAGAGTCAGTCATAGTCTTAACACTACTTCATAGCATATTAGTAGAACTGTTTGAATCTTGTAGTCTCTTACAGTGAGATGGTTGGTAATATCCTGATTAAAAATCCACACAATTTCTTTTTCTTCCTAAAAATATACATCCCTATGGCAAGAGTAAAGTACTGTCCAAACAGATGTCAATGTGCTTTGGATTATTTTCCCATTTTAAAAGCTTCCGATTGCTATAGAGTCACACTAGCATCTGTGTTGCCAAATACTTCACTCAACAGAACTATAACTGCAGGACAAGTGCAGCGGCTGGATTTTCCCAGGGATACCATGTTTGCCAGGATCATAAGCAGCTGAATCTCCTCATCCCAGTAAATTCTTCCACTCCAGAACTGTTTACATCCCCAAATAGATATTTTGAGATGTCAGGGAGAATAGCTGAGATGGTTGCTGCAGGATCCTGAAAGCCATAGGTTTTCTCCTCTGCATTTTGAGTTATCCTGTCTAAGACCACATTTCCTCTCCAGGCAGTTCCTCATGCCAGCATTGGTCAAGCTGGGTCTGCCAGAACTGCAGGGCTCCTGCCACCTTTTGCTGTGGAAATCAAGTACCTCAGGCAGGCAGAGTGTTGGCATTATTCAGTGTCACTGATGCTGGAGCGAGTGATGACCCAGTTACTAATTTAAACCATTTGACTATAATTTACTTTCCTTTTTAAAGCAATCCTGATGCTATTTCACAGCTTTCTGGGAAGTAGCCAAGAAATGCTGGATTATGGCCCTTCCAGTAACATGACACTAAAAAGTTATCAAAAACACTTTAGTAGTTTCATGTTTTCAGACATCAGATGCTTCAGAGGAAGAAAATATAATTTTCTTTGTACCACCCTTGGTTGAAAAAAAGATAGTAGATTATTAACAGGACACAAAGCTAGTATTCTTTTCATGCTAGAATGTATCTGAATCTTGAAATATATTAGTTAATCTACTGATTCCATGTTGATTTATTTGGGTAATATTATAGTATGCTCTAATTTTTCCTGAACTCAACATCATGTATATTTGTGTAGCTTATTATTTTTAACTATGAGAACTTCCAAAGATTTTTGTTTTTCTTAGATCCCATGCAAGATTCTTTTAAAATGATTTGCTCTACTTCCACGCTGATGCTACTGAGCTCTACAATTAAATGAGAAATTCCTTCTATAAAGAGTAGATTAAGCCTTACTATTATCATTATAAAATCTATACCAAATCATTTTCCTGTTCAAATGGAAAAACTAACTCTTTTAGAAAAGATTTTTGTTTTCAATCTGTTGCTATTAGCAACCAGAGCAAGGAAATACACTAAATTATGTTTAGCTCACCTCTTACCTCTGCTGAGTCAATAGATTATTCAGGTATGAATCCACGCATATCCAGGTATATGCCATCCTTAGCCTGCCATAAATACATAGGATAGAATGGTCTATAGTTGCTAAAAATTTGTATATCCTATCTGCAGTCTGTAAGCGCAACTTTATGGAAATACATTTCAATCTATCTTATTATTTTTTCCATCTTAGTGGCACTAGGAATCATTCCATACAAAAATTGTAGAAAATAAAGAATGTATTTATTTTTCAAGTACTTTACCTTTATGCTAGTATGTACAACATTGGTTGGAGGAAGCAAAGCAAAATTCAGCACATATAGCTCAAATACAAACATTCACAAGTCCCCAGGGATCTTCAAAATTGTTGTCATGGCTTGTGCAATAAATCTATATTTCATATTTCTTTGTCTCACTGTGGCCATATTGCTCCATCTTAAAACACAATTTTTAATGGAAGTTTTGAGGGAATTTCCATCACCATCTACCTTATCAAGGAATTTTCTGCTTTATTGTTATTATTATTTTAACAGATAATTTGATACTTCTCTCAGTCTTTGTCCCAAGCTCACAAATGAGGACATTTCTGATTCCAGTTCTGGCAATGCTTTGAAGCACCATTACAACTCACCAGCAGACTCTAAAAGCTTCTGGATTTAGATGAACCTTTTCAAGTTCTTCAATAATGATTCCACCCTGGAAACACAAATTCTTACAAACGGAGCTGGTTCAAGTCTTCTTTCCTGAACCCGTATGTGCACAACATACTCAAGTGAAAGTACTTCCTCTATTGTCTTAATGAAAGTTTCTGCATTGTTTTTTCTTACAAGTTACAAGTTGTTTACCTGTTTTATAGATGTCAAAGCAGAAGCTGAAAAAAATTCACATTTTAAGTTGTGAAGTCTCAAACAAGAAACTGCATCCAGATTTATTTCAGGAACATATTTCCATCACTTCTAGGGCAAAGATCATTTTGTTGCTGTTGTGATGCTTTGGGTTTTTTGTTGTTGCTTTGGCTATTTTAAAATTTTTTATTTCATTAAAAGATCTGCTTTTATTCTACATTAATTCAGCAGAGTTTATGCTTAGATTTGATGAAAATGTGCAAAACTGTTTTCATAAGAAAAATTAATGAAATAAAGACTGTCCATTTAAAAAAAAGAAAGTGTGATCATTTTTTCTTCTAATAGTTACATCAAAAGCTGTTGCAGAGAGGAAGGAATAAGTTATTTTTTTAATGTCCAAGTTGCTATAGCAAGAAGTAATGAACTTAAATTACCAGCAAGGGAGTTAAACTGGATACAAGGAAAAATATTTTCTGATGCTAAGGCAAATTAAGCATTAGATGCTCTAAGGAACCCACAAAATATAAATTATTGAAAGTTTAGAGAACATAGTGGACAAAGTGTGATGTGACTACCATTTCTTCTGATTTCAGCAGAGACAGAGCTGATAGATAGCCCCCTAATATTCCTTTCTGCTCCACTTTTTGTCATTCTATTTTTTTTTCACATTTTAGATATCATATTCCAAGCTTTTTTTATTGACAGTGCTTTGATTTTATTCATAGCTTGCCCAACATGAACTGTATTTTTTGTCTTACCCTGAACAGATGAACCAGTTTTAAAATGTATAATTCATTTATACTATATACGTAAAACACTTTATATAGCACTTACCTTTCTGCATGATTTTGCAGCCTAGAACCCAACATCAGCTATTTTGGCAGCATAAAATGAAATACCTCTATTTTTCTGCCTACAAGATAAATATCACAGCAATGATTTCATCCTGCTGAGAAATTTTCAAGACATGAATATTCTTTTTAAATCTGAAGGTGAAGAAACAAATTCAATGTTATATGGCACCATTCAGGAAACAGTTCAGCCACTTATCAGCCTTGAGAGGCCTTGGAAAATAATTTTTCTTCTATCTTATTCTATCTTTTAACCTATAAGCTTACTGGGACAAGAACAACCTTACTTTGTTTACATTATACCTAACACAAAGCAACCCCATCCTGGGATTCTGTTGCCCATTTTTCCAATGCAATTCTACACTAAGGAAATTAGAGCCTAATGATAGAGTATCAGGCAACCTCCGATGAAATATAATCAAAATGCAGCGTGTTGCCCATATATCACATTCTCAGAACAGCAATAAACAATAACTTCTCTTTCTCTCCTTTTCCTATATTTTAATGGATGCACTGACTGCATGAAGCAGCTGTACAAGGCTTTGAGTGTTCCCATAAAAACTGCCAGGAAAGCCCCTGCACACTCTGCAAAGGGTGAACAACTGCTGCCCCACCGACTCCGTGCTTTGTGCCATGCCTGCACACACACATTTTAACTCTGGTGTAAGCAGAAACCTCTCTGACATGAAAACCTCCATCAAAAGCAGCCTGTGAAAGCAAGTTTCCTGTAATTTTTGCCTTGCCATCTTTTAACTAATTCATGAAAGCAGAATAGCAACAAACAGCATTGTGTTGCTACTTGTTACACCATGGAAATGCCTTCAGCACTACAAAGCACAAGAAAAGTCAATCTAAACTAGATATGATATAGATATAATACACTGGGAGAGCTTTAGAGTTCATTTAGGCCCTGGTTCAAATATCAGAAAAGTAATTGGGAAACTTTTCACTAGCTTTCCCTACAGATCTTTTGAATATGTATATTTAAAGTTACATTTGTCTTTCGTTCCCAGCCAAACATAGAGTGCTGTATGACTCTGTGAGGAAAATTATTAATCACCTTTTTTTTCTAAGGATGCTAACAGTTAAATTTTAAAATTGTTATACCATTATGTATCTAATTTATAACCATTGCCTCCTACAAGAAAAACTATTTTTGCCTTCAGCACAAAAAAGCTTAAAGAATTGCCACTTCTATACCATTGCCTTAACAGCAACATAATTAATTAATGTAACTCATTAATTACTGTATCTCATTAAGAATAATTAAAATATCGTGGCACAAATTTGGATCCACATTACTGCATCAGATTAATGGATTAATTTTAGAGTTAATTCATTCCTTGGTGTAACTGAGATAAAAATCAAGACCACCAAGAGATTAGAAGACTTTCTGAGTATTAAAAAAAATCTTTCTGGTTTGTTTTTTGTTTGGTTTTTTTTTTTTTTAATAGTTCTTTGAATTTGTGTGCTGCCTCTAGTTAGGTGGTCTTTTTGTTCACTGTCTCTACTCAAGTGCTGCTTCATGCTAAGGAACTTGCTAGTGGTGCACTCTTCCCTCCAAAACAAGGGTCAAGCAACTTGGGAGCAGGTATTCATGTAGAGAAGGCTGGTAGTTCGTTGCTCTTTTGTTTCAGTGTAAAATAAACATACATATTGAAATTTAAATAGAAGTCTCTAGGAAGAGAGTAGAAGACAAAGCTGTATTTTCAACCAGTATGGAGTTCAAACTGGAACAGAAAGTAAAAAGAATTGTAAACTGAAAAATTCCTAGAATTACTAGCTAGAAATGACAAAGAAGAGGAAAAATATTTTATCTTTAGTTGAAGGTAGGAAGCATAATAAAACATATTTAATATAGAATATTTTTTCCTTTAGATTCCCCTGAACACGGAAAAAGTAAAAAAAATATTACAACAGCATGACTATCTTTACAGAATGCCTTTTCCAAAGCTAGTGTTATTTTAATGTTGAAAAAAATCTATTCATAATAATATAATTATTTTAAAATAATAATAACTTTAAAACCCTTATTTGCAAGTCTAGCATTGTCAGATAATTCTCTCCAAAGAAATCCACTGACTGAAATACAAACATTTCTCTCTGTTTCTCCTTCAACCTTTAAACCTCTGTCAAAGAAAATAATCAAATTCGGGCTATTTTATATGGTAGGAAAAATCAAATTCAAGCATTAATTTTTTACACAGTATGCTTCACTCAAGAACCATCCTGATGTCATTTGGGGATCTAGGTGTGTTGGGGTGGAAGGGAAGGGGCTGATGACCACAGTTTGGACAAGATGGCACTTAAAAACCTGATAACTTTCAGGTAAGGTAAACTCAAGCTTTTAATCTACACAGAGAATTTCTGGTCATTTACTGAAACACGGTTGAACTTATGTTCTCTATTTCTTACACAGTAAGATAAGACAGTAGATTTTTCACACAAGTAAAAGATTTACTTAAGTAAGATTTTTTGCTTCAAACCCTGGGAGGTCAATAAAGCATTGGATCCACAAACTAATAAAAGACCACAAGTGTGGATTTATAATACACTGTTTTCTGTTTATCATCTGTCCACCTTCAGTCTTACTCTCAGGAAATAAGATGTGGCTTATGGTGCTTCCATCAAGACATGGACTTCTATGCACTCACTGTAAGGAAGAGTGTATGGGAAATATTTTACCTTGGAATAATTAAGATTATTAATATGCAGGTTCATAAGATAGTTTATCCTACTTATACACTTATCCATCTGCCAGGTCATCACACCCTGAACTAGAAGGGAACTTTCCAAGGTCCAACCGCCCAAACATTAAGGTCAAAAGTTGGAGCTAAATTAAACCTTTGCAAAAACGTTTTAATTTTAAACTGCAGCTTGCTAATTAAGGGGTTGAAAACATACAGAGGTAATTACCAGTAATTCAAAAGCTATTGCTAATATGGTAATTTATAGCTGTGTTCTTTTGAGTGTCTCTTTACCTTCTTTGCTACACAAATAAGGTTATTTCCAGAATCGTTCTAACCTAATTAAATATCCTATTATCTCTCAGCCAAGCATAATTCACACCCTATTCTCAACATCAACCCTGGCAAGCATTACAAGGAGTATGCAGAGGAGAACATTTCAGTGGAAAAAGCTGGTGGACCTCAGCTTTCCACATTCAATTATCTGATATTGTGGTGAATTTAAGGAGAGAAAAAGAGAGAGATAAAGAGAAAGATAGAGAGATTACTATATGATAGGAGGTGGTTTGATATAGTGTTAATTAATTAAGGACAATTACCTTCAGTAAAGATTGCCATGGGTAAAAGATAAAAGCAAAAAAATGAGGTAGCATGAGTAGAAAAAGTAAGGAATAGAGTTTTAAGCCAAGATTTCCACTTAATCTTTGCTCTGGTTATTTCTTGGCTCCTATATATCTGCTAGTATATAGGGATGTAAACAGGAGATTTTATTTGTGATGCTTGAGAAAGACATGCACAGCAAAAGAAAATGAAGTGAACAACTTCCACATCACCGGCATTTCATGTACCAGATGCCATTGTTTTTTTCCCTGTCTATGTAAAACTAAAACCAAGAGGTGTAATCTGTGGCACTGTGTTTATTTTTACATTCCCATCTCAAGGATACTTCCACACTCTCAATATGGGAAATAAAAAAGAACAAAAAAAGTCTTTTCCTACTAGTCTTCCAGGAAGGAAGTGGCTCTTCCCTCCCTGGAGGCACACTGGAGCAGAAGAACTAGATTGAAAAAAAAGAGAACAAGACCAAACAATACAAAGAAACAAAGCAACAACAGTAAAACCTATGGGGACGTCAAGCGTATTTATGTAGTTAAGAAACCTCAAAATAGTTCCCAAGGCCTCCATTTGATGTCGTCCTTGAAGCCCCGAGTAGGCATTAGAATGGGTAAACCTGGAAATCCAAGACCCATCCTATATGTCCATCTTAGCAACGTCTCTCTCAGCTGCCCATCCTGTTCTCTTAAATGTCTTCCTAGTCTTCAGACATCCAGGTATTTATACCCTTGGCTTAAAAAGGCACATCATCCCTTCTACCTGCTTATCACTCCATCTCAACCTGCTGGGTACTAATTCTAAAAAATGAGGGTTATGAATCAGACATGTTTCTTTCCCCCTCTTCTCTTGCACATTAACTAAAGATGGAGGAAAAAAACATGTTTTCTCCTTCACTTCTTGCCATGAGACTCATGTTGGATCTGAGCCTTGCCAACAGTAGGTTCCTATCCACAGGAAGACAGTGATGCCTGGAAAGGCTACCTAGAACAGAGGCTAGACAGAATTAGAAAATAAAGGCAGGTATTTATTGAAAGGTCTTCAAAGGGTACAGCTTGGGCAGTGCAGGAGCCTCACACAGGCTACACCCAAGATGGACGATGTTTTTCAGACAGATCTAAGTTTGGTCCCTTTGCATAAGTCACATACTCCAAGTTTTCCCCCAGTTCACTGTTGTTTACCTTTCTGGGGGCCTGAGACAGTAAGGTGTCCTTGAGTTTCTGGCCTAGAGAGAAATTGTTTTGTCTGAATAAAATGGGAGAAGAATAGCTGACAGATTATGGAGTCTTAGAGTTATACACTAAAGCAGTATTGATCTGAAAAATATAAAAGATAAAACTTAAAGCATCAACACCAAGGATATTTTCATATGGATTTCAACCTAGTCCTTGTATGTTCACTCAAGGACAATGCTGTGAAACTAATTCCAAAAACCTCGCAAACCAAGTTGTTCCTCAACGAGGTTTGTCTGTGAGCAGTTGAACATTTTTAAGAGTTTTTCTATTTAAGTAACTGCCAATGCCTTTAGTATACTTCAGGCATATACCTGAAGAAGAAGTAGGCACTGAATGAAATTTTAAAATTATCTCTGGTTATGTAAGAACTTTCAATGATTTGGACCTTAGGGCTTGGAGCAGGACTGAAATAAGGGAGGGGGAAAAAACAGAAGGGATGATGAAAGACATACCCTCAGCTTAGTTCACCCTTTCTATTACTACCACACAATCAACAAACAGAATCATACTCAAAAAGGAGAGTATCCTTCAGGCATTCAAAGGGCTAGTTTGGGGAGTACTGGTGAGGATCCACCTTTCCATATGGTCTCTTCACTGAGGCAGGCATGGATTCTCATGAGATCTATTTTTTTTTTTTTTAATTTTATATTTTGTGGATTTGATTGTCTGGTTTGAATTTTTCCCTCACAAATTTCTTTCAAACTAGAGTAAGCTTTCCTAAAATTGTTGGTGGGAGGAAGAAAAGAGAGTAGAGAGCATCAGACTGTCAAAATGATGTGTGGACAAGGAGGCAACTTAGCTTACCGGTGCAGCTAGTTCTGTAGCCAAGGGGAGAAAGCTTGAGATAAACAATCTTTTTCCTCACTGGCCTGAGGCCCTGGAAGTATGCTAGGAATGTTGTTCTCCTTCCAGAGGAGCTGATTCAGTTTCACTTGTGGCGGTTTAGTTCCCACTGTCATCACTCTCGCAGTGACAGTTGCCATAGTGAGTGAGAGCGAGCCTTGCCTGGCTTTGGGTACTAACACAAAAGGCTGCCTGTCTCCTCTGCAATTTGGCAGGAGATCCTTTAGTGTGGGATGATGTGTAGCTGTGCCCTCACTCGCTGCAGACCTCTCTGGAGCTTACTGGCACATTCCTGGAGAGAGCAAGCAAGTACAAGCAGTGCTGACCGGCCATTTTCCTCACAGGAAACGTGCCACAACATCTGCCCTGGACCCACGTGTTTTACCAGCTCTTCCCTCAACACTTCATAGGCTTTGTACCTGTTGCAAAAAGAGAAAATATTTGTTCATTTGTATGAAGCATAAAATGACTCGGCTGGCCACCAAAGATCCCTTTGCACAAACCCTGGCCAATATTTAACTCAGTGGTGTGGAACAGCCCTTTTGATGCAATTCAGTAAAAGACTGCACTGCTCTTTTTTGAGGGGGCTTATCTTCCAAAATGGAATTCTGGACGCTTCATTTTACATCATTAATCTCCCTGTACAGGAAGAAACATTGAAAAAAAAGGAATCTAAAAAGATACAGATTCAGAAAGAGGGACCACCAAGTCTTCAAGCTGCCATTTAGTACTAGCTGAGGATATAGGCTTCCTCTTGCAGTGGGGATAGATATATCCATCCACTTGGAGCCAGAAAGTTACTGCAAAAGATATAGCATGAGTTTCTATTTTGTGTAGGCGATTAGTGCTTTTCCTTTCAAAATGTAATACACTAGCCCTACAGAACAATATGATATTTTAGAGACCAGGCCATTCCCACCTGCCAAGGAAACCCAGTTTCTATCCCTTCCTTAGACAGAAGAGTCCCAACCTGTATTATCCCATTAGCAGAGTAGAAAACTACCAAAACAGAGGTTTCTCACAGGAGGAAATTTGGTTACTTCCTTAAATGCAAAGAAGAGTCATTTACCTGTAGTGCCATGGTCAAGGGCAAGAGGCACAGATTCCAAAATTCTGAGATGGAATGAAAAGCTGGTACTTCTTTTCCCAGTGGAAATGAAAGGGTTGGCCTTTTTCAGACCCTGCATTTTAGTGTGCTCTGAGAAGATCTCCATGCTAAGCATTTCAAAGAACTAAACCAAAAAAATATTTTACTTCTAGCCTCTGAAAAGACACAGGTGTTAACCCTCCATTAGATACTGAAACCTGGTGTGTTGAAACATTTTTAAGTCGGTTCCAAGAAAGTCAGATTTTCTTTTTGTTGTTGTTGCAAAATGAAGCCATTAGCATTTATCTACCTCTGAATTTGGACAACAACTGGACAAGGACATTAATATTTGCTGATATGAAATATTTGTTGAAAATATCTTGAAAACCACTTTAACAACTTTTTTGCAAATTGAGTCAAGTCTGACTCATTTTAGAACTCTTAACACAGGTTCTTCTGAAAATATTCTGGTTTTCACGTTTTGTGTAAATTGCTTCAAAGGAGAAAAAAAAGTAGAAAAAGCAGAAGAAATATACACCTTCATTTTACAAATACCTGACCTGAAATGGAACAAAAGAATGGCCCCACGCTTAAGGCATTGAACAGTTATTCAGGAATGACCCGGAGCAAGTCATTTAATCTGTCTCTACTCTGTTTCCATAGCGAAGATCTCTTTTCCTTCCACAGCAATTTAAGCAGTAAGCTTTTCATGAGAGACTGTTTTACTTTGTGTATTTGTATCTGCATTACATGAGAGAACTTCTGTCTGCAAAAGCTTCTAAGGACCACTTCATTACAAAGATAGATATATAGAATATAAGTGTAAGGTTAACTGGGCAATTTTTATGATAATTTCTGAGGACAACACTTGAGATTTTGGTAAAACAGGTTTTCCTCTGAATATATTTTTGAATTCCTCTGAATATATTTTTGCTTTCGTTATATATATCAAATATTGCAGAATACCATTTCATTTGCACACATCTCAGTTTTTTCCACTCTAAATGAGCACTGTGCAATCTGGAAAGATGATCTAATCCCATCCTCATTTGGTGACAGTTTATCGTGAGCTATATTCCCTGAAAATGTCATCATTGGAGATGTTATTATTACTGCTATAGAAATTAAATTATCTCCAAGAAGGAGCTATACATTTAAAATGGAATCAGAGCCCCCTTATCTTCAGCAGTATTTATGTTAGAAATTATCTCAGGGACCCAAATTAGAATGTCAAAGGAATTTGGTAGTAGAAAACAAAAGAAATGCATAAACCTCCTTAGGACAAATCTGATATTTCATTCTTGCATGTCGAGTAGGCACTGCCCTTAAACATAACAATCAAACCCCACATCCTTGGCTGATCCAAGTCAACCTCTCTCAGCCAGTGGAGCCCTGGCTGTTTACCCCAGCTGAGGATCTGGCTCACATGTAATTTTATTGCGAACTGTTGCCTCCCAGACTATGCAGCAAAAGGTCTTTATTCAGGGATCCTTATGGCAGTTGTGATCACATTCATTGAAACGTGGCAATTAGGATTTTTATGCATGGAAAGAAAATTTTGTTCTTTCATTTAGGTCAATAACCTGTAAATGGACACTTCAGAAGTTTCATGGCTTAGTATAAAGAGCCAAAATAAGGTAAGTGGGCAGAAAGGTCAAAAAACACTTTCTTCAACATTATTATTTATGACTGTATTAAAATAAACTTCACTGTGTACCAGGTCTGCTGCCAGTGTATCACTTGGCAGGAACTCATCCGAATATTTTACTAACAAAATTGAAACTCAAATAAAACACTTATGTCATGTGCAAATGGCATTAAAACTGGCAACATTCTTATTTCCACATTGTTTTATGCTGAGTCAATTCTGAACCCAAGATTTTCAACCTGAAAATACCCCAAGAAAGTCTTCATTTAGAGAAATATCAGGATGCACCCTTTTGCTCATTAGTCTAAAGGTCAATGTCTTTGCCAGAAAAGTGGGACATTTGTCATCCATGTCTTCAACTTGAGTGGCTTTGAAGTTCTTGTCAGCTGAGTCCTACCACCAGCTGCCTACGCAGCTCCCTGGACAGAATTGTTCTGCTCACCCTCCAGCTGCAGCTGGGCCACTCTGTATACCCTAGAAAGAAAGATTACTTGAATGCAGTAAGTAGAAAAAGAAGACTTCCATCTGTCTCAAAATTAAGCATATTCTTCACCTCTGATTGTAATGTTCATTATGGAGTCCAAAGAAAGGGGATGGCCAGGAGCAAATGCCTAGGAATGAAAACTGACATTGTAAAAGGGAAATTAAAATTCCAAGTTGTGAGCTGGGAAGTCCAACTATCTGGAATCCCCTTTCATAACAGAAAGATCCCAATGGAATTTGAAGTCCTGTAGGAGGATTTCATAGCATGCAATTGTATCACACTACAGAAGCCAGTGATATCTGGAGTGATGTATCTGGATATCTGAGTGTAGTTCTTGTTCCTCAGGTGCAAAACAGATAAATTAAAAAGGAAAAAGACAGAAAGAAGGCTATCAAGGTGTGAAATTAGAACAACTTCCTCTGGTTGATTTGGAAAAAAAAAAGCATAAGACCATTTTTTTCTGTAAACATGTCAATAAAGTTAGTACCAGGAGGAGAAAAAAGGGATTTTAAGCTAACAGTGTTGGCACAGGAACAAATGGATATAAATTTGCTAAACATATGCTGAAAACTTCACTACTGCATCAAAGGAGTGAGGTTCTGGAACAGCTATTCAGTAGTTGTTGTAGGGACAACTCCCCCAAATCAAAACCACAACAACAAAATTAGTTTTAAAAAGGACTTTGTCCACTTCATAAAAGAATTGACCACCATAGCTGACTTAGGTAGCAGTGCGTGGATTTCTGTGATCCAAGAGGGCCCTGTCAGACTTGCATTACTCTGAATTTAGAAGTGGTTACCAAAATAACATAAACATCTTAAGGTAATTTGAGTACTTAAATGAATCGGTAGATTCTGTTCCATGTATCTAAGACTGTTCATTAGCACCACAATGATTATTTTTTATCTGTATTTAAAAGGAAATGGTTTTCCATTTCCCACTGTTAATCTTTCCTTGCTGCCTGTATTAATTATTAATGTCTGTGTTTTAATTCTTTTTTCAGTCTTCTTAAGTGTGTTCAGTAGAGGCCAGTTTGGTTTGCCCCAGGGAGACTGAGAGATGGATGAATCAGCTGCTATTATTTCAGCTAGAAACCATGTTCTGTAACAGATTTGTATTCTGATTTGATCAAGTTCACAGAGCTCAATTTATGACAAAAAAAAAAAAAAAAAAGAAATCAAACAAAAAAATAACCAACCAACAAAAAAACCCCCACCAAAACCAAACCAAAACAAACAAAAACCCCACCAACCTCCCCCCCAAAAAACCAAAACCAACCAACCAAACAAACAAAAAAAAACCAACAAAAACAAACCAAAAAAACCAAAAACCCCACCAACATCCCCACCAAAAAAAA
>JBBMKD010000145.1:101083274-101095731 GCA_037834095.1 Argya squamiceps | reverse complement strand
CCACCAACCTCCCCCCCAAAAAAACCAAAACCAACCAACCAACCAAACAAAAAAACCCCAACAAAACCCAAGAAAAAAATAAACCCCAAACCACCCCAACCCAAAAAATTTAGTGGCCATCAAGTCATATCTGAATCTCTGTCTGCCATACAGAACTGGCATATTTCCTTCTTTATCAAAAAGTTTTATCGTTTTGAAGTTTATAACACCAGTAGACACAAGTTACTTTTGAACTTAGAGAAATCTCTACACTTTTGCACTCTGGGTGCCTGAAAGCTTCAGGAACAGTTTTGTGACAGTGGACATGACCCAAGTCCTAAGTACATATAAACTTGGTGGCTGCTGCAGGTAGTTACCAACACCTTTTGTCTGAAAGTTACTGATTACCGGCAGAAACAATGTGGGGAGCACACAGAAAGTGAGTAATTAGATTACAATGCTTCCTTGTAGCTGGAGTTTCTTGTAAGCCCCTGACCATGTTTTGCTTTCAGCAGCAGCTCGTTGGAATCACATTACCCTGTAACAGACCTGGTTCACTTCAGTCATGAACAGCTGGATCTTAAAACCTCACATTGGCCCATATGTTCATAGTACTTAACAATGATTTTTTTTCCCCTTCATTTATTTGTAGTAGAAACCTTTTCTGAGCAACTTTTGTAAGATTTTCTCAAGCTTCAGGAATCTGGGCATGATGAGCAATGCATGAAGTCTACTACCTGGTTAATTTTATTTCAAACTGCAGTAAACTCATCTCAGTCTGAAGAAAGACATGATAATGGGTAGTCATCTCCTCTCACTTATGTATTGCATTCCAGTTACAGCAAGAAATTGCAGTATAATGGAACAGGATGGAAGTTGTCAGGACTGTGAAGTGAAGGGATATGACTGATTCACAGACTTTTTAAAAAATTGGCAGCAACAAAGTGCTGGTGAGCCTATATTCTGGTATAAAATTAATCCAGTCTATGAAACATTTCTTCCTATTTCATGCATTTAATAGCCTTTTGTAATGTTTGCACATACATAGGCCAAAACTAGGATTATGCAGGAATATATTTTAAGTTCTCTGCATTTTCAAAAATATTTCTATTTGTCTGCTTTCTCTCAGAACCACTTATTCTCTATAAAATTTGTAATGTTATTTTCCAGAAGAACAAAATAAATCAGAAGACCGATAAGAATATTTTTGTCCCCTTAGGGAAACTGATATGAACAAATAAATGAGCAAAATTAAGCTATAGTTTCATATAATATTTTCGAATAATCTATCCTTAACTGACTTTTTAACTTTAGGTTTTCAATCAAAAATTAACATCTGTTTATCAAAAGTCCTGAGATGGAGTAGAGCGTCATACTCAGGCCTTCTGGTTCAATCCTCCTCCTTCCACAAACAACAACTTTATACCAATTTCATTAATGTTAAATGGTCAGGCAGGGCTCCTTAATTTAATTTCATTCATATGGTTTTGATATTATTGTCTCTCTTTTGTGCAAGTTTATTAATGATTAAGAAATGTTGGTAGGTATTCTGGATTTTATTGTAACAACAGATGCTATCTGCAACTTTCTAATAGAAATTATTGAAAATTCCTACATTGCAGGACTAGCTGTCCTTAAATATTTTTTTAAAGAGTCAAAATGCGTTCTTGAAGCTGAAGGGTTTTGTATTGGCTATTTCTATCAGAAAATGTGTTGGATCCCTCTTCTTTATTGGTTTTATGATATTTCTTGCCTTTTGGCCAGTTTTTTTTCCTTTTTTATTTTTTAAAATTTTGTTTGTTTGCTTGTTATGACAGCACACACCTTTAGTTTAAAGTTTCATTTTCCCTCTAATTGCTGCATTATCATTTTGTTGAATCAACTACTTTATTACCATTTCTCTTCCTTAATTGTATTTAATGTAACAAAACAATCTTCTCCAATAACTATCTATCCTTCAAATAACCATTCCTTTAAAATTTTTGTAAGACTTGTTAATCTGTCAGTGAGAGGTAGTGTTTGACCATTAACTGCAGAACAAAGCCGAAGTTTTCATCTAGAGAAAGATTTGCAGTCATGCTCTTCCAGTACCTTTAAGGCACTTATTTAATGGCAACAAAGAAGAGGTTAAAAAGTGTTTTCTGTTTATATATTTTTAAAACTGGATGACAGACTTCAGGATTACCTAACTGTGAGTAATGAATTAATCAGCGCTAAGAACTATCCCTAAAAATCCAATGTCATGTGGACCACCTATTTCTGATGGATCTGCCAAAGGTATAACACAAAAGGGTTGGTTTTTTTTCCACTTAGTAATACTGGAATTTAAGGAAATACTGTTGGAAAACCTGAAATATAGAATTTCTAGATGAACTAGAAAAGGCACAGTGTTTGCTGAAGGAGCTGGTTGAACTGAATTTAAAAAATAACTCTCCCAACCCTGTGAATTAAGTTCAGAATGAATCTGTCTTTATTGGAGTCATAGAATATATCGAGTTAGAAGGATCCTTTAAAGTTCACCAAGTCCCATGCCCTGCTCCTCGGAGTAATTCTTAAAAGTGAACTAATCATCTAGATGCTCCTTATCTGTGACAGGCTTGCTACTGTGATTGCTTCCCTGGGAAGCCTGTTACAGTGACCAGCCACCCTCTAGTGAAGAACCTTTTCCTCATGTCCAACCTGAGCTTTCCTTGTCCAGCTTTGTCCCATTCCCTTGTGTCCTGTCACTGTCACTGTGAAGTTGGACATGAGTCACTGCACATGTCTAGCTCATAGCCCTCTTCCTCACCACCTTCACAGGAAAGGCTGATTTCCATGCTATTTCAACCCATCCCTTAAGTTTTAAGAAGTGTTGATAAAACCAATGCATTGCAAAGCCTGGTTTGGTGTTTGGTTTTCTTTATACTTAGGAAATTTTTGTGCAAATATAAGCACTTAGGCTTTGGGATGATTCTGTGGATTGAATGATATTTTGTATAATTCATGGTTTGTTATCACTACTCTGTTCACACCTTGCTATGTGGAATTTTACAAGTAACTCCCTGTGGTCCAAAATGCAAATGAGCTTTAAGAGCAAACTCAATGTGAAGAGATGCTTTATGACTTTCCTAGAAAGCAAGATATTCTGGAGGTATGTTTGATACTGAAAATGCAGTCAGCTAATCATAAATTATAGAACTTTCAAAAACTTTCCCTTTTATTTCCAATTCCTTTTTTTATTTGTAGTGTTGCAAGCTTGCATATGCCTGTACAGCAAAAGCCAGGAAGCCCTTGTGAATTTAAATAATACAATATATTTAACAGCAGTGTTTCAGTGTATGGAAAACACAGACACTTTTTTTATAGAAAGGAAAAGAGTGTGAATGAATAAAAATAACTTAGAAACAAGGAACTATAAAGACAAAAGGAAAGACTACTATTTTTGAAGTGAAACCTATACTTCTGTAAGTAGTCTGTAGGCCAAGAGAACTCCCTTGTGTAACATATTTGAAACTCAAAGGGAGGTTTCTGTACTCCAACTGCATCAGTTAGTCTTATAGTAGATATACTAATTTTTTAAAAATCTGTTTTGCCCTCTTAGACATCCCAGAAATCCCCTTCTTTTCTCTCTTGAGTGCCCACCAAGCCTGGTACAGAGATGATACATGAAAAGCTACTGCTGTCCAGGTAGTGAGGATGTGTGAGGAAGCTCTGAGCCAACCCAGAACTAAAATGAATTGCAGGATCCTGGCAGTATGTAAACAGCTACAGATGAATCCCTTCTGCTTATTGACTTTATTCCCTTGAAGCCATTTAGTAAACTGGAATTGCAAGGCATGATTTAATGACACTATTGGGGAAATGTTTTAATTAAATTTATAGAATTATTTAATGATTTTGGGATATATTTACACAGAACTAGGAAATGTGATGTCTACTTTTTGCTTGTTGCATGTTATCTTATTTGAACTTAGAAAAACATGTTTTCTACCTTGAAGTTAAGAACTTTGTTCAATGATTAAGTCTAGCTCATTTTCTGTGCTTCCAGATTATCTCTCCTAGAGAGATCTTTGTGCAGTTAGTGTCTGAAATGTATTTGTGGCTTTTCTGTAGAATTCCCTGGAGTGTTTTGCTTATCAAATAGCAGAAGACTCTGACAGAGCACATGCTAATAAAACTCCCCTGCCTCATAGGCAGGCTGTGGGAATCAGCAGCATTAAATACCTGAGGTGCTCAATAGTCTGGTGATTAGGACCATATAAGTAGTTGCATATTGAATCTCCCTATGGTTAGAACGTTGTTAAAGTGTGTGCTCCATGTATTCCTGTCCGATGTGACATTTTCCTAGGACCAAATTATCTGGAGACATTACAAGCAGAATTTTGGAGGGATCAAAAACAGCTCGAGTGGCTCACCCAGTCTCTTGTTGCAAGATAAAATGGCATGCAGCTGACACAAAACATCTCAAAGCCCTTGATTTGCTTTAGTGCCTCTTAAAGTACTTCTTCTGAAGAAGGAATATGTGTGCACACAGGAGTTATTACCAGCTAAAAACTCTGTCTGCTGATATCTCACCTTAGAACACCGCATGTATCTATTCTAAAATCAGATGCGACATTGAAAAAATATTTGAGAGGTATGTTTGTCTTTTGATCTTTATAAAATTCCTCACATACTTCTACTGATCGTGACCTTCCTGCTACTTTCAGAGGTGTACAGAAATGAGAACCATCCCTTATGTGCTGCCAATTTTTATCTTACCAGTGAGCAGAGATAATTTTTTTCTTTTGGTACAGGGGGTCATTCACAGGCCTGCATGGGAGTTTTAGCTACTTCAACCAGAAGAATAACATAATCATGATTATTAATGTAACGTGTAATGGCTGGTCCTATTATATATATAACTATATATAATAGTAAAGTGGCTTGCTGTCTTGTGCATTAATATTGATTTTGAGATGAGATCACTTGCCACAGAATTTACTGCAGCTTTGATTTCAGTTGCAAGTAAAATCATTAAAGCATGTCCTATTTTTAAGAGCAGCCCCTTTCAGCTGCAACAGGGAGTTTCTCAGTGGCTGATCTAAACTGGTTCATATAGTAAATGTGAGCTCACTGGAGCTGTTGCAGTTTTGGGACGATAACAAACCCGATAAGCAGATGAGAGGCACACTTGTAGATGCTCTGTATTGCTTCGCTGTCAAAGCTTTTAATTTGTCCACTTACTCTTATGCTTGTTTCTCCTCTTGCTTCCTCAAGCAAAAATCATCTGAGAACTTTTGAGTGGGTTAAGAGCTTAGGTTTAAAAAATTAACAAACAAGGCAAATGGACACATATTTTTTTCTGTTTGCATCCCTTTATGTGAAGAACTGCAATGTTGTGATATGTCTTCCATGTAAGTTGTGAATCCACCAATATTTAATGAAAATAATCTGCTGTGTTTTCTAGCAAAATATGTTGTGCACTTTTCAGATCATTGACAAAATTGCCTATGGTGTAACAGCAAATCTGACACATTAAAACATATTTACTGCTATATCTCCCTTTGTCTAAACTAACCAAGTTTTAATGCACTCATTTCATGTCAAGTTTGATGTCAAGTGATTTTATTAATCACTCTAACTTCTTAATTGAAATGTTGACTACTTCCAAATTTAATACTTTGTTGGAATCCACTGTAGCAAGAGTCTTGCTTGTAAAAATTAAACATTCAAATTTGGGATTGATTTTTAGCTGCTCACACATGGTATTTATGCTTTTTTTGAAAAAATCTATCTCTGCTTATTTTCTTATAATTCTCTATTAAATCATCATCAGCTGCTCTATTTTGCCCCAGGGTTGATGTCACCCTAATAGACTCCTTATTACTCGTTCAAGGTAACTGAAATGGTAACAAAATATTGGGGAGGTGGTGACACTGTTTGGGTTTTTTCTCTGCAACTTCTTCAGGTTATCTTAGAGTCAACGAAAACCACCACCAAGGAGCCTAAAGGCTCCTTCTCCAGTGCATCGTCTTGCTGTAGGTCAATTATCAGTACTTGCGAACATCAGAAATTCTAACATAAATTGTTGCTGTTTGCCATCTTCTGAAGATTCCAGCTGGAAAATATGTGAAAAGTAAAATATAGCTGCCTTTTCCACTTCCCTGTCTTTTTAATCCTTCTGCCCAGAAACATAATAAAGAAATTGAATATAAAACAAAATAAATATGCAAACTTTCAGAAGTCCTTTATTTGCATGCTTGATGGTCAAACATTCTTTCTACCTCTCTCTTATCAGTTCTAAAATTCTACAATAATAATACAAAATTTATTACTGTTATTAATAATATCTTCTTTTTCACAATCAGTAAACATCTTCTTTTTTACACTCAGTTTGCTCATATGTGCCTACACATGTGTAAGAGAACTTTTGCATCTATGTATGTGTAGCTGCTTTCATTTACAAAATCAGCTTGTGTTTTCAACCACTGTGGCCTTTCACAGATGTGAAAGTGTGTATTTCTGAATACTTATTAAAGTGTTCTTAAACAGTTTCTGATTATTATTCGTGTGTTTTTAATTAAATTCTGCCTCCTGCCTGATCTGGTTCATAATTGTTTTCAGCCTTTTGAAACTGGCCCTTTGAAGGTATCAAGTGTAGATATTGCTGGTTTGGACTTCCTTCTTTTGAATCATTCAAATATTAAACAAAATCACCTCTCTCCCAGGCTAATGATATTCGCTATGAAGAATAATTAATATCAAGTAAATTGTTTCATATCCTTAAGATTTTTGCATGTGCATTCTTATCCTTGATTATGTAAATGAATTTGGGAAGAATTAGCATGTTGTAATGCAGACTGGGTAAAAGTCAGTGCAAAGTAGAACCATTTAAGGAGCAGCAGAAGCCAAGTTATTTCTGAGGTGAAACTCAAGACCAGCCTTTTTCATAGGAGACCTGAGCTTTTCTCTGTTAGGGTTAGTCCTGCACTGACTACCTGCTCTCCACACTCATGTGTTACCAGGATGCAGTTCTCTTACCTACATATTTTAAAAGTATTGAGTCTATCATATTTTCTTAAACACTGTAATATAAATATAATCTTCAGCATCAAATGCAGAAATTATGTTTATGCTTTTAAAGAGATACAGGTCAGATGCTAAAGTGGTTTGGTTTGTTTTTTTAACCAAATTCATGAAAGCTGAAAACTTGGGTGAGGAAGACACTTTTCTGTGATGGCAAAATTATACAATTATTTTGGTTTCTTTTGACTAGGCCAAATTAAACAGAGCTCTCAGAATTTTATCTTACAGTGATAACTGTCAGCTGTGGTGTGTTAGAACCATTCTGCAGGAACCTGACATATGTGGAGAGCAATGGAATGGAAAACATAGGCTTATTTTTCCCTGTGAAATATCTGCATTTTGGGTAGATCTTTTGATCATTCACTGAACTCTGAAAGGCAGAAACTAATGATACGGTTGACATGACATAAATAAGACATCAACATGTGGTAAAATCTTGCACAGAAAATCTGCTCTTCCCTCTTCCATCTGTCTGCAGGTGCATTAAATACCAGCAGCATTTATACCTGCCCTCAGCAGGTTGGACAGGCAGATCTCCAGGTCATGCTGACAGTACAGTCTGATGTTTTCTACTTTTCACCCAAAGGACCTTGGGCCTCACAGTCATGAAGTCCGTGGCATCTGCTGGTAAATGTGTCACCAGTTCATCCTTTGATCCATCTTGTTGGGTTCACAACTGCTTGGTACTCCCAGACCTCGAACATCTTCCACCGAAATCTCTCCTTCACAGGATGAACATGACGAACCAAAGCCCACAGCTGTAAAGAAAGCTACAGTGGAAGAAACAGGCTGGTTGAACAGACATGGGTGAGTCTTGCCCAGGTGTAATGCAGAGGAGGAACATTAACTCAGAGCATCACAAACCTCCATCTGTCACGCAGTGGGTGCCTAAAGTGGGTCTACTGCACTCAGCAAAGAGTGGTTAAAGAAAATAGATGGTTAAACCTGTATCTTCATCTTTTGTGCCTTTGCCTACCAGACTTGTGTGGCTACAAATCATTGCCCTGGGTGACCAGGGTGGGAAATAGAGGAGAGGTGTAGAGTCAGGCATCACAGCTCTCACTGAGAGCCACTAGAAGTGCAGGGAGCAAAGGTGAACTTGGAAATGAAAATCTTGATCTCTGCCAAATGAAAAAAAAAAGAAAAAAAAGAGAGCACATTATGATAAAATTTAAAATAAAAAGTTTTGTTTCAACTTTCTTGAGATGAAATTGAAGTACTATATTTTACAGAAAAGTGTAAGATCTTCCTGCGGAAAAATCCTCAGTCAGCTGTAATGAAGAGATTTCCCAGTTCCTTCCATCTCTGCTACAGTTTTCTGCACTTTGTCTGTGACTTAACATTTTAAGAGGAAAAAAACCACACACAAAATCTGTGGCTTACTGAGTCATTTGCTGGCACAGGGCCTTGCTTAAATATCTTCCTGAAGTGGTTGTCTTTGCTCACTCTTTCTCTGAGGATTTCTAATGGATTTCTTTGCCTGAAATTAGGCCAAGTATTTTCCTCAAAAGAATTGAAAGGATTACTACCATTCCTTTTCAGTTTGAATTTATCTAAATTTAGCTGATTTCATCCATGGCTTTTCCTTCCCTCTATCCAAACAATGGATTTTTGATTGTGCTCTATTGCATTGACTCTGTTCTGAAAATAACCCAGAATTTCTGTGGCTGTTTCTATGCTCACAGGGCTGATATTCACCCGTAAAACAGATGACTGCTGACTCAGTAATACAGTATCATTTCAATAAACCACCTTTCCAGTTTCTCATACAATTCCCTGGAGGATGGTGAAGCAGTGGAGCAGGCTGCCCAGAGAGGCTGGGCAGGCTCCATGCATCATCCTTTGAGGGCTCCAAACCCTGCACAGCCTGTGAGCAGGTGCTTGGACCCCTCTGGAGGTTCTTTCCAGTGTGCATGATACCACAATCCTTTCCTGGGTGTCTGTTCAGCAATTGGTTTGTTTTTATTTTAATACAATATTAAAATTCATTTATAGTTAAAGGTCTTTGTTCGTATCCTGAAATTCAACCATGGCTTCCAAAATACACAACTATGAAAATATAGATCACTGAATGATCAAATTGCACTTTGAGATTTTCTTTGTGTAAAATTAGGTGAATTATCAGAGCTATCTGGGCACTGTTGTGATAAACATAATACTTCTCTTAGAAGTTCTGCATCAATTCAGTCTTCTGTTTCTCTACTCACCTGGCATTTTTACCCACATGATTCTACTGACAAACAGCAGTAGCACATAGCACTGTGATATAAATTGCTGTTGAACTGAAACTGTGTTTTCCCATAATGAAAATCTGCTTCCACTTTTACAGATACACTCATACCTTTGAATCTAATACTTTCTGACACTGTCTGGGAGAGTCTAACCAAATGTGTTTCTCTTGATTTTTTTTCTTCAAAATGAGTATCAAATTTTCTTGTGGCAACTGATTCTCACCTCAGAAACTTAAAGTAGCCAAGTTCATACAGGTGTCTACAAGAATGAGCATGTTTTCCAACTTTACAGGAATATTTTCCTTGATATGTGCCAGAAATTAATATCCTTCTGGGAAACCAAAAAGGTTTGCTTTCCACTTGAGATGCTCCAAAGCAATTACTTTTACAGCACTATTAAGAGAAAGGATATTAAATAAATTACAGAATGCCAAGTAGCAAAGCCCTTGCTAAAGACTTGATTGCACCAAAGTCTCAGAAATTAATAACATAATGTACAAAGGTGTTCAAAAAGGGAGCATTTGTAGGAATTCCACCTCTGTTTTTAAGTTCAGATTTTATACATGGAAACACTCTTCCAAAGAAAATTCTCTGAAATTTTCAGGCTATTTGCTATGTATTCTGTTCTGGAGAGAAATATAAATATACAGTACTGTGAGAATTTGCATATAATCAGTTTCTGCTGTTTATTTCAATCTCACTGCTTCTCATAATTTATTTGAAAATTCATTTTAGTATAAACCTGCAGGAAAAGTCAGTGAGTGCATTGCTTGTATCTTTGGTGTGTGCTAGAAGTTTGTGTTTATTCTGCTTAGGCAAACTAAAAATATAACCGGTAATGTTGAAGAGTTGATGGTGATTTTTACTGGAAATATTTGTTAAAAATAGTTCTGAAGCTTGTACAAGACCACTTTGAGTTCTATATAAAACATCTAACACATTTATACTAATTATGATAACATGCAAGTACTTACATAAAACTAGAACAAAATCCTAGACTTGTGAAATTGGTATGATTTTCAGCATTCATTTCAGAGAAAAAGCATCATTCAGTGTGAATTTCCAAACGTAATATAATAACCATTCAAAAATGATAACGTACTACTTCTTAGCAAGTTAATCTGCAGGTCAAAATATATATGATAGAAGAGGAAAAAGATCTCTGGTAGGACTTTGGGTCTATTCCGTGCAACAACAACGATAAATGTTTTAAACTGTAAATTATTTAAAAGTGTAACACACTATGGCATTTCTTTAGTTTCAAATCACTGAATTTGTATTTCAGTCACTTCTGTACACAGAACAATTTCTATGGGATGTATGCAAAACATGCCTTCACCAAATTAAAAAATGTAGTAAATTGTGTGATATCCAATGAGACCACTCATTAGCCTAATCTAAGATGTCATGGAGCCATAGAATAATGAAGAAAGGATTGAAAAATTTAACCCAGTTTTTCTCTATCAGCAGACACTGGGGGACCATGAGTAAGGTGAAGACACTCAGTCCTTGATTCTGCTAAATCTACAAAATTGTTTGATGTCATTATTATTTTTCCTTAAAATACTATATGTGAATACTATGTAGCTTTTATTCTTTTTGCTCTATCTCAAAACACCTTACAAATGGGACAGTAATCTTTATTGGTTTCATATAAAGAAAATATTTATTTTTGTTACGTATCTTAACGTTCTTTTTCCTTTACCTTATATTGTAAAATATATTATAAAATTCCTTTATGAAAGGAAAATAAATCAAGTCATAGAGGAAAGGTGTCAGAGTGCTCCCTTTGATGATGGGACTATTCATATTATTACAGTTCAGTAATTCTCCAGGCTGGGAAGAATCCAGGTTGTGATTTGTGTCTATCGAGGCACTGGCATTGATGTGACTTATTTCAGCAAACCCAGCACCATCTTCTAGGTATAAGAACATTTCTCTCAGATTGCTACCGTAAAAAATGTTAAAGTAGAGGACACATACCTTTATATTTTTTTCCTTGAGTATTTATAAACCTTGTCCCATTGGGCTAGCAGCAGGTTAGCAAAAATAACTAAAGCTTTTCACTATGTTGAAAGAAAAAGCCTTACACAGTCAGTAGCTCTCATTTGCAGCTGTCCCTCATGGCACTTAAATGTCATTTCAAACTTCACTTCATCACCTTGGTGAGCTAATGCGCTCTACAGCCTCACCAGATGTATTTCTCTGAGATGCAGTAAGCACTTCACATGGCTTCACCCTCTCACCCCCCCTCCTGAGAAACAGTCTTGAGTGGTTATTTATATGGTAAATTGCAGGAGAACTATGGATGAGAAATACTAGTTCTAGTATAGCCCATGAACTGATCTACATTTCTTTCAATGCAGTGAAATGGGGTCACATAGTTAGAGACACGCAAACCAGGGACAAAAAACTAGTGGATTATTTATTGCAAAACCAGACCCAGATGCCAAGGATATACTTGAAAGAGAAGCAAGCAAGAAAACAAGAGAATTATGCTGGTAAAATCAAATAAAACACTTACCTGTCTCTCAAGGTATATTTGCAGTCAAGACTTGATTGTGTTCTGAAATGTATTGCCTACAAGTATAAATCCATTGACTTTAATTGCATTTATTTCTAGTTTCACCAATCTGATGAGTGATAGAGGTTCATGTTCTGGTGCCCAATCATTGTCTTTCCTTCTAAGATAAATTCTGCCTTTCTTGTCAAGTAAAGTGTGTCCTTGGGCTTGACTTCTCATAAAATCACAGAATCATACAGGTTGAAAAAGAGTTTCAAGATCATCAAGTCCAACTGTTAACCCAGCCCTGCCAAGTCCACCACTAAACCATGTGCCACATGTGCCCAAGTGCCACATGTGCCCAAGTGCCACATGTACACATCTCTTAAATACCTTCAGGAATGTGACTCCACTACTTCCCTGGGCAGCCCATTCCAATGCCTGGCAATATTGATACCTGATCAATATTTCCTAATACCCAACCTAAACGTCCTCTGGTCTCTTCCTCTTGTTCTGTTGCTGGTTGCCTGAAGAAGAGCCCAATCCCCATGTAATGGTTTGAAAGCAAAACAAGTGAGAGGCTCTATGTCAGAAATACAATTTAATAAGAAAAAGAAAAAAAAATAAAATAAAATAAATGCAATAATACAAAAGACCACTGACAGAGTCAGAATACAACCTGAGTGGGATGATGGAA
>JBBMKD010000145.1:101056947-101083174 GCA_037834095.1 Argya squamiceps | reverse complement strand
AACAATTGGTTTCAACAGTTGATGAAGAGGGTGATAGAATACTTTGTGCATATCTTATTCTACAACCCAAGACACCCCACCTGGCTACAACCTATTTCAGGGAGTTGTAGAGGGTGATAATGTCACAACTAAGCCTCATTTTCTCCAGGATAAACACCCCCAGCTCCCTCAGCAGCTCCTCATATGACTCAGTATCTAGACCAGCTCATGGCCCTTCTGTGGGCACACTTCAGCATCTCAATGCCCCTCCTGTAGTGAGGGGCCCAGAACTGGGCACAGCACTCGAGGTGTAGCCTCACCACTGCTGAGTGCCAGGGGCAGTCACTGCCCTGGACCTGCTGGGACTATTATTTCTGACACAGGCCAGGTTCCATTGGCTTTCTTGGCCACCTAGGCACACTCTGGCTCATGTTAAGCTGCAGCTGACCAGCAGCCTCAGCTTCTTTTGCTCTTGGCCACTTTCCAGCCACTCTTCCCCAGCCTGTAGCTCTGCAGGGGTTGTTGTGACCCAGGGGGAGGGCCTGGCACTTGGCCTTGTTGAACCTCATACAATTGGCCTCAGCATCAGTCCAGCCTGTCCTGATCCCTCTGCAGAGCCTTCCTGCCCTTCAGAAGATCAACACTCCTAGTCAATTGATATTGTCTGTGAACTGAATGAGGATTTCCTCAATCTCCTCATCCAGACCATCAGTAAAGATCTTAAACAGCACTGGCCCCAATAATGAACCCTGGGGAGCCCCATTAGTGACCAGACATCAACAAGATGTAATTCCATTCATCACCCCTCTTTGAGACTTGCAATCCAATCAGTTTTTCACCCAGCAAATATGTACCTGTCCACACCATGGGAAGCCAGTTTCTCCAGGGTAATGCTGTGGGAAATGGTGTCAAAGGCTCTACCAAAGCCCAGGCAAACTACATTCCCAGCTTTTCCCTCATCCTCTCAGCAGGTCATGCTGTCATAGAGGGGGATCAAGTTTATCAAGCAGGACCTGCCTTTCCTAAACCCATGCTGGCTGGGCCTGATTCCCTGGTTGTCCTGTACATGCCACATGATGGCACTCAAAATTATCTGCTCCATTAACTTCCCCAGCAATGAGGGATGAATCCTGAGATTCTCCTGCCAACCCTTTTCCCCCCAAGTTCCAGCCAAAACTCTCTGTTCTTCTTTGGCTGGACAAAGCTGTTAATCCAGTTTTCTCCCTCACCAGCTGAAAGAGGTTTCAGCACATGAAGGGAGATGAAAGCACCTGCAAGATTTTCTTCTTGAAGTATGTTGTCAGTAGAAGACATTGATGATCTGGGTAGTTTTTGAGCATAGCTTCATTGAATTGCATGCATACATGGAACAGATAGGTGGAGAATTACCAAGCAGCTGTGGCAGCCCAAACCTGGCCAGACTTCCTAAGTGCAACACTGTCTGGGAACAACTCCAATCAAATCTAGCACAAGCACTTTAGGTGTTGACACCACACTTATTCTCAGTGGGAGTGGGAAACAAATGAACAACCAAAACCAAGTCCCCAGCATTTAAATTTTCTTAAATTTTCAGATGATTTTATAGCAAAGTTACAGATACTGTCACAGGAGTATGCTATGCCATCATGCCATTATTCTATAAGGAAATATTTCAAACATAGACATGCACTTCCGCAAGAATGTGGAACATAAGCCCTTTATTATTTTCCTTATTCTTGAAAGACACTTTTATAACAGCTCTTGGAATGGCCATCAAACATTCCTTTGCTGAGGTAATTTTGAGAAAACTTATGAAAAATATTTTAAAAATCCATTTTTTTGAGATCACTGGACAATAAGTGTTGGCTTTGCTGACAGAAATCGTGTCTTGGCAGCAATCCACATGCCCGGAGACAAATTCTTTCATGGATTTGAGATGGAATTGTTCCGTTGCTATCTCCATTTAGACCATCTAGGGGCCTGGACCACAGCTAAACCTTGGATGTACTTATCTAATTTGCTGCCTATCTAAGATGTGTCATAACTACAAAACTGTGTACAGTTCTTTATACCATGCTCATAATCACTGAAAGGAGCAGCAGAGCAAACAATGCTTATTAGAAACTTCTGTAAGCTAGACACATTCCTAATATCTGAAGTATAATGTATTATTAACAACTAAGTAAATGAGTAACAGAATACAGGAAGATTTTAACAATTATAAAGCAAAATTAAATAATCTCAAGAATGTGGCATGGTGTGTAGCCAAGCTGATTTATTCACAAGGTCAAGTAGTTTAATGTCTTTAACAGCCAGTGGGGCAAGGCTACAAAATGAAAATCAAATATTGCTTTATTTGTTTGTTTTCATTGTTCTACCTGCTTTCTTCCACTTTTTATCAATGCTAAAAGTAAAAATTATAAAAGTGATTAACAGTAATTAAGAGAGAACTCTTATGCAAATTTGCACCTCCTGCATGATCAAAAGCAACCCTGTAACATGCTACTGCTGGCACATAGGTCATAGGTGGAGTTTGGTAGGTTTAGAAGGAATGCTGGAGTCAAAGCCACTGACCACCACTCTCACTGCCTATAGCTGTCAAGCTGGATAATCCTCTCACTTCACTTCCTAAACTGAACTAGGAAGAAACAATTTTCTTTTGCTCATCCCTTACATGAACAAAAGACGATCATTAGTATGTCAGCACTTATGAGACAGTCATTAAAATCTGTCCCCAACACAGGAGTTCCCTCTGATTTTACAGGAATTCCAAGAAAATATTTTCAGTGGAGGTATATAATAATTTCATGGAAACTAGTAACATTATACTCATTTACACTATCTAAAGAGATAACCTATATATAGGAGTTTAAAATGGGGTTTTGTTTCCAAAGCACCAAGAAAAATCACACAAGGCAAGTTTCTGGTGAAAGGATTGGAAGGAATGTCCTGTGAGGAGCAGCTGAGGGCTCTGGGTTTGTCTAGTCTGGACATGAGGAGGCTGAGGAAAGATCTCATTGCTCCTGAAGCTTCCTGAGGAGGGAAAGTGGACAGGGATTTGGTCTTCCTGGGATCCGGTGGAAGGACACATGGGAAAAGTTCAGTGCTGTACCAAAGGAGGTTTGCACTGGACATTAGGAAGGATTTCTTTACTTAGAGCGTGGTCAAACACTGGAACAGTCTTCCTAGAGAGGTGGTCAATGCCACAGGGATGTCAGGGTTTAAAAGACATTTGGACAATGCCATTAACAAAGTGCTTTAACATTTGGTCAGCCCAAAACTGGTGATGCTCTTGGACTGGATGTTCACTACAGATTCCTTCCAACAGAAATAGACAATTCTGTTCTCTTCTATGTGTTGTAAATGATAATTTTCTTATGGTTTACTATACAAATACATCAGGGTTTATATTTTTTTACTCTTTGCAGTGCCACAGAATGCTGTTTACAACACTATATTTGAAATAAAAATCCAGTTTCAGAAAACATGATGACAGGCATGTAACCATGGCTGCAAGAACATTCAGTTCAGCCATAATTTAAGCAAAACGAAGGGTATTAAGCATCAAAAGGGGCACTTCACATCTTCTGATTGGCATTTGTAGTAGTTTAAAATATGGCAAACTTGACACCACAGAACAGGATAAAATATTATAATAAGAAAAACTGATTGATTAGTTAATATCTGCATAGCACTTTTAAATATGAAACACTGCCAGTTTAATGCTAAGAAAGGAGTCAGATTGCCTGACATGTATAAGCTGAGATGAAAAATTACCATTCTAATGAAGAAATGTACCTGTTAGTCTGTAGTATTTAAAAATCCTTTGTGTTCCCTCCAATTATTATTATTATGGTCAAGCATTTTCTGTTGATCAAGTGAATAAATGGTCAATTACCCTGTGGTACAAAACACAGAGAAGCAGATACTACAACTGCAATAGATCTAGAGCAACATTGATTCATTAGCTAAACAAAACAGTTTTTCTTGGAAAACCAGTCATGATTCTCCTTGAAGAAAGCATGTAGGAAATGACAGCTTGCAGTAGCAACTTTCTGCTTCAAGTAGATGGCTAGAGTGATGGGAAACTTTATGGGAATTCTGTACTCTGGACCAAGAGAAATTGATTCTCTAACGTGGTGAATCCCATTTAACAAAGCAAATAGGAAGCCAATACATAAACATCCTTTAGAATGCTTAATTTGCAGGAAAATAGAAGGGACAGGGGATAAAAGTAGAAATAATTTAGGAGGTTCTTGATCAGACAATTTTAGTAATCTGAATGATACAGCAAAGGACCAGTGACTTTCAGAACAAAGGTTTCCAGACCAACAGATTAGCAATTTTTCATGGACTATCAAAATCTCGATATTCAACCAAATATTGTCCATATTCTACACTCAGATGTCACTAGCATGAGTACAGAAGTAGCTGTGATGAAAGGCAGATTTTGACAGTAATATGTAACATCTTATAAATCATAAAAAATATAATTATGGAATTTTTTTAATAGAGAATATACAGCTACTCCAATTGAAAGTCTTGCTTTTTTTTAATTACAGTCAGAACTGATGTCATTGCCTGTTTTACAGTAGTGAAACTCTGCACTGCAAGGAAATATTATCACATGGTTTCTCACATAATTTTTAAACGAATCCTTTATTTAATGCTCCATGCTGGGTTTTCTCCTCAGACTGGCTATTTCTGGGAAATTTCAGACAAAATTGTTTTCCGGTTATTACGTTCTGGTAAAGTTTCCTTTCAAAAGCTGTGTGGCCCTTTTTTTTCCTGGATAAAGGCTTGGCAATTTGACAACTTGTGTGTTTACTACTATGCCACAAAAATTAACACGGAGGAAGCCAAGGTAGGAGGCTTTGTCACAGCTTTTTCCTGCTGGGAAGGACAGGCTGGGTGTCACAGGCAGCTGTAGGAGCCCCGGTGCTGGCTGTGTGCTGGCCGTGTGTGTGCTGTGTGCCAGATGAGAGAGGTGCAATGGAGCTGCTTCATCCCGTGTCCGCAGCAGGGGCAGGACTGGAGACATCCCACCTGCAGCACACACTGGGCTCAGCCAGACGGCAGGGCTCATGCTGAATTCCTGCTGAGTTCGAGCTCTCCTGATGTGATTTTTATCCAGATGGCTGAGATTAAGCCAGCATAGGTATGCCAGTCATGCATACCCACACTCACACTTTCTGCGTGCTGCCGGTGACTAAGCGCTGATGTAACTCACAGCCTGTTCAACATTCTCAGAGCTGGATTCATTTGAGGTTACCTTTGTTTTGGAAATTGGAGCTATTTTCAGTTTAATAGCAAATACAGCTTGAAAGGAATTCTATATATGCCTGTTCTGATCTCTTCTTTAATGTGGCTTAAGTTATGACCCAGTTCTGTATAAACTCTCGCTTAGTGTCTTCCAGATGGGCAGTAAATCTGGACACAAGGGAGAAGTTCTCAGCTGCTCTAAGTCAGCACATATCCAGATGAAGTAGCTTGTGCTAAGGGTTATGTATTCCAGGGATTATAAAGCCACAGTTTCTGTAAAGGATATACCCAGTCTTGGTGGTTATTTTGCAGTGTGGCAGGTTAGGGAAAATTAAAGGAAAGAAGACCCATTCTGGAATTCAGTAACAGACAACTCAGGACATTGCAAGGAAGATATCATCTATTTCATTAATAATCACTTCTAAGAAAATCTATTACATATTTATATTGAGTGCAACAGCTAAAATTTTGGTCCAGGTATAAATTTTACAAGAGGGAAAAAATAAGTAGATATAAAAGTATAAATAAAACAAAATGTCACACCAGTTCTCTGTAGCCACATCACTGAACTATTTCATTTTTCTGATCAGACACTACTATTTAACATAAATGAAAGGTGTAAGTTTAAGGTGCCTGGACTTCACTAAGGCATTCAATATTGAAAAATGTAGTGATTATGAGCCAAATTGGAGAGAATGGTACATAAGGTACACACAAAATGCAGAAGGAATTAGCCAAAGGGATAGCTAATGACAGAATTATCCTGAAAGGAGAATGAATGATTATGAGAAAGACTATTTGTAAAGTTCTCTGTGGATGACTCTGAAATTTTGTTTAATTGAATATTTTCCACGGTGATCTACATTACTGTAGTGACATCTGCTAATGATATAAACATGAGAGATGTAATGCCTGTGTAGGGACAGGAGTGGTATTTGGGCATAGCTGGGAACCTGGTAAATGCTTTCCCACTTTCGAAATATCACAGGCAGTGACTTGTAAGTGCTCTTTGTTGCTTACTCAAACACAAACCAACTCGGTCTGAAAAAGGAGCTATATGAATAAAAAACCTTTTAGTTTTCATGCTCCTATTCTGTGAAAAATCCAAACTATATCAATATCTAACATCAAGAGAGATCAAAACATGACAATAAACATAATTAAACTAAATTCTTATTTAGAATGATGCAAAAAGTGTCAAAAATAATGAAGTTATTAGCTCTTGCACCCAGACCTATGGTCAGCTGAACTGGGTGGAAGAGGATTGTTGAGAGGTTTTTTGTAATGAGCCTAGACAAGTAAATTACCTTCATTGTGAAACACACATACTTGGTGAAGTGCCATGGATACATATGGATCTTGGATATATAAAGTGATCAAACTTACTAAAGTGAAAGAAATTGTTTGAGCCTTACTGCTTAAACCATCAAAGAATAAAAGAATTTTTCCAAATAAGAAAAGCAGGGTCAACAAAATAACTAGGAGGTGTGAAACCTTACAATATTTAATGATAAAAGACTAAACATTCAGAGATGGGAATGACTTACAGAAGGAGTTAACAAGATCACTAAAAGGAAACAGGGGAGGGAAATTTAAAGAAGTTTTAAAAGTCAAAACTCATGGCCCATCCAAAAGCAGATGAAATTGCTGCCAGAACCAAGGGTGAGCTAAAGTGAGAGCTCTGACTATCGTTCAAACACTTGCATGAGAAAGAAACAAATGTAATTGTACAGGAACAGAGTCATATTCAGCCAGGAAAAAGACATGCATAACAAGGGCACAGATGCCTTATATTTGCTTTCATAGGGACATCATCTTGCAATACAAAAGGAAACTTAGCATTATGGAAGATATGCATGAAATGCCACAGGTAATTTGTTTGCATAACTCTGCTACTAAGCAAATCAAAATAGGGAAAACTTTGTGGAACAGAAACATTTACACTGATAGTACAAAAGTTCTTTAGGCTCATACTGTAAAGGAAGAAATAGGGCAGGTCTGACTAAATAACTATCTTCACAACTACAAAGGGTATGCATTAGCAATTCAGTAATTTCCTTTCAGGTAGTTATTTTATATTGTTTCACACATTTCCTTCACTGTGACATTTTGGATGCTATTTTCAACTAAAAGGATAGAAATTACACAGAATTCAACTTTGCATGATCCTGGAAGGAGTTTAGTCAGATCCCTGCAAGACTTTGACTCCATTTAACTCTCATTTTGGCCTAGTTGGATTTGCCTAAAACAGAAGTGCACCATCCTCAGGTTTGGATACCCAATCTGTAATGCAGGAAAAGCACCAGTAATTAGGAAAGCAGCAACATATTTTAAAATTCAAGTTGATTGAATGTGAGTAAATACTATAAATTGAGCAAATAATAAAGCCTGGACCTGTGCTGAGGCTTTAGAACAAAAACATTCTTCAGAAAGATTTGGATTTTAACCTTGCTTATTGTAAGGACATCCTGAGAGGTGACTTTCCTGTGAGGAAAACCACCACAGAAGTAGGTGTTTCACAGTCAAACAACAAAGGGGTAAGTCCCACTAGGCAGAAAATGCCTGGGTTTGAATCAGGGTTTTAATATGAATCCCTAGACTTTACAGCTTACACCAGTTATCCTCCATGTTCCTACCAACAGGAGTTGATATGCTGTAGGCATTGAAAAGAAGGAGGCTCTGAGAGGAAAAAGTACAGATAAAAGGAAAGAAATACCAAGGAACAACTCTGCTTATATTAAATTTGGGGGGAAATTGTTAGACAGATGCAAAGTTTAAACATTTTAACAAAAACCAGGCTACTCCATGCTCTCTTTGCACTAGTGTGAGAACTTCAGTGTTCTGATACCTCCTAAAGTATTTGATGGGAGACTAATAGCCTGACAGGCTAACACTTCACTTCCTTCCAATTAGGAGACTTTAACATCAAAGCCAAAGTCCTCTACTCAGCAAGGGCTTACTTAAATGAATTATGGAGGAGAAAAGTCCAGTAGTTTCTTGGGTTTTCCCCTTGCAGAGACACAGTCCAGCAAAGGCTTTAATAAGATGTTTGAGGTCAAAAGGTTCAGGTTCCTCACTGTGAGCACTAGGAAGCTGCCAGAGTGTTTCAATATGTATGGTGTTGGCAATGCAATCAGACAAAGCTGAAAACTCTATTACAGTGTCATGTGCCTGACTTCCTTCTGGAGTGCTCTCGCGTACAGCCAGCAGCCGGGGGTGGGACTTGAAGTTCGCTGTGAACCTTCCGTGCTGCCACTTCAGCTGCTGAAACAAACAATGCCTTCACCACCTCAGCTTTTGGCTGCCAGGAGGGCTGTGACAGTGGATTCCTCCAGGGAACTGTGCCAGTTGGTTTGTCATTGATTGGTAACAGAACTCCAGGATTCAGAGCTTTTCAATGAGAAATTATGACTGTGCTTGAAGTATGATGTTATTTGACTTGATAAGATAAATCTCTGCAGAATTTAAAAACTATCATAAACTGTTTAGGTCCTATTTACATCAAATCAAAAAGTATTAAAATACCTCTGAGATAAGCATAGAAAGTGCCTTGTTTCTTCGTTTTGTCAAAAATACTTTTAGACTTCTTTTCCTGTACATAATATCTATTTTTACTTTTTTATTTTTAATGTTCCCTACTGTCATGACTACATCTCTCCATCTTTCAGCAATAGCTTTTGTTCTGAAGTTTTCAAAGTACATGTATCATTGATTGTACAACACAGAACAGTTGACAATAATTGTAATATAACAATTGTTTTCTTCAATAATATAATGGAATGTGGAGGAAAAAATGGGAAAAAGAGACGAAGGAAATGTCTTCAGTTTAATCACACAAGAGATTGGATTCACCTGACCTTGCCTTAAGTCCTTCGTGGTCAAAGACAGATCAACAGTAGTTAACATCAAAGATTCATTCCATGCCAAACAGCTAAGGTATAACAAAGACCAAAGACCACTGCAGAGGTGAAAGCAGTGGGAGACAAAAGACCTTTATCAGACACAAAGATCTCATAGTCAACATCTTGAGAAGAATTTCTACTGTAGATGATACCTACCTAAATAATCAACAAATGCTTGGATGAAAATTATTTATGTAGCATTTCACTAGTCTCCAAAAGAAATTCTTTCCAGGTGTTAGTTTCCAAACCACAGTATTTAAATCCATGCACTTTACAGAATGCAAAAACAATCCCATCAAAGAAAGTGCTGTTCATTCCCTGCCCTGCAGTTCACAGGTAAATCTCTCTTTTTTGAGTTGGTGTTGAGCTTTTCAGTTACTTTTCTGTTCTTATTATTCTCTACATATGCCTAACCCTCACCTTCGCAAAAACAAACAAAACCCCCCAAAACAAAAACAAAACCACAAAAAAACCCAAACACCGAAAAAAGCAACCAAATCCAACTGCAGTGATGTTAACTTATTATTTAAACCATGCACATTCCATATGGGAGGAAAAAAATCAACTTCAAAAATCAGCTTCTATGTGAGACACTTTCATAGCAACAGTGCTGTAGCCATGAAAGTTTTTGGATAGTGTTACTGTTTTCATCTATTTTTGGATTTGTTTGGAAATGACAGTTCCTAACTGGAATGCCATTACTGATAAAATAAAACCTATGTGTATTCTGTTTCTTGCATTTTTCCTCCAATACTAGCACCCACAGTTAATGCAATTTACTGAAAAAACCCTAATTAAAAAAAAATTGCTCAGTAGATGTAATAAACTACATACTTTAAAAAGTCTGTTTCCTTAGAATTTCTTGATGCATTTGTTAATTTTGTTTCTTTCAATTTTTTTCTTTCTTTTTCAACTTTCTTTTTCAACACACTTGCTTTTTTTTTCCTTGCTTAAATTTTCGTTTGAAGAACACAAAAGAAATAAGATTTTTTTTTTTTTTGATCAACAGCCTAGGACAGTGGTTAGAGCCAGTTAAAACACTTGGCCATCCCTGAAGGATGGACCTTCAACATGAAGACTTTGCCCTTGAAAAGACTCCTGGCAGTGCTCATTCAGTGTTGTCACACCCATAGCAACTACAAAATTCAGCTTTCAGAAAGTTGTATCATAGGTTGTCCAAGGATGTGTCAAGCCATATCCAAGGAAAACCTTAATGAGTTCAGTTAAGTGTTGGAAATATCTAGTGTACAAAGAACAGAAAGAAGGGAATGGGAAGATGTACTCAGCTTCCTCTTATTATTTAAATTCTTGAAAGTCTGTTTCTTTGTTCCTGAATAAAAATTACTGTGTGTAATTCATGGGAATTCACCACACACGTGGCTCCCCTACAGGGGCCCAGCTTCTAGATCACTTTTCATAGAGAAAAATGTTGACAAAGTTCCAGCTGTTTGAAATTCAAAAAACATGTAGTCATAAGGTGGTCTAAATACAGAAATTTTGTAATCTACAGTATCTTGAAAAGACGAGCTGATCCAAGTGCACAGCTCCTCGAAGTCTTCCCTTTTCCAGCAACTTTTCCTCACAGCTTCTTGGTGCGAACACAAATAAAGTTCCAAAGACACTTTTATATTTTTCATCAGTCTTTAAGTAGTATATGTTGAGGCTTCTGATTTATTTTCACACCTAAAGACAGTTTCAGTCTGCATCTAAGTCATAAAAAAACCCTGTAGAGAAATAAAGCTCAATTATAAGAAATAAAAAAAGTTCCCTTATGTATTTTAGGAAAAATGCATGCATTGCAGAATGTTCTGATTAGCATCAACAGCATGTACTTTTTTGCTATAGATGTAAATATACGTTACAAAAGAATTAATTAATCATCTATCGCTGGACAATTTTTTTTTAATAACTGTAAAGTAATTAATCACTACTTTCAAGGTAAAATAAGAAAACCTTTCTTTTCTGTTTTCACTTCTTGAAATCAAAAAGCGGTTTTCATAGGTAGATTTTTGAATTTAGAAAATTTAGAATTCTGATTTTTTTTTTTTAGTTTTGCAGTGCTGTATGAACACAGATGTGACTCACACTGATTTAGCCATACATATATACATTCATCTGCAAAATAAAGGTTGTGTGACACTATCAGATAATATTTATCTGATAACCATTTTTTTTCTACATATGTGTCTTCAAGGTTTTCACTTTATTTCAACAAAAATTAACCAAATGAACTGAGAGTATATTATTAATAAATCCTTGTTAGATATAACTTTAGGCTGATCATGAAAAATCCTCTATGGATAAATTTTACGTGTTTTCAGCACACCATGGAAGTCAGTCTGAGCAAGGTTTTGTGTGGTTCCTTGATGTGGCTGAATAAAAGATCATCCTAAGTATTATTTACAGTCCATTTCCATTTCCATACTAATTGTATTATTACAGAAACTCAGTCTATATACACTTGCCAGTCCCCGCTGGTGAAAGACAATCTTTATTATGTTAAAAAATGGACATCAGAAAATTGTTTTTGAAGTGTAATGAAATGATTTAATAACAATGTATCTTCATATTTCCTAAATGATTTTAAAACCTTAATGCACTGCAGGAGTCTGCCTCAGTGGCATAATGAAACGGGACAGTTCAGATTGCAACCTGCTGTGTGAGGTTCCCCCCGTGTTACAGAACAGCAGGACAGCTCTGTCTCCTTTCCTTTTTATCTTTCTTTTCCTCTCCAAGTGCTGGGTCATGTTCTTGGGGAGGGGGATGTCACTCAGTATCTCACACATCCAGCTGGTGTTTAATTTGCACAGAGTAAAGATGAGGTATTTAGAACTAAATCTACTGCTACAGTTTGATCATGAAAGTTGCCAAAAGATTCGGAATATAGCTCTACTAACTACTGGGTTAGTGGAAATATTGGCCATTTACTTGTTCCAACCAGCATATTGGCCTCTCCCCACACACCCCCTGGACATTTAGAACAGATATACAGCTTGGCATAAAAATGCATTTAGAGAAGAAAGCAGGAGGAAAAGAGATGTGAACACTCAAGCCCACATATGCATTGCTGACATGATGATTCTGTCTTGTCTAAGAATTCAGGCTGCTGTATGGGGAAAATGGATGTGAAAAAAAGTATAAGTGCACAGCATGAAACAAGTTCTCAAGAACTTGGGCAACTCTTACAACAGCGATCCATTGGACTTCATACCTTTAAATGATCTGATAGTCATTGCATTACAACTATTTTTCTTTATATCCATTGGGTATAATCCTGTAGCCTCCTTTTAGGTGTGGCTGTGCCTGGGCACAGGAACAGCCTGAAAAGAATATACTGATTGCTGTTATAACCTTCTACAGAGAATGTTTGCAGAGCAATAACATTCATGAAGGGAGAAAAAAAGAGCAGTTGTGGCTGGAAAAGACTTTAGCAGGGAGTGTGAAGTGGTAATACTGACTGATTATACCTCAATTTATACCTAAATTGTCTCAGTGTAGCTTTGCACTGAGGCAAAAGTCCACCTGAATCTACTGGGCAAGTAACAGCATTAAATTTTAAGTATAATTTTGCTCAAGTGAGCTAAAACACCAGTCCTGGGTTAGAGATAAGGTCTATTAGATATTGCACAAATTCAAAATACAAGAAAAATTTTAGTTCCAGACTGTAGAGAGTCTTGACTAGATGTTCAGGGCAAAAATTGTCTGCCCTAAATTTAGTGCATAAATTTCTGCATATTATAGACTCCTGTTTGAATCAAATGAGAAAATTTGGGCATTCCTGAACCTATTTTAGAAGTCTGCTTAAGGATAAGATGGATTGGACCCTAGAAGGGCCAATCTTTTTTGCTAGGGAGAGGCCCTGGGGTGACTATTTTATGTGTAGATGATTGAATCCCTACCCATCTTTCCCTAGAACAGTGCTGCAGCCAGATTAATGTATGTGGTGGCACGGTCTCTAGCATAGATACATTACAACATCAGTCTTAATAATGTAGGTGATCCAGCTCCATGAAGAAGGATTTCGCTGCTGGAAGATGAGCCAAAAGTTATTTTAAGTCTCATTTAATTTCGTATTTAATAGTAGCACTCTAGTGCTCAATTTTGCTGTGAATACATTGTATATGTAGCTTTTCTAGTCATTTAATTGACATGAATAATACTTCAGTCTGAACAGCTTTAATGAAGAGGGAAGAATTTGACCATCAGTAGCTGACCTGCAAGTTAGAGACACATAAAATAGCAAGTTTTTTTCTGCCAGTCTGTCCTTCCTGCCCTAAACTGTACCTAATTCCATCATCATCTTTAACACTGGATTTCATCTTTTGCAGGACTGAACTTTATGAGCATATTGCTTTACTGTGAGGTAGGTGACAGAAGAAGGAATCTACTCTAGATCACTGGAATTTTTGTCAGCTAATTTCTTGTGAAATTTTCCTGATCTAAAGGTCATGAAGAGAGTCTTCCCATATATTTTAAAGAATCTTAACTCAGTCCCCTAATGCTAACCCTGAATGACTACTAATATTCCAGAACATATTCTCTGCTAGTTTTTTAAACATAGTTTTCTTTATAGGCCCAAGAGCTATCTGTGCCTTAGCTTTAAGTGTGGAGATACTTTTTCATCATAAACTTCTACAGCAAAGTAGGCTAGTAGGCAACTGTGTGATTTATTTATTTCAAAGTACTCATTTTAAATGATGCCACACTTTCTAATGTTCATTGCTGGTAGACCCAGATCAGAGGGAATCAGAATCATTTGTGTTGGGAAAACCTCTGAAATCAAGTCCAGCTGTTAACCTAACACTGCCAAGGCCACCATTAAACCATATCCCATGGTTTGTCTGTAACCCATATTGCCTCGTTTCAATTCTGCCATTGCTTGATATTTATTTTTCTTTCAGTGGTTGTTACACCCTGGTCTATAAAAGCAAAAAAGGAAGGAAAAAAATTAAAAAAAACAAAACAAACAAACAAACAAAACCCCCCTCACACACACAAAAAAAACCCAAAAAAACCAAAACAAAAAAACAAAAAAAACAAAAACAGACCCACAAAAAAAACACTACTCTGAGAAAAACCTTTTAAATTCCAAGCCATAAAAATCTTGAATTTTACCATAACCTTACCACTAGTAGCAATGCCAAGATACTAAGATTGCAGTTGTGTCCCCAAATTGTCATCTGAAGAACTGATTTCTTCTCTTGTGCATATTTGCACATTTGCACAGATGAACAACAAATATGCTGGTAAGAAAATACTTCTTGTATGCGGCATGATCTTATTAACTTTTTTTTTTTTTTTGGCTGAAGGCTAATTGAAAACAAAATGCCTAAATTTGCAATGTTGTACGTGCATAAATACAATAACTTCCCCATTCTAATTAACTGGGCCAATGATTGATGTGACTTGCAAATAGAGACCTAGCATGGTTTTTTCTTCAATTTAACAAGAAATTAAAACACCTAAAAGGTGACTCACTCCCTTTAAGATGTCACTGAAGAAGTGCTGCCTCGCTCCTACCACAGACCAAGGTGCTTGTGCCCCTCGGATGGGAGTCTGCATTTACACAGAGTAACCCCTGGCCAATATTTTGAAGCAAGGGGAACAAAAGCATTGCCCTCAAGCTGCTGACATTGTCCTGGTTCTCAGAGCTGTCCGGGGAGGATGGGGAGCCCTGCCCTGCAGCCCCGGCAGGTGAAGAAGGGGATGGATGCCGCGGGAGGCAGCGGCAGAGCGCAGCTGGCGAGGGACCGGAGGGCAGGAAAGCCATTCCCTGCTCAGCTCCAGCGCCTTCAGGCAGCATCAGATAAGGAAGCAATTGGTATGTTCACACCTGCTTACATTCAAACTATCTGCTAACTGCTGACACAAACCTTCTATCTTCCTACTGAGACATCAAGATAAATTCAGAGGAAATGGAGCTGTACAGGGAAAAAAAACGCTACTCTTTGCTAAATTGAGTGATTCCTCCAGGCTCTGACCAACAGCTTGAGGTCAGCATAAGCAGAAAAGACAAGGGAGAGTCCCTCAGGGATTTTTCAGAGGCTAAAATAGAAAATTTGTTCAGCTGTTTATCACCTGAGTTTGACCTCCCAAGCAATATATTTTTTTTAGAACAAGAAGGCAATGAAGGATCTGGCAATGAACGAAAGGGAATTCATCTTCCCTACATTTTTAGTGACAGTTTGTTTCTGACTCGCATTTCCTTTGGAGTTAGATGCTTACGTTCGCCAGGCTTTTTTGTTTGTTTGTTTGTTTGCTTTGCTTTGCTTTGTTTTGTTTGAATGAGGTGAGTTGTATGTTGTTTTGTTTTGTATTGCACTATACCCATGAGCAGCAGTGTCAGATACTGTTTGTCTTTGCAAGGTATGGCTGGGGTCAGGCACTACCTGTGACTTTTTTTTCCACAATTCCTTCCAAAAAGGCACATCAAAAGCTTTTTTTCCCCTCATTTTTTTTTCTTTCCTGTAGTAATCTGTTGTCATTGAAAGGACTGATCTTATAAGATGTCTCGAATCCTCCTCTCCCATAGATACACTCACAGAAGCAGGTGCTTGGCATCTCTCAGGATCAAACCCTAAAATGCTAGTTGCCATGGTGACTGAATGTGAAAGAACAATAAAGAGCTGTTTACCACGGAAACTTATCAGCAGGGCTCGACAAAGCACCACAAAACTGTAATTAGGGTTGCGTTAAAACAGCTTTATTTCTGCAGCTAAAACTAGGCAACAGTCTTTGCCTTTGATTTCTTCTAGATATTATCCCTTGCACATCCCTTGCATCCCTTGTGTAAGATCCCACCCAAACTCTAAGTAGATTATAGCAGAGTAGGCAAAAATTAGCATTTTGAAAAATCCATGAAAAACAAGGCTGCAAAACTGCATGCAAATGACTGCTGTGGAGTGTAGCAACCTCTGGGTGTGTAGGATATTTCAAAGCACTTTGCTTCTCAAAGCATCATTTTTCATGCAATCTGCAGATCACGACAGTTTGGCGTACACATTTGGATGTAAGGATTCTTTTCATATTTGATTGAAAGGGCAATATCCCAAACAGAACACAGAGTCCTTTCCATGTTAAATTTTGGTTAGTTTTTTGCTTCTTAGGATTCTAGTTTCCTATGCTGTTAGTAATACTGCTGTCATGGCTGACAAGTTAAAACAGAGATCGTTAATAGCAGTAATCAATGTGAGCTTGGCAGCTCTGTGTCCTGAATGAATTCGGAGGTGCACTGTGAAAAGCATTTCACAGATGCCTGTGAAGGGAAGGTCTTTACAGAGAAGAGCTTTCGCTTTAATTAAGCAAAGCAGATGGTGCTGGAAGGGAAACAAAGGCGCACAGAGGTGAAGCATCTTGCTCACAGCTGATCAGTGACAGGTCTCAAATAGTTATTCCCAAATTGTTAGAATACTGAAGGAGTGCCAGTCATCAGCAAAAGTGACGGTGCACCTTTAGTATTCAGTTTAAACACCGTGTATGGGACGTGTGTCTACAGGTCAGAGGTGATGATGTGGAGCACCACCAGCCCACAGGCAGCTGTTCAGTCTCTGTGTTAGATCTACAGCAATACTCCTGTTTCTGCATGTAGGAGTTGAACATTGAGGAAAGTTTCACTCTTCTGTCACAGCATTCAGGAGGATATTGGCAGATTTCAGTAATTCAGCAGAGATATTGGGAAGCCTCATGTAGTAGTCTCATTTACGTGCTGGGTTATGTAATAAGAAAAGTAAGGTAAAAAAAAATTAAATAAAATCCTGTATTAAAGATGCCACAGATGACGATCTGCAGCATTCTTCCTCCTTGCTCTCCCACGAGGTGTTTTTGTGATGCTTCCATTTCTGCAGGTTGTGTTACTTCAAACTTTCCTGCTAGTTGTTCACCATGTGAGTCCCAGAAATGTGGAATCTGTTTCTGTTAGTGCAGTGTTTGAGTCAGTTAAATCCAAGACACTAACACTTCTACTTTTAGTTTGCAGCAGCAATAAATACCTAATATGTTCACCTGAGAATAATTCTGCTGAATATATAAAAAGCATATCTTGTGCATCATCTAAACCATTCCTTTACGTGTGTAGAAGAAATGGATCATCTGTGCTTCCAGGCAGCAGCCTTTAGCAGTAAGTAGGGAATGATCTTCTAAGAAGGAAAACTATTTCCTTTGAGCATTCAAATCTCTGAACTGATTTTTCTTCCACTTCAATGTAAACCCATTGCCTTTGCTTCGGTGTGTTGCAGCTGCACAACAGAGAGGAAGGTCAAATTCTTTGAAGTGATATAACCTGAATTACAAACCAGGTCTGGAAGAGATAGTGGGTGGAAAGAACACAAGCCAGGGCTGATCTCTGCACAAGCTACAGCTGCTGTCAGTATTTGTACTGCTGGTCTCTGATAATTAGCTGCTATGTGAAATAAAATGTCTGGTGTGCCCCAGGTAACTGTTGTTGTGAGAAACTAGCACAGATAATGATATATTTTTCCTGCAATCGTTTCTCGTGTTCCCTCGTTTCCATCAGTCAACTTTGGTAATCACCAGGAAATCTCCTGGGATTCATTCCTCACCCTTGGCCAGGGGTGCCTTGCCCCGAGGGGCAGGACATGGGGGGAGGCAGTGCCGGCTCATTTCCTGGCAAGTGTAGAGACTTCAGACCGAGTGGGAGAGGGAGGAAAAAAATACCTCCTGGAGCAGAAACAGTTGCCAAGATAGTCATGAGTAGGAAACGAGAGATAAGAATTAAAAGCTGGATCATAGGGCTGCAAATGACTGTAATGTGTTCTCTTCTCAAAAAAGCTACAAAAAAGGTTTGTCATTGATTATCTTTTTTTAATTTGGAATATGGGACTCCAACACTTAAGTTTCTGTGCTTTCCTGGCACTGAAAGCAGAGGCAAAGGGCTTCCTCTAAGATCCAAAGTACCTGGGGCTTGGGGCCTGCTGCAGTTTCACTGCTTCATACACAGATGCTCCCTGGTTCTGGTACAGCTATTCAGGCATCTCTTCCTCCAGGTGAAGTCCTGCCCTATTGGCCCACGTGAGCCTTGAAAGGACGCAGAGATCCTAGTAACCCACTCATAATAAATTGCACCCATAATGAAGATGATTTCTTATGTCATTTAGCTACAAAACATCTGAAATCAATTTTGTGGGAGCAAGGAAGTTGTTCACGTTGGACTTCAGGGTCTGTAGCCCAGTGACTGTTATCTATCAGAGGCAAATTAGGACAGCATCAAAGACAAAAGAGTTTGGTGAAATCAAAAAATGTTTTGCTTTAAAACAAGAGCAAACACTCAGTTTGTTGGGAGACATCTCACACTGTTGTACCTGGTTTAAGTTAGGCCTCTTTTGGAGAAGGTAAATGTTCAAGCCTGCTGCAATCAGTGAGGACCAGCAGACACCTCAGGTAGTTCACCAGTTTTCAAATGAGGATATTTCTTGTCCTCTACAAGTAATGAAATAATATCTTAAGTGAGAGGCCTAATTTTGAAGGGTGAGGTGGGTATCATCTTGTAGAAGAGACAAAGTTCTCATGGACGGAGTGTGTCAGGTGCAGTAACAAAAATATACAGGTCAGTGAGAGTTTATCAATTTAACACAATAGGTGAAAGCACGAAGCCACATTACAATTTTTTCTCTGATACACACACACACACACACACACACTAAACCTTTCCATTACCTACTTTTTTGTCTTAAAAGCTTAATTTTCCTCCTAAGGACAGGAGTTTCATTAGGTTCCATTTAACTGAATGAGCAGCTGAGCCAGGTTGTACCTTGGTGCCTCCAAACTCTATCTCTGACAACGGGATATAGGGATGGATGGGTCAGTGGTGACAAATGTAAAGTACTTCATCCACCTACTAGGAATTTGGGATTTTACTCATATGACCATTTCTTTACAATGAGTCTCCATATGTACACTCATGATGAAGGAAAAACATCATTGCTGAAAGCAGAAAAATAACTCAGAAAGAAGTTTAAAGTTAAAAGTATATGTTGCACTATGTTGAGTGTCAGCCTATAAAATAGAAGCTATTACTTCTTGGGGAAAACAATCCAATATACAAATATTCCATGATATATAAAAGTCTGTGAAAGCAAGGACAATACTGATGAACTAAGGCTGGTAGAAGACAGGAAATTAAACATAAGTTTACAGTGCATCCTAAAAAGACACCTGGGGCTCCATTCAAAAACTCATTATTGCCTCACCAAAAAAAGGTCAAGATTTGGTAGGGCTTTTGCACAAATTCTGTTTTTAGTTATTGACACATAATTAGCAGATAAAAACATAAAAATCACAGAAATTATTGTGATAGAGGAAAAACTCTCAAGAAAAAAAAGAAAAAAAGAAACACTATATGTAGTTTCTGCTGCACACTAACTGTGAAAGTCCCACTGAATATCAGCTGCAAGAGTTCTGGTCAGCTGGGGTAGAGTATTAACCTTGGTGAAGGGAAGTGGACACAGAAACTCTATTAATATTTGTCAGAAATACAATGTAGGGTGGAGTAAAACAACAAAAGAGAATGGAACAGCACAAGAAGAAAGTCTCAAAGAACAGATTCAGAGATCTGAGCTATTTCTTTGCATGGACTTTCTATATAATGTTAGCCAAAATCAACAAATTTTTTTTCTCAATTTCCTTCCTCTCTAAATAACTACGTTGTTGTCTTTTATTTTGCCTTCTAAGATTAGAAGTATTATCAGTCTCTATCGTGCTGCTTCCTATAATGAGACACAGTCTATATTACTGCTATGACTTCTACTTAATCACTTTTCTTGAGACAAGGGGTAATGTGGAAGAGAGGAAATAAATGTGTTCTTGTGGGCCCCAGGGGTGCTGCAGGACCTGTTGCTACCTTTGTTTAAAACTGAATTCAATGAAATGCTGCAAAATTTGCTTTTAAGTGCCCTCTGGCAGAAGGAAATAGGAGACAAGACATGCGCTGACATTTCCATCCTAGGGAAATAACCATGTGAGCGTATCACTCTTTTCAAACACACATTTACAAATACACTCACAGTAATCTGGATTATAGAGTGCTAACAATCAATCTCTGAAGATGTTTTTTAAAATCATTAGAAAGTATTATTTCAGGACAGAAGTTACCATCATTCTATTTTTCAGTATTTTTGTTTATTTCACTATCTTAAAAAATCCATAAAAATATCTCAGATTGCCATATTTTTCTAGTTTTCAACTGCTATCAAATCAGATTTAAGTGGAAGGCTGCTAGATAGAAAAGCTAGTTGTAATTAATACACTATCAAGGAAAATTAATCAAAGCTCTTCTTCAGACTCCTGGAAAAATTCTGCAAGTTTCCCTGTCAGTGGTCCCAGCAACAATTTAGCTCACAATCAAACATAAAGTTAAATAAAACTTCTGTGTTCCCTCATTTGCTGTCTTTCCCCTTCTTTTGCTTCTGTCAAGATAAGAAGACAGAGCAAAGCTCAGAACTCTTTTCTTCCAGAGGATGCTGTTTTAACATGTGCTGTGACCTCCAAGGGAAAAAAACCCATATATGCATACACAAAAAAGAAAAAAAAAAATACATCCCTCAGCTGCCCCCCAGATTCTTACTAAAGCACTAATTCCAGCTTTAATCTGGCTCACATTATTTTCCTGAGCATTCAAACTTTGACAATGAAGCCATTTATAGAGTAAGCAGATTTATTGTTTCACTAAGCACACTGGGCTCTATGGTCTGTACACTTGGAGCGAGCCTAGAAACAACAGTGGAAGAAAATACTAGATTATTAGGTTATGCTTCAGAATTTTATGTCAACAAATAGCTTCTACTTTTCTAGCTATGCTACCTGTCTTTCTCTGTCAGCTGTCAATGGCTTGCTTCTTTTTAATGAATGCTGGGCCCTCCAAAGTTCCCCCAGACACACATACATCAAGAAAAATGCTGAGATTTGTCAATTCCCCTAACATCCATTTAGGATTATTGTCAACATTTATAAATCTATAAGCAAAACATTCCCTTGAGGCTGATTCTTTTTGACAGTTAGTTGAGGTAGGTCACCCAGCAGGGAAAATCTTGTTGGTGTATGGCAAGGATGTGCTGCCTTTAATGTCTTCTTTTTATCAGTGATCTTTGAGTCATTTGACTGCTTCTAGAGTAAGATTTATCATTTCTGTGTATGTTAACCCCACTGATTTTGTAATAGTGTTTGTGCATTTATATAGATTTGGTTTGTATTTGGCATGGAAATGAACTATGGAAAGGCATAGAAAAACCTGTGTCCTTAAGAGTAGCCTATGGGATTTTTTTATTATTATTTTTTGCTAAGGCTCCTGAATAAATGCTTACCTTGCTGTCTACTTTTTGGTTACATCTTGCATTGCAACCTAAGGCACTCACTGAGTTAAAAAAGAAATGTCAAGTAGCTCAGAAATTGTTTTAGTTTAAGTTCACTCAGAAAATTTTCAGTTCTTTTAAAAAGGGAAGGGAAAGTACTACTCTTATGCAGCATTAAGGAAAGCAAGTACAGATGGAGGAAACTGATACTGTCAGGCCATCAGTTAAGGGGGTGATATTTGTATTTTAGGTCTAATATTAGAAATTAAGCAAAAAGAATCCCTAATGTACCTCAGAATTATTCTCAGAGATGGCTATCTCAACTTTTTTAATTGCTCAGACACTTACTAATTCACTAGGTTACTAGGAAAGTCTCACGGCATTTTAGTCAATGGAACAACTTGCTTATTAACAAATATCCTTGGAAAATCCATTCAAGATCTATACATAGATCTATAGGTAGAATCAATGCTAGGAAGTGAATTCAAAATCTTTCCAACATCCCTGAACACGCTGGTTAATGCAAAGTATCTGGGAAGAGGTTGAAAGAAAATTGAGAATTCCCAGTGTGTAGAGGAGTCCAGGACAGTACAAAGCTTCAGAATATAAATGGGTGTATAATGGTTGAGATCCAAATTTCATTCAGTTCAATAGCCTACCCGCCACAGGAGGAGGAATATAAAGAACAGGCAGGGCAGCATAATTTCTCATTTGCATGTGCTCCAGGCCTCCGCAACCTAAGGTTGACACACTTCCTGAGCTGGATGTAGGGGTGTTACAGCTCATTCCTCATGTGAGGAGCTGTGTAGCTCAGTTTTGAGCCCCTATAAACTGTTAACTTCAGTGTCCTGAAGTGTCCTTGATTTCATATTAAACAGAATTGTGTGAATTGTCACTTTGTGAACCTACCATCTACTTGCTACCTAGCTCCTGGGGATTCTCAATGAACCTGATATATTTGTTTTTAAGGAATCTTAAGACCAGCAAAAGGATAACATTGCATTAGTTCATAGACTGCAAAAAGGATGAAGAATTAAACAAACAAATTGCAACAAAATAGAAGAATAAAAGCACTTGAAGCTTTCATCTGCATCTGAATGTTTGTTATTAGGAAAAGCAAGTGCCACACCTACAAAGTCAAATGGTTTTGAAAATTTGCTGTGTTGGGAAAGGAAAACCAAAAGGTTCAGACACTCATCAATGAAGTGGATGGGGGGTACATCTGCTTCTTCTCCTGTTAGGATTGGCACACTTTTGAATCCTGGTTCAGAAGTGGTTGTCCCATTTGCCTGTCATTTTCCTGCCCATCCAGGCTGGTCTTTAAGGATTTAGATGGTTGCTCATCCTGTCAGAAAATGAATGAATGCCAGAAAAGGGAAGAGTTATGTGCAATCAGCAAAGCTTGCTTAAGAGTACAGACAGAACTGAGCTCAGTATGTGATTTTTCACATGTAAAATGTGCAATTTGACTTCAACATTTCTTACCAATGGTTGTAAGTGAACTTAATACCACCTGTGAGAAATGTCTGGTTACTAGAGATAAAGAAGCTACCAAACGCAGTGTTGTAAGAGGAATTTAATGAGACCTCATATTTGATTGTGAGGCAGCAGGGTTTGAGTAATAGTAGACCTTCTCTGCCTCATCCAACTAATTAAAATTTGTGCCAAAGGCAAAGGACTAACAATGACATGGAAGGCCAACACCTCACTGAGGAAAGCTGGGCTACTGTGGAGAAAATTGCAATATTTGGCTATGGCACTAGCAGAATTTAGTCTTTGTGATGGAGTTTAGTGCCATATCCATAGGGAAGTTCTCAGGGGTACCCATGTAAAGTGCTCAGGCAGCACATTTGTGTCTCTGTAGCAGAGAGAAGGGGGAATTGGAGCAGAAAGTGAGGGAAAGAGACTTCAGAGCATGGAGGAAAAGAGAAGCCTTCGAGTTCAGAGAAGGAAAGCAAAGAGAAAGGCATGAAGAAAAGTGACCCATGAAAGGTTAGAGCTCACAAAGAAAAGGATCGTGTGTATGGCAATCAGGGGAGCAGAAAGTCCTCCTAGGTTGACTAAGCAGAGACAGTTTAAAGGCATTCAGTCATACTAGTGATTATTAGTCCTTTGAAACCTATTAATCCTATTATGAGGCTGTGGAGTAATTTTAGAATTTAAACAGGCAATCAACTATATTTAAACTTTGTTGCTATGTATTTTCTTTTGCCTTTTTTATTTCATTTCCATGTCTCTTTATTTTCAGTTTAATATTCTTTTTTTCTCCTTTGCAACTTTTCTGTCTTCTTGTTTCCTTACCTCCCTTTGTTTCTTCCTACATTTTATTCATCTGAAGATTAAAGGGGAAAAGCTGTGTGACCTTTACTACCAGCATTCCTCACATTAGGAGGATGGGGAGGCAAAATAAAGCTCCTGGAATCTTTCAAGCAAAGCAGAGTATTATTGCATACACAGTAAAATAGTTCATAAAAGGAATTTAGTAAGAATAGAGTAAACACCAGTATAAGCAGCAAAGTTTGGCCTCAGCCCACAAACTCTGCCAGGCAGTTGAATACCCATCAGGCAAAATGGCAACATAGCCAAACAGCTGTGTGTTCCTCAGAGGAGCATGTAGAAACATATGGCCTTAGAAGAAAAAGGGGCCTTTCTCTGTAGGCTTACAGACATTCTGCATAGCAGTCAAATGTTTACCCTTTCCTTAAGATCTCTGTACCTGGAGAACCATTGTTTCATGGACTCTGTTTTAGGTAGTTAATATTTAGGTACTTAATATTTTAGTTAATATTCACATGTTATATTGAATTTGTAATTACTCTCCAAATTGTAGTGAGGGACACTTTGCCAGCCTGGGCATATCCCATTCTCTATCTCCCCTGGCTGTTGCCACACATTTGTCATCAGTGTAGAATGATCCTTCCCTGGGCGACAGCCACTGTATTTCATTCATGTTTGCTTCCAGTTCAGAGGCCAAAGTCATAAGACACATAGCAAAATTGTTCTTGATCAATTTTAGTCCATGTATATATGAATAGTCAACAGCTTGCACACCACTTTATAAATCATAGCTAGTGCAGCAAAGATATTCACAGCAAAGAGTGGGAGTGCTGTGAAATGCAGGAGCACTGTGCCCTGTGATCTGCTGGCATGAGGGGCAGCTTGCCAAGTTGTACAGGATCTGCAGGATCTGAGGGGATGATTGAGCCAAGGTGTTCCTGGCCAGTTTGATGTAAGCATAAGGGGAGGCCGTGAGAGGCTCAGGAGCATTTCTCTCTCAGTCTGCAAAGAAATACACAGACACAGGGTTGCAAAACCAGCAAAGCAGCATTTGTGAAATTCACAAAGGGCAAAGTGCTGTTCTTCATAGCATGCATATTTATTTTGATGTGGTTGTCTGTGGGCAGCAGTGTATGAAATCAACCACACAACTGACACTTACATTATGACAACATTGCTGTGGTCTGGCAGGAGGCAGAGACTTGAGAGCAAATACAGTAAGCCTCGCTGTCCTCAATGTTCCTTCTTACTGCTAGATGTAAATGACAGCAAGAGCCAAGCAGTTGTATTAACAGTCTTGCTGTAACTTCTGGGGAATCCTTTTCCCCTGTAACTTCTGGGGAATCCTTTTCCCATCCACCTTTTTTTTTTTTTTTTTTTTTTTTTTTCCCTTTTTCTGGTGGGGAACTTAGGGTAAGAATCCTCTGTTTCTCAGGGCCTAGGTTTTTTGGGAAGGATTGATGTCAAACATGTATGACACTTTCCCCATGCTAATGAATGCATATAAAGCACATGTATGGGTGAGGGTCTCTGTTAGTTAAGTTCATACCTGCTTATCACCAATGTCTATAGGGCAGAAAATGCAGACAGTGGATAAGTATGAGTCAGGCCATGCTATTTGATTCCCAAGACCTCATTAGTCACAAGAGTCATCTGCTTGTATTAATTCATTAATCAATTTCTAGTTTAAAAAACTGTTTCTGAGGGGAAAAAATAATTCTTTCTACACTATTTGCTCTTATGTGTTCTACACTTAAGGAGCTCAGCATTCAGATTTCATTCATTTACACACCTAAAAATCCCATTTTCTAACTCTATGAGTTCTGGATTTTGCCACAGTAATAGGCTATCTCAGCTCCTCTGCATGTGTTAATATTTTCCACATGAGAAGTTAACACAGAGTGGTTAGCCTTTGGAACAGACTCCTAGTAGATTCTGTATTTCCTGGCCTTATCAAATAAAGGCTATACACCTTGCCAAAAGTTGTATATTCAGATACAAGTTACTTGCTATATTCAGATACAAGTTACTGGTCTCTACAGTATTAAGTATTATTTGACTAGACACACAGAATGGCCCAGGTTGGAAGGGAAGATAAGGGAACATCTTGTTCCAGCCTCCACATCATGGGCAGGGACACTTTCCAGTGGACCAAGTGGCTCATCCAGCATGGGCTTGAACATTTCCAGGGGACGGATATCCACATTCACACTTCTCTGAGAATCCTGTTCTAGCGCCTCACCACCCTCATGGTAAAGAATTTTCTCCTAGTACCTAACCTAAACCTACCCTCTTTCAACAGCCTCCCACACTCTTAAAATTGATGAGTGTATTAAATCAGTTGAACACAAGAAAGGAAAGATTCCTTTATAGCCTAAATTCTACACATGATTTCTGTATAGGATGTGTGACAATGCAATGTTAGCTGTTTCTTGAAGGGATATTTTGTTTTTGCAAGAAATGTGTTGTAGAATTATAGATTGGTGTCTCCGATCGGAGAAGGGAAGGGGTGTGTCCAGGACAGTG
>JBBMKD010000145.1:100993292-101056847 GCA_037834095.1 Argya squamiceps | reverse complement strand
ACAGTGGGATGCCAGGTGTGTTCAGGGGTTTGGGAATGGGGGGTGAAAGGGACATACCATTACAAACAAATAAACAAAATACAAATACAAATTCAGAAGCCTAAATCACGCACCGCAACATAGAATAGTACAAAATCCCGCAAACATGAAAAGGGAAAAAATAGGAGAAACTTGCAATTTGATTAAAATTATTGAACTCAGTGATAATCAGTAGATAATGGGCACTAAATATTTTTTATAAAAATAAGTGATCCTTTATTATTTAACTACAGAGGGATTTAACATTTTATCACTGAAATTTATCATAAATATTTTGCTATTTTATGCTAGTGTTTAAATATTTATGGAAGGAGAAGAGCTCTAATGCAAGAAATTGGGGTTGCACTTAAAGCACTCACACAGGATATTGAGGATCTAATTATAAATATCCACTCCAAGTCAGATAGTTAAAAAACCTTTCTTTGAAAGTTAAATATTTGATTTTCTTACATTTCAAAACCAGGAAAGAAATTATTATCTTATAAGCAAAAATTATATCTGTCCGTTGTCTGTCACAAAAATTTCATAACAAAATAAAAGTATTTAATTTCACAATTGGAATTTGGAATTTTGTTTGGTTGACTTAGGTATCATGTAGCTACTATTTTTCTTTGCTGTAGAAGTATCTATTTAAAAAAGAATCTGGTTTACTCTACTTGCTATATTTTATTGCCAAAATAATGATCAAACTAAATGATCAAGCTTAGCCCAGCATCTGTTCTCTGACAGTGGCCAATGCTTCAGACAAAGGTACAAGAAAATCAATGGTCAATTATGCCACAACCCTCCTAAAGTGAAAGATTTTTTTTCCCTCTAATTTTTATTAGTTAGTAGCAAGCAGTAGCTTGCTGTTTATGTCCCTTTTATATATATATACATATGTCTATATGTGTATATATAGACATATAGACATATATATATATTTCATATCTTGTCTGATGCATCTGTGAAGTTCCTAGTCACCATTCACTCCATAAAAATCCTGTTATACACCCAAAGTTGACATGAGGCAATTAGTCCACAGAAAACTTATATATGCTGAAACCAAAATATTTCCTCTTTATCAAACAAAAAAGTAGCCTGTCAATAGAAGTACACTTCTTTTTTGGTTTTAAGATGTAGTAAGAACATTGACAAAATACACTGATGGGAGAGGCAGTCGTGGTCAGTTTGGATTTGATTTAGACCTTTGTACCTGATTTAGGAGGCTTTAGCTATTACTGGATCAGAAATACAGGTTCTCACAATTTTTGGGGTGTTTTGTACACCACAATCACTCCACTTCTGTTAAGTGATATAAATTTAAGTTCCAGAAACAATGTCCTTTGATACTAATGGTTAAAGCAAGAAGGTGTTGCAAAAAAGCACATTCCAAACCTTAGAGGTGAGGGAATTAATTAAGCTTAGGTTCCCTGTTTCCTGTGAGCATCATTTGGTCACGCTGTGAAGAGAAAACTGGAGGAAAATCTAATTATGAATATATTAGTATTTGTAACTCTTATTTACACTTTAAATTTTGAACAATACGAAAGCCACATTTCTATTATATTTCAAGCAACACATATAATTTCCATTATTAAATGGAAATATTATCGTACAGAGTTAGTAATAATGTATATTTTCAAGGTGTGATTGCTCATGGAGTAGGAGACCATGGATGAAGAATACACTTTCAATACCCAGTATGACCAATGGCATAATAATTGATACCTATTTTCTTGTATAGTCTTTTCTTCCATGTATAGTCTTTATAGGCATACAAGTGTCTTTACAGTCTCGGAAGAGCTGAGGAGCAATTTGAGAGTCTCAGGTTTGTAGAAGATACTTTCTAGGCACAGACAGGAAGGAGATTTGCATTCCTCTGGGTCTCTCAAGGGGAACATTGCGTAACATTTTGAAAGGCCACACTTCTCTTCATATGGTTTTATTTTGTGGGGTTTTCTCGGGCATGAAAAAAGAGGAAATGTCTAAATATTTAAACTGACTAGATATAGAGAGACAGATTTGTCGGCTTTGGATCACATTTTAGATACCTAAATAGGGGGCCAGATTCTTAAAAATCTTGCATCTGTCAGGTTCTGCTAAGACCAGTCTGTTGGGAAAAATGGCAGCTGCTGCATGCCAGGCCCTTTCTAGAACCTGGTTTGTGTGCCACACCAGTTTCAGTTCTCCTCCTATATGGTCAATTAATGAGCTCATTTTCCCTGGTATTTTTGGGGGCCTTTGGCATGTCACTGAGGGAGAAAAGAAACATTCCCTAAGAGTAATTACAGTAATCACTGACAATGACTTCAGAATAGCAACACCACTTGACCCAACTTTGAATGTACTGTTCACACCACTAAGAAGAGTTGTTGAGGTCAGAAACTCTTAGACAGCCTTTTGCTGGTTCCCAGCCTACAAATCTGAATGAGGGTCCTCTGTTGCCTTCTGTGTTACTGGTCCTGCATGAAATTGATATGAAATTGGTGCACATAAAACTGGACCCTCTTCATAAAGGAACCACATAAAACAGATTTTTCACCTTCCTCTGAGGAAAGCAGAGCTCTTCTGAGCTCTGCACTTAAGCTTCATAAAGGAGGGGCCTAGCCACCATCAGCGGATTCCTGTTACAATAGGATTAGACCAAAAGCTACTACAAAAGATTCAGAATATAATGATACTCCTGATGCTTTCACTTTTGATGCCTTAAAAGCTGTCTTTGCATTATATGCTGCTGGCTCCATTGCACACTCTGGGGCATTAGGGTAAGTGAACATGCAAGGAAAAGGAAAATCAATCTCCAACCTCAGATAATGGAACTACTGGTGCAGATGGTCACTAAACACCAGTGGTTTATAGACCTCACTCTAGGGCTTGAGTTGCTCAGATGATTCCCTGTGGAAAAGAAGGAGAAAACTTATGAAAAATTATGGAATATCCTTCTCCTTGGGATCATGTATATTTCATTACACTGACTTTTTAGCATTTGATTATAGCCTGCTCTGCACTCGCAGCTTGATGCAAAATTGTGAGGGTCTCTGTTCTGTTTGTTTTAATTCCACATTCAGTCACTGCTTCTTTTAAGCCTCAGATACCACAGTTCATGCTGCAAAGTGTCAAACACAGAGCCAACGTCCATGATGATGGATTGCAATGTTGTGTGAGTTACACAGGAGAGCGCCATTGTGTGCAGTTTTTCATGTAATTAGCCAGGAAACTGATCTTGCTGGGCACACAGCCTTTGGGAACAGAATTTTTATCCTTGCGACTGACCCTGACCAGAGGTATCACCAAGGTCTCATTAAGCACAGCAACAATAAATGCTGATGTTTTTACGTAGAGAAAAAAGATCAGAACTGAATGAGCACCACTCTGTATGGTTTAAACAAGTGAAATATATATTTAGGAAAACTAGGCAAATTTAAAAACATTTCCACTTCCCCACTTAGCCAGTCTGATTATTTGAGTTCTTAAGAATAAAATTCGATATCCAAATTCCTTTAGGCTTCCAGTGACGTTTTCTTTACTCAGGCATGTTTATATATTAATGAATCTAAGGTTTTCCACCTGATTTTTAGAATGGCATTTTCAAAACCACTTAGTTATTTCATTAATAGCAGAGCTGTCTCTTCTGTAGTGATCTTTGAAAAATCCAGCTCCTGGGTCTTTTCCCTGGGTGAAAGGGAGGGGAAGAAGGATAAGAAGATGAGTAAGATTTAAAGAAAGAATAGGAAGATATATTCATAGGACATATTTCTGCAGATTTTTTTAGATTTTAAATTTCTCTTAAACTTTGAAAAGTTTTCATTCTTTTTATAGTTTTTACAACCATCTAGTGATGGATGTATTTTTACATGAAGTGGACATGGAGGTAAGTCATGGATAACAGAGGAATAGCTGAATTAAATGTAGTATAAGTACATTTTTCTGGTTACAATCAATAAAATTCTCTATATTTTGTCATATCACATGATGTAGTAATGAGAACCAGAACAATAGTTACAGAACTATGCTAGTTTGTATTTTCAATTTCATGTGGGATTTCCTTGGAAACAAAATTATTTGCTAAATTATTCTACTGCTTGCTATGTATTTTTCATTTATTTTAATATTCTTTAATTTTTACAGACTTTTAGAATTAAATTATGGGGTTTTGCATATATTCTGTGTGGTTTTTTTCTTTAATGGTTCTTAAAATTAAAATATTCAAGAAGGAATTGATATAGATTATTTTCATCATTTTTATTAAGAATTTGTTGATGCACAACTCTTGTCAGGATCTGGATAACTCAGCTTGTCAGTTTTTTGGAGGCTTGTCTGGTTTTTTATTTGTCTTCTGACTTTAGGGTTTTTTTGGCATCATTTTACACACATCAATACAAACCTGTGTTCAAATACAGCTGTAGGGAAGAGATCTCACAAGATTTCAGTAGGTTTTCCTACATAGGGGATGGAGAATGAGAGAGTTCTTTAGAGAGTAATTCAAAAGTGTGGCTCTTTTTCTCTCCTCTGTCCTCAAAGTATGACTGCAAAATCAAGAGAATCTAAAAAAAATCAATAGTAGTGGTCAGAAGCCTAAAAAATATTTCTCACCAAAAGTAACAAAAGAAGCATAAATATTTTTCAAAGACACAAATCAAGGGGAACATGGTGAAATTCTATGTTCTGAAAATCAAAATTATCTTAAAACAAATGTCCAGGGAATATGAACTTCTGTTTCCTGGAGTAAGAACAAAGATATATAAATGATAGGAATTCAAACCAGAAAAACCAAAATGTATTTCCATGCAGGTTTGTGATTAAACAGTGGAATGTAGAAAGTAGATGAGACCAAGATCTTGGCCAAGTTAAAAATGCATGTGCATTTATACAACTGCCAGGACCTCAATAAAGGAAAATTAATAGTTCCAAAAGTTTTTTTTAAGCAGTCTTAAACCTGTTAGAAGACAGAATGTGGTGCTGCTGGGGCTGTTTTATTCCCTGTGTGCTGGCTACAGAATTTTGCTAAGCCTTACATTGCAACAGTTTTAGTCCTGATGGAAAAGGTGCACTGCCATAACCAAATAGGGCTGGCGCTGTGCCTGATTTCCAAATAAATACATAAAATTTCAGGTACTTGTATTTGCTGAGATGTGAGCATTGGCCCCAACATAACACCAACCTCTTTGTACATTGAATTCCTCCAGTTTCTCCTGTTGCAGTTTCTCTCATCCTGCTACTTCACTTTAGAAGTTTGAGGAAGGAAAGGAAACATCTGGAGCAAAGGCAGAGGGTAAAGAGGTTAACAACTGATGGAAAATAGTATACTTACCTCCAGTTCAGTAGCCACAAGAACTCCTCTAGTTCTGCATTCCTTTCCACAGGAAAAACTCATACATATGATCACAAAACTCTCAGTGTTTGGTGTCAAAATGCCAAACCTCCTTCGTTTTCTTGTAACAATATGGATGTTAAATTTTATTGTGTATGTAGGACCCAGCTAAGTGATTCAAGGCTGATGCACTACTTAGTGAGTGGCAAAAGAATTCTGCTCTCTGTTTGAAGTGGGAGCTCAGCAGTCCCAGGGGTGCAAAGGCAATAAACCAGCAGAAACACTCTTTTTAACTGCAACCCCCAAAATTGGCAATGAGCCCTCTGAGTGGTCCAGTTGATAATATTAGTTAATAAAACAATACTAATTATAACATCAATTGGGAGGACTTCTGTGATAGGTCTCAACTGGTATTTGATTTTGGTAGTGAGAATAAACTCCGCTTGTGTTAAGTGATTTAAAGCTAAAAAGTTTTCCTTTTTTTTTGGAAAACTATGCAATCTCTTTGTCTTCAAGGCTCTGCTTTCTCTGCTTAGAGGAAGTTTTACATTGTCTTGTATTCTTTAGACTATTTGGAAGAGGTGAAAATGATAACATAGCATAATTTAAAATGGAGATGCCTTTTAGACAAACTAGAGTACATTATACACTCACTTTGTCTCCGTTTTGATTCCAAAATATCCCTTCTTTTAGCACATTAACTTTGTCAGCCCTGTGTTTTGCTAAGGCAGTCAGTCTGCTCTGGATTTATATTCCCCTCTGAAATCAATAAAACAGTAATGAAGCAATAGTGGACACAGTCAGGGCCCTGCAACAGAGATTCAGACCCCATGCTGGGTTAATGTACTAAGAGATTTTGCAGCAGCCGGATTTTCATTTAATGAATTTCCTCTTTCTTTCCCCCCTTTTTCCTGAACAGCCCCCCCCACCCCCCCCCCACCATTTCAGTTTGCTGCCCTTGCTCTTGTGTGCTTGCTCCCTTTCATGTGACAGCAAGTCGAACTTTACCAGCTGTTGTAAAATAAGAGATGTGAGAAAGATTGCAGGGCCAGGAGGGGCGATGATGGGTGCCCCTGGCAGAGGGGCTGAGAGAAAATTCTCAGTTGTGTCCGACTGGAAGTCACTGCCTGTCAGCCTGCTGAGGCGTGTGGTACAAATGATGTAAACCCCCCAGTGCCAGCAGGGAAACGTCCCACCAATATTTTTGCATCTCATGAAATGTCCTGGGACAAGTAATAAGGTTTATTACTTCAGTGCAAGGGTAGCAATCATTGCTGCTATACCTAAGGTTGAATACAATCTTGTCTTCTCTCTCCTTGCCTGAAGTGACTTCAAACTCTGTGAAAATATGGCTTCTGAAGCTTCTCAGGCTGAAAATTTCCAAACAAGGGTTGTGTCTTTAGGTGCATTTCATTTTGTTAGATACATTGGGGGTCAAAAAGAGTAAAAGAATTTATAATCTTGAATGACAATGAAAATTTCTATTTTGAGAAGTACCATTTCCTCTCCTGGAAAAGGAGAAGAAAAGAAAAATTCCTGTTTCCAGAAATACTCAGAAAGCTTCTGCTGTGTGATCTGCTATGACTGTATTCTTGCCAGATCCATTACATTTGCGTGTTTTGTCCCTGTGTATGGAACATCTCTGAATGCTGGGTGCAATCTAGGGCCCAGGAACAGAGCAATCCTGTCTCGTGTGTGCAGGGACTCTGACACATCTGGGTTCGTTTGGACATGAAGTCCACACACAAGCCACCACATCTGCACTTGCACAGCAAATTCCATGTTTTTTGTGTTTGTTTTAGAGTCACTGGTAGTAGTTGGAGTCCTCTGATAGATATTTCCTTTTGCCTAAAAAATAGCAACTGGAGATGCAGCGTCCACTTCTGAATTGTAAAAGTTGGCAAGCATTTGCTGAAATATTGGAAAAGATTGCTGACTCCAAATGCCAAAGCATGTAAGCAGCACATGGGTGAGTGTAAACTGTTTGGCAGTGTCTTTGAATCTTCTTCTAAGCCTGTGTGCACCTCTCACCTGGCTGGGAGAGCCCAGCCCTGCTGCTCTGGGACCACTTCCACAAGCTCCTGCCACTCAAGTCTATCTTTGAAAATATGAAATATACTTCTCTCATAACAGGTCTACCTTGGATATTCCCAGCATTCAAAACAGGTTGTTAAAGCTGACTGCTGACCTTAAAAATAGCTTAGAAAGCACAGCACTGGTTCAGTTATCCAGGGCATAAAAAATGTGTGCTCTCTTAAATGGTCTATGAGTAACCTTTCATATGGACCTATTTTTACCACCATAGAAAAAAATATTTCAGTAGGATTCACTGTTGTCAAGCACGCTCTCTTGTTTAATCATCATTGATGCTTTTTGTAGTCTTGAATTCCATTGTGTCATCTATTTTTGCATATCTTTTTTCACATACACTTTTGCAATGCCACACAGCAATCTGCACTGGATTGTTAGAGAGGATGGTGAAATCTCACTATTGAATTTTTAATTCTCTCATATGGAATAGGACCAGAGAGAATTGAGTTTGCAGAGTGGAGAGTCAAGGGATATAAATCATCTTCTAAAATTATCTCTTTCTTTCTACTTGCAGTAAAGGAAGTAATTCTGGCAACTAAGTTTTCTAAATATGACATGAATAGTAGACTGAGAGTGAGCCAGGAGAACAAAAATAGATTGGTAAACTTTCTAGGTAAGTACCTGTACTCACTGTTTTCTTGTTAAGTATTTACTCACCAGCTTATGTCAAACTAATTCCCTATCAGAGGCAGATGTTTAACGGGAGAAAAATAATTTTTTGTCTGGGAAGCTCAGTGATTACCTGGGAAGTAAAAGATTTGGATCTGGCATCTTCTCTATCCCTCCTACTGTACAACTGGCCAGGAAAACATCAGAGGGGAGCACTAAGTGAAAGTGCACCTGATTGTAACTCACAAAAAAAGACTGTGTAGGGTGCTTTTCCTTATGCTGTTTATATTCGGTTTAATCTATTATATTAAAATGAAAAATGCATGAGGAGTCTGTTGAGCAAGACAAGAGTCTCTCTTCTCTTCTTAAGTCAAAGTAGAAGAACCAGAGGGCTCACAGTGGACTATTTACCATTGTGGAAATTAAAAAAAAAGTTCCTGGGAAGTTACTTTTTCTGATGGTATTTAATTATATGTAGTTTTGTTTTGTTTGTGTCATTTATTTCATTTGTGTCCCCCTACTTATGTATGCAACACTGGAATGCAACAGGGATAAGTTTTGAAAGTAAGTAAAGTAAATGGCAGTTTGAGAAAAGTTAAAACCTGCCAAAATATATCCAAACCAGTAAGATTATAGATACCCTGTCTCTGAATTCTACTTGTGGCACAGTCTGATGGTAACAAGTCTGATGCTAAATTTCTTGTGTTGCAAGAAGTATTTACATGCATCCCCTGTCCTGTGTTAAACATCAGCCAGCCTCAGTACAGCAAATCGGGATTTGACATCACTGTATCTTGAAAAGGGAAGATAATTGTTCTCTGTAATGAATAGATGCCTTTTATATTAAGATACTAATTATTTAATTTATTCTGACAGTTTTAAATGGAACATAGCAATCACTATATTAAAAAAATATTTTTCTGTTATTTAATCTGAATAGGGAACAGCTAAAGATATTTCAGTCTTTACCGAGGCACAACTTCCACCATGTTTTGAATCAGTTTCCCAAACTAAGAAATAGCAAAATAAGGCAAAAAAACCCCTTGATAAAACAGATTTACACACACACTTAGAAAAAAATTTAATCAGTAGAGCATATACCACATCTTTTAATATGGATAATACTCATATGTTCAAAGTTATGCATGTTCTCAAGCCTTAGTGAGAGAAAGGTTGGACACAAATCTCTGTCTATTTTTGTATGTCATGCAACTATGTAATATAAAAGTGCTTGGTATTACTGATCACACAAGTTTCCCATGTGCAAACCATTCAATTATAAAACGTTTTTGGTCCCTTTGTCCTTTTCAGAAATGTGTCCCACAACACCTGTGCTCTGTTTTCAGATAAGAATAATGTTCATATATATAGATTTTTTTAAATTCCAACTTAGAATTCATTGAATTAGCTTTTCATGTTGACTTGCACATGTATATTTGTTCTTTAAAGCCTCATTTACTTTCTTGCTTTTTATATAAGCAAAAAATAATTTCGTAGCTAAAATTGCTTTTTTGGTACAGTTTGATTCAATCAGCTTTTAACTGTGCTGATATTTACCGGATGGTCATAAAAAGAAAGCAAAGTGAAAATGACAAAAAGCCCCATGTTTTGCAGAAGTTCACATTCAGTGCATCCAATCTGCAGTCCCTGGAGACAATAAGAGAAAAGAGCAGGTCTGTAATGCAGCTGCCAGTTTAGTGATCAAACCCAACAGATTGCTGTCTGGCCAGATCTGGTGTCCAGATAAAAATGGCATTCATGCTAACCATCTGTCTACAGGTCAGTGGGGACAAAAATTAAAAATAATTACCTCTAATGAATGAATAGACAATGGCAATCCTGTGTGAGGTATGGTATCATCTCTGTGCGTGCACACACACACACAGATCTACACACACACATATTGAAGAGTCATTTTTTTAGAATGGTCTCAGCTACACTTTTCATTTATGTTTTACTTTAATTGCCTCACTTTCTGGCTTTATGTTGTTGTAGTTTTAAAATACACAGCTGTTTTTACTGCAACTAAATTGCACCAGTGGTGATACAAATAATACCTTGATTATGTCCAATGCAAGACTCAAAAGTCAGCTTCTGACTTCTGAGATCCTAAAATCCAACTAAGCAGAATTCTAGACTCATCATCTCCAAAAAGGCAATCTGGACTATTTACTTTCAGGTGGAACTCTGTGGAGATTTAGGAGCCTTGAAAGAGTTAAGCTGAGCACTGATTACTGCAGCTGGAGCTACTCGAGGGGGAAATGGAAAGGTCCTGGCTGGGGTGTGGAGCTGCCTGGGGCTGTCCGATCTGGCTTTCTTATCTACAGATCCAAATCCACCATTCAGAGTTGCAGCTGGCATCTATATGTCACAAATTCGTGGTTTTTCAGAAAAGGAAAGGCTTGTATGTGGTGAAAAATACAATAAATCATGGAGATTCATGAGTGTCTCTTCTTAATAGCTCCTGAAATGAGCCTGCTGCTGCTACAGAGAGACTACTTAGTTGGTAGTGTAATTTCAAGAGATTGCACTTTTTTTCTTTATTGCTACAGCTATGGAACAGGATTTATTTCTGCATTAACAAATATGTTCTGCAAACAAAATTATTCTACTGTCTTCTATACTAAGCATCCACTAACTCATCATTTTTCCCAACTATTCTGGAACCAAACATGCTCTGAAGATATACTCCAATTTAACTAAAGTGCCTTCTTTTTACATCTCCTTATAAAAAAATCTGAGTGTCCATGTAATTAATTTATTTATAGAGGAAGCCAATAAGAAGCTTTTAAGAATATTTTACTGCTATAAAGCCTAAGGCTTTGAGCAAGCTAAAGGATATCTGTGTCTGTAAGAGACTTGTAAGAGCAATTATTGACTTCATCTAGATTTAAATTACATCTTTTCTACATATATATGTATTACATATTGGTAAAAGATGAGTTAATTGATTGTAAAAGCCAGAAATAACAGAAAATGTACAAGGAATATCTATACAGAAATGTATGCTTCACCTTTGGTAGAAGAAGCCTAAATTTCCCAACTGCCAAGAAACAGCAGTTTTTTGAAATCTGAGTGAGCTTGGCTTCCTTATTCAACTTTGCACTATGCAAAAGTTTCTAAAAACCTCTAAGCTCAAGCAGGTTGTTATAGACTAGGTTGTCATCAAAGAAAGATGAGTGAACTTCTCTCAGCACCCAACATCCTCACAAAGTCAAGCACTGTCCCTGTGCACACCCTGCTTCCGAAGAACCTGTTCACAAGAAGCTTCCTTGGGAAGATTCAGAGCTGCCCCTGCAGGCTCAGAAGAGCCCACGTTGCAGCAGGAACTGCACTGTATAGTCAGCTCCTATTTTGTATCAATTGAAGTTCAAAGCCAAGATATTCTGGGCTCATGTCCTTGTCTACAGCTCTCCAAAGAGCAGCCTTGCTCCTGTCAAACACAACCCAGCAGACATTTCCTAGCAAGGTGCAGTCCAATCACTGAGCTGTGATTTTTGTTGAAGGCTGCTCAGGCCATTGTTTTGTTTTTAGTAGAATATTTTGCCATGGAAACCACAGCTATTAAAAAAAAAAAGTGAAACAAAAAAATTACTACAACTCAAAGTGCAGATCAGTGTTAATTTCACAATTGCCTTCAAATGCAAAATTTATTTATTTATTTATTTGGAATTGTCATCTCTGCACAGTCCAGAGAGCAATATTTATGTATATCTGCACAATGGCCACAGATATTTATATATGAAAGAAAATATATATAAGAAAAAACCATTATATTTCAGAGTGCATTAGTGATTATGCATGTGACTCGTTTTTAGGATAGGATGAAAGAATTGCGTGTGGCCAATGCTATTGCACTGTGTAATGCAGACAGGAGGCACTCAGACATGATAGAAACTGAGCTGTAATATAAGAATTTGCACATAATGAAGTAGAGTACATAATAACTACTTTAAATAGTATTCAAAACATTATGTTGCACCTGTCACCATGTGAGATCAGGATCCCAGAAATCCGCAAAAAATATAACTGAGCTGAAAAAATTGTTTGCAAAACAGCATGGTGAACATGTTCTTCTTTGCAATTTTTTAAACATTTCTTCAAACAAATAAAGTTGACAACCAACCTATCAACCAAATACATTTATGCATAGCCAGTCCTCAATTAATTCAGTAAAACTGAAATGGGAGACTGTTGGAAGTTCAGAATAGGTGCAATATTTCCACACGTATGCTGTGAAAGAGTATGTACACACCTTGGAGAAGTTAAATAAGTTTAAAAAAACTAAAGCAAATTTGGATACAGAATTTGGACTCAGAATTCATTTTTAGAAATTTTCCAGCACTTTTGTCTCTCCTGGAAATACAGCACAGACTACTTTCCCATCACATATATTGAACAGATGTAAGAACTATATTAATAAGGAAAGCTCCAATTCTAACTTTACTAAAATATTTAGAGCTCTACAAATATGTTCAATGTATTTGCTTTATTTGCTCAGTATTTATGTGTGTTGATTTGTCCTAAATTATTTTTACAGCTACTCTAAATTTTTTTCTCCTGCCCTGTGGAGAAAGGAAGAGATTATGTCTCCTTTATGGGTGACAGGATGTTCATGGGCTGTTAAAGGTGAGTCTTATTAGCACAACCTGGAACAAACTTCTAGAGAGTAAGAGGCTGTAGGAATAAGGCCAGTGACAGCTTGCAAAGAGCTTGATGTTTGAGAGGAGATTAAAAGAGTGTTGAGAACAGGCAGCCAGGCAAGGAGGCGGTGGAAGAAGGAGACAGCTAAAGCTCTTCCCTACAGACTCTGCTGTAGCTCAGAAAAAACAAATGTCAGTAGATGTAGAGAAGAATTACATGAAAGAGTTCACCCTGTCTTGCTCTGTGTGAGTCCCTATATTTTGAAAGTATCTACTTCTAGATTTGGTAAAACTAGCTTTAAAATTTAATAGCTCTGCCCCATAGGTTTATTGAAAGAGAAAAAGGCTTTAAAGTTTCATCTAAATCATAGGCATCACGTCTATATATTCTCTTTTTATTGATTGGTGCTTTTAACTCATCCCGTTTAAAGCTACCTACAAAGAGAGTCTTTGTCCCATACAGTGAGACAAGGACTTGGCAGTGCTGGGGTAATGGTTGAACTTGATGATATTAAAGGTCTTTTCCAAACTAAATGATTCTATGATCCTGTAAGTTCACTTCTTTTGTCTTCTAGTTATTTCTCATGCATTAAATCTCATGTTACCGTCTCTCCTGATTTTCACATCCTTTCAGCTGCTGACTAACTAGGTTCTTATCCTTTTGCTGACTGCATGTTTTCCAGGAAATGAAGACCATTTGCTTGAGACAGCAGCTGGTCCTGTGCTTCTAAAGTGGATTTCCTGGCTGTGTAGTTAGCATTTGTCCACACGAGCAGAGTCTATCCCCACCTTGTCACACAGTGTGCACCAACCACAGTGTTCTCCTCTAACAAAGTAATCACTTTGAGCTGAACACCAGCTTGTGTTGTATATGATATATGATATATGATATATTGGTGACCCCAGAACACAGGTTTTTAGGTAATATTTGCTTTTGGGGAGTCAGTAATCCCAAATGATGTATGAGGAGACATTTGTTTCTAAGCTTTCGTGCCACGCTTGGCACAAAATTGAAGCCTGGGACACTTTATATGCAGTGTTACTCATACTGCCCTCTAAACCTTTTGTTGCTCACTGTTAATGCCCAAGGCAAAAGTTTTGCCCAGCTTCTGCCTGGGCATCATGCCATCTCAACAGATGGGTATGAGTGTGACAATCAAGAAAGTATGTTTGTTCATCAAACAAGGGTGGTTGGGGCATTTTTCCCAGTTGACACTGAAAACAGCTGTCTGCCTTGAGCATGCTTATTTCTAGCTAAAAGGTCTGTGATATATTAGTAATTCCTCTCTGAACTATGCAAATTGTCAATAAATAAAAGTCATTTACAATTAGCTATGGTTCCTATGTTTAAGGATACTTTTAAAGAGTGGCCTCAAACAAGTGCTTATTTTTTGCTTCCATAATTAGGAAGAGAGGACCAAGTGTCTATGACTCATCTGAGTTGCAATTAAACAGAACTCAAAATGTATTCTCAGTTCCTGTGCAGCACTGTGCAGCAGGCTGTCCTCTCTCCTGCTTGCTGAGGTGACAAGGACCTGTCACCAGTGCTGTTCAAATACTCCCTAATCCTAAATAAGATGTTTGGTTTCCATTGTCCAGAGAGAGGGAAATATGAAAGATTTACCTTTATTTTCCAATGAACAACTTGTTTAATTTCATTTTAAAAAAAAATTGCAAAGTCCTTTGTGGTCTACAGGTGCACTTCAAAATATTTCTTTCTGTTAAACAGAATAACTCACGATTTTTTGCATTTCATAATCTCCACACGTAGTAGCCATCTCATATTTATATTCCTGGAAGAGACTTTAGCCAGTGGCAGAAGGGAATTAAAAACCCAACACTGAATCATCTACCAAGGCAACAGCAGTTCTGCTGTTTCACAGTGTCACAATGATCTATATGCTCAAGATCTTTGCTGTATAGTATAAAGTGATTTATAGACATCATGTGTTAATGCAACCCCAAGCACAATGGCTCTTCATGAAATTATTTACTTTCTATTTGCAACCTTTTATCACAGATAGTCAAAATTTTTCCTCCTGTAAATTGCTGTTATTTTGCTAAAGTCAATGGATTCATGTGGGATTAAAAAAACGATGAATGTATCCTAATGTGCCTCAGCCACCATGGCACATGATGACTATTCTGTTATTCCAAACTATTTTTGAAGGGCACTCCAGAAAAAGACCAGAGACACACCAAGTTTCAAAGTTCAAATCTCAACAAACATGTTTCACCTCAAAAAGGTCTGTGTCACAGTATGAACACTGTCTGCAGGATATGTAATATGCACATCTACAAAAAACAATTCATGGCATTGTGGTTTCCCACACCAAAACCTTTGAGGGCTGATGTTATACAGAATGTTTTCATTTCCCAGAGTTTAGCAGAAGAAGCCTAAGTATAAGAAGAAACAGAATACATTGGGCTACTGGGCTGTCTTCTTGGGATGGCAGCACTCAGTTTTCTAAGGAAACATGGCACTGCATCTATCACACATCCACATTTGGAACAGAAAGAGCTGGAATATTTACAGTGATTCCCCTGGGAATCAAAGCATTAATTCACATGGCTATTTTCCCACAGGTTTAATGGGGAATATCTTTGTCCTTGAAAATCTGCCAGGACTGAGCCAGGCTCTGCAGCATTTACATCTACAGGGCACTGACTGAGTAATCAGAGGGATGAGCATGCTCCATCTGGTCCTTGCCATCCCACTAACATATGCAGTTATTGGCTTCACCTAGAGAAGAGAGAGGCAGGCATCCATCCCAGTCCCTCTGCATGTGCCAGTGCACGGCATGTCCACCAGGCTGTCCTCATTACCCGATTTTCCTGAGTGCCATGAAATAGAAAATCACTGAAAAGGAGAACTCAGGTGACTCTGGAAGGGATACTGGATGGGAAAGGGACAGTGGAGCAGTACTGCCTGTCTGGTTCTCTGGTGAGTGAGACACAGGAATTCTGCAGCCATTTTATGAATGGAATAAAAATTCCCAGGGAGGGGAAACTAATCCTGTTCACTTTCCCCCCTACCTTTTTTTTTTCCTCTTTTGTTAGTCAATATAACATAAAACTTTTTAGAGGATTGAGATGATATTGTGTCACTGCATTACAGGCATACCTGCACGAGATGCTGTAAGACGAGCAGTTGTAACTTTTCCTTGTCTCTCAGTTTTTGGTCTCTGATCCTCATCAAATATGGAAGTGGGAGCTTTTTCCAGCAAGCTCATTTCTGAACTAAGTGAAGCTATTTTAGCAGAACCATGGGGTATCCAGGAAGAAAGGTAGAGAAAAACAGTTTTGAAAGAGAGAAATTTTAATCTACAATTCTTTCTCCCATCATCCATTCAGAACAATGTTTAAAAGGGGAACCTTCTCCCAGCTTCATGAGGAAACCAGCTTCAGGACCACCCAGAGAGCTTTATTCCCTTCTCCTTGTCTAAATCACACAAAGAAAAATAAACAAATGAACACAACATTTGCTTTCTCATCCCTTCTTTTCACTAAAGGGTCAGGAAGGTCGGGATCCTTCTTCTGCCATCTCTGGACACCCTCACCCTCTTCAACAGCCAATCCAGATGGATCACGGCCTTTGAAATCTTAAATCCTTTAATCAGTTTCTCCAACTTTCTCCGTTGGTTCCTTTATGTCACATTCCAGGGCTAATTCAGGTACCTGCATACAGCGTAGGATTTGGATGACAGGAAACACATGGGGAAGTACAAGTCCAGAGATCTCTGCAAGCAGTGGGTTGATTATCTTCAGCTTCATTAAGGTTGCTCAGCAACATGAGCTTGTATTAATCATGTCAGAGCAGCCGCATCCTGACAAGCTATCAGCACTGCCAGGATACAGAGCCTTCCCTCACACTGCTGAGAAAACATTCCCATGAGCAGTCCCTCTGCTTCCAGAGAGGTAATGGGGGAATAAAATTTAGACTTGTCAAAAAATTTAATGAAGAATTATTTTATTACAGTTACAAGTCCAACCGGAAAGGAACATAGGATGTTGCACAAAAGACTTTTTCAGTGACTACAAAAAGAGATATGAAAAGCAGCACTTGAAATATTAAATACTGCAGCTAAATGATCTAGGTAATTAAACAAGGGGTAAAGAATTCCTGAATAGATAGATCACTGGCTGCACAGCTCGTAGCTTTTCTATGCCTGGAAAGATGGAGACAATGTATTCTTGAGAGATTCATCACTAAGTTTGCAGTCATCATTTCCAGCTGGATTTTTTCCATTTGATAATTTTATACAGTTAATCAGAGCTCATTAAATACTGCAGAAATAACATTCAAGAACTTCAGTTTAAATTCCAAACAGCTTCCTCATGTCTTTCTATTTCTTATTAATATGATTATGTTCGCTCACAAATGTTCTTTTTTTATCTCAGCTTTTTAATGATTTCAAATTACCAGCCATTCAGTGGAGCAGCACTTCAAGTAGCATTACAGAATAAGGCTGACTCTTTCATGAACTACCCTTACACTGTGGAGCCAAACAGGAATTTCTGTGGACTTCCAGATATTCAGTATTGATGACATCAAGCTACACCTGGTGCTTTAAATTTGAGGCAGAGCTTACTGAAGAATTACTGAAGAATGGATTTATATTTAAGTAATGGCAATTCTGGACTTAATGATATGTGGGTGAAATGAATGGGAGATGATGTCAGCCTTTTAATATGAAGTGAGGGTTTCTCAAACACTTTGCAGACGATTTTAGGACCCCATCCCTAAAAGTCTGTGCAGATAGTGCAAGTAACAAAGCCCCACTAAAGTTAAATGGGATGCTGGAAAAACCGTAGGGATTATTCCCTTAATACAAAGACAGAGAATTTTGTGTTGAAACATTCTAGAGAAGATATCCTCTATAACCCCTGTCTCTAAACACATATACTTTATTGCCTACCACCAGCTTTAATTATAAATTGAAGGCTTGTGCTCCTAATCCTTTATAAATGACACACTGGCTGTTACTATACCAAAGGTGGAAAACTGTTGAGAACAATTTGGTTTGGTTTTGTTTTTGTTTTTTTTCAATCCCTCACTTCATTGAACAGGAAAAACCATTATGTAATTACAGGAAGATTTGGTTAAAACAAACAAGTAAATAAACAAACTCAGGTTTCAAAAAGCAGTTTCAAAACTTAAGGAAATATTTTGTTCCTATACTCTGAACAAAGAGAAAGATTTCTACTAGTTTGTTCCTACTTGAACATATGAGTATGAAAGAACCACCTAAATCTGAGAGACCACTGAGGCAAGAAGGTTTTCTTCTGATTGTCAATTTTGCCGAGGCTTCAAATACTTTCAAATAAAGAATACTTCAAGTCATTGAATGGTATGTGTACCCCCACACACTTTTTTTTATTTTTTTAAGTTACACATACTGAAAGAAACCACTTACTTCTCTGCAGGACAAATTCCTGATCTTTGAGTCTCCATTAGATTTAAAAAGATGCTTTAGATCTGTGTTGTCTGTATTTCCTCCTCCTTTCCTCCTGCCATCCATAAAACTAGAACAGTGCAATTTGATTTGGCAATCACTGTTTACAACCTGGACTGTACATTTGAATGGCTGGAGAATGCCTCATCCTATACATAGTATTAGCATGACCAACTTTTACTCTCAGTTCAATTTTGCTTATGCAGCAAGCAAGTTAAATTTATAATTTCTGAAAGAATTTGGACTAGCCAATAGTTTTGAGCAGTTAAACATCTGAAGTATTAAAACAAAGAAATGTAACTTCCAGTAGTGATGTGGTTACTAATTATATTGTTATGGGACGAATTCTGTGCTATTAATAGTAATAGGGAGAAATTCTTTACTGTGGGTGTTGTGAAGTACTGTTTTCCCAGAGCAGTGGTGAATGCCCCATCTCTGAAAGAGTTCAATGCCAGGGTGGATGGGGGGGCTTGGAGCAACCTGGTCTAGTGGAAGGTGTCCTGACCCATGATAAGGGGGACTGAAATGAAATGATCTTTAAGGTCCATTCCAACACAAACCATTCTATGATTCCATTAATAGCTCCAAATGCCATTTATTTCTAGTTTAAAGAGGGATTCTTGTTAGACAGCATCTGCAAAATTTTACATTGCATTTTCTTTCTCTGAAACCTAAGCAAAAATAATGCAAATCTGAAAATCAATATGATGTGTATGTGTCATGTGCCAACATTGTAGATCACTTATCATGTTAATCACATATTCATCATAAAAATATAGTATTGTATCAGCGTAAGTACCAGTTGAGATATATATGTGTTTCAGTACATATATAGCATGGATAGATCTTTCATTTTCCATCTCAAAGGTATTTTCATCAGAAAAGTGAATCTTCTTGTTCGTGAAATTCCTCTTTTTTCTGCTTTTATTTCAACCAATCTTTAACCTTAGGCATTAGGATAGAATATTTTCTCAGAGCAAATCACCTCTGTCTGCCAACTGCGAGAGGTCCTTACTTTCATCTGAAGAATACATCAGGGCTAATGTCAGAGTTAAGATACTTGAGGGGATATATCTACCACCTTGTTGTATTAGGAGAATTTTAAGTTGGATATTCTTTTTTATATTGATTTCAAACCTGTAGAAAACATCTAGCAGGGAAAGTAAATAAGTTTGTGGTGTTCCCCTACTGTGCACTCTACTACCTCAGTGGCCAGGTCTGACATTGACAGAGATCAGTGTTCAGGCAGCTCAGTCTATTCTACTCCTGTTCAAGGGCAATGTGGACTTGCTAAGGGCAGAGTTCTCTCCTCCACACCCCACATCCATGCCCTCTCCTTACAGCATACACAGAGGTTTAAGTAAGGTGAAACAACAAAATAAAAAAAAAAAAAAAATTGAAAAGCAAGCAAACAAACAAACAAAAAACCCTACCCCCAAGTAAGCCACAACAGTTTAGGGAAACTATATAACCTCTAAAAAACTTGAGTTAAAAAAGAACTTTTGATGGACTGACTCTGGACACAACGTAAGACATAGCTAAAGACAATTCATACAGCAGTGTCTCATTTCTGTTTTCTCTTTTGTGGTCTTTAAACAAAAGGGAGATCCTGATTTCCAGTTCATGACATTATTCTCCTCATAGTTATTTATGTGGAGCACCTCATGAACTGCAGGCCTCCAGGGGAAGCAACTTCTGTTCTTTTATGTCTAACACTTGAATCTCTCAAGATGGACAGAATTCCAAAAGACCAAGCTCTCCCGTCCTTTCATTGGGTTCATTGCTTCCATATGGCAGCTGAAGTAGCTGGGTGGGAAAAATAAGCTGAAATTATTGCTGACCATTCTGCTTACTGAAATATCTCTCAGATGCATCTGAAATTAGGATCACTGACTTTCACAATGGTTTGGGTTGGAAGGGGCCTTTAAAGGTCATCTAGTCCAACTTCCCTGCAATGAGCAGTGACATCTGCAAGTGAACCAGGTTGCTCAGAACCTGCTTTGTTTGACTTTGTAAAATCAAACGTTTGAAAGGGAGAAATGAGGATTTCCTACATCACCAGAATGGTGTAAGCTCAAATTGTAACAGATGAGTTAGTGTGGGTGTCTATGACTTATCCCACCGACTTAGTAGGGACCATGTCTCTCTCTCTTCTCTGAGTGAGCTGAGATTTCATTTCTTTCAGACTGGCAGTGTGACAGTGCAGACAACTTGGTTCCAAGGAAAAAAAATTCACCATAGAGAGTTTGCACATAAAATCCTTTAAAATACCCCCAAAACAGCAAATCAAAGTATCTTTCCTTCTCCCTCATACTTTCCATCTCATATACATACTTTAATGGGAAGTATTACTTTGCAAATACAGATGTATACATAAGCTCATCCTCGTGTTACTCAGGGCCATGTAATACAATTATCAGTGACCTTGCTTCTGCCACTTTCTTTTGGATGGAGGAATCTTTCTTCTCTTCCAAGTGCTCTGATTGCAGAGGGAAACCCATCAGATTTGCTGCTCCTCTGTGTCCTCTGCAATCCTTGCCCTGCTGCTCTCACTGGAGAGCTCACCCCGGAGACATTCCCATGCTGGTGGGAGTGGAGGAGTGCAGAACTCTCCAGCTCCACCCTCTTCCAGAGGAAATGTCATGAGAAAATGTTCTTGAGGTTTTTGCTGTTAAAATGCTATGAGAATGCTTGCTATCATGTGTGCATTTTTATGGCATTTTGACTGGAAGTAATGTGAGAATGTTCTTTCTCACATTATTTCTAGTAGAAATACCCTGAGAACACTGTTGTTTGTGATATTTCTACAAAATGTTCATGGAGATTGGATGTGACTAAATTTGCTTTTGTGGTTTTTTTTTTCTTTCTTCCAGCTGAAATTTGGGCAGCATCTAATGTTTCTCTATTTTAAATATTTCTTTTATCATTAAGCCTTGTCCAGATTTGTGTCGAATGAAATCTTTAACTGAAATACCTGATTTGTTTCTTTTGTGCCCTAAGACCTATCCAAAGTGAATCAGAGGTTAAGAAACCAGATTAAACTCCACAGTAATTACAGTATTTATAGGATTTTCTTCTGAGATGAAGTTGTTTCGACTGCCCTTTCTGTTTCAAAGTGGACCCACAATAGCATTGAATAAAACTGTGGAGGAGTAGAGACCTGGAAGAACAAAGACCATGTACTGTAAAAAAAAAACCATTCTAATTAAATCAGAATGAAAACAGAAGAATGCCTTTGCTTTCAGAGAAACAAGTAAGTGACCTAGAGAAACTTTTGACTTGGCAATCTACACTTTTCTTTTTTAAAAGACAACTCACATCTTTTAAAGGAAATAAATCTTGAAAAAAATATAAGATGTGTCAAGTCAATCAGCTATTTATGCCATTTCCTCCGATCCTGATGTTTCCTTCATGAATTATGTACTTTCAGCTGCCACTACTCACATATGTGGGCCCTTGTGGCATGTTTCCCAGGACCAGCATGTGATTACAGATCATAAAAAATGAACATACACATTGCTCCTTCACTAAAGGCTGAGATGCACAGTTCCAAATGCTCCATGTTAGAAATGTCTCTTCTGTTTGAAAAATAGCAGCTGTTATTAAAAATATCCACAGCTATATTAGCTGCAGCCATGAAAACTTATCACCATAAAGAATTAAGGAACAGATGCCCCTGAAGAATGGCATAGGTAAAGTAGCCACTAAGAGTTTTCCCATAGCCAGAAGGTGGTGCTGCATTGTAATGTAGTTGCAGGGGGTCAGGTTTGCATCTTTGATAACTTATGCTGTTTGATTCACTTTTAAGAAGTGAAAGAGTAGAAGAGATTAAATCATCACAACTGAGCTCTGGGGTAGTGTTCAGCAGAGGTAAAAAGAGGCGTAGAATTTAGTTCCTGATTATCAAAAGCCTGTGGTTATGCTAGTGTGAGACTGGCTTTCAGTAGAAGCTTTAAGTTCTCTCTCTATTTCTTTTGTTGCTGGTTTTATTAGACTCTCCTGCTTTCTTAACTCTTCTGTTTCATTCTCAGGACACTGGACAACACAGAAAACAAAAATCTGGTCAGCCACTTTGTGATGTGTTTCCTTGAAAAAACCTTTCTTCTTGCAACATAATTTGCATAATTGCATAATTTTTGCTAAGAAATTTTGAGATTTTTCCTTTTGTTGAATGAAAGCTGAGATATTCAGCTCCAGGTGAATATCTCAGACACCATCGACTTCATTGAAACTCTGCAAGACTTTTCCAGCTGAGGTGGTGCAAGCTCCTTCTTCAACAGAAGGAGAGAAGGTGAGTAGAACTGCTGTCACATTGTGTACCTGCACAGTGGAAAGGGTGTGCAGAGGATCTCCAGGGATTTAGCTCAGTGTGAGGGTCTTGTCTGCTCAGACAGACTTCCTCAGCCATGCTGCACCCTGGTCTGCATGGATGCATCTGCATTACTTGGGATCATGAACGAACTTTTGAAACATACCTGGATTGCCCCCACTTTCTGACCTTGCTCTGTGTTTTGGAGTAATCTTGGAGAGCAGATGCTGGTTGTCAGTAAATAGATAGAAGTGCTCTAGCAGCCCATCCAGCACTGCTGCTCCTAGGGACAGTCATGACACAGGATTGCTTCCTTCCTCCCTCCTCTCTCTTCCAAATTCTGCAGGGCTGGGATGTAGGCCCTCAGCACCAAGTGTTTGTCTCTTACAGATTCATCTCTGTTGATCTGCTTTAGGGGCTCATATAGCTCATGGGTACCTCTGCATACACTATGGGTCATATGGACAGATCCCATGTTCTCTGATAAGAAAAATATCCAAATTTGATGAGTTTTTCTTTTTTTAATGGGAAAACGTTAGTAAGAATAAAGCAGCTGCCTCATGAGAATAAAGTTTTGACTGAGAGGAAAATGACCCTGACCATCAGAGCAAATCATCTCAAGGACATGAAAAATTATTGCCAAGTAATGCCATTGTTGTTTGCATTACTGAGGCACACTGAAGTCATGGACCAGCACTCACTTTTACTAACTGCTAAAAAAATGTGGTTTTTTCACAGCAAGGGAATGAATCTGGAGGTTAAAATTTTCCACGGATTAAAGGAGAGACACTGTAAGTTCATGGAACTGAAATCCACTGAGAATTAGAGTGCATAAAAAACACATCCAGTTCAGGAAATCGCTGGGCTGAAAGTAGCTGGAGGCTGGGAGAACAGTGAGGGGGATGGGCAGATAGATTTGCCCTCTTCTTACTCTTTTCTAATCACTACTTTGACCACTTCTCTGGCTGCTCTGAGGCAGATAAGAGATGGTCCTCTCCCCTGAGATCAACTTCAGCCCCTGTCAGGCTTAAGGCTGAACATCTTCATCCTCCCAGTGCTTTCCAGAGAGTTGTCTGTGCAGCTCCCCTGAGTTCAGCTGTAGCAGCCTCTGTGCCATTGGGAATGAAAAGCAGATTTGGTCACCTGAACTTTCAGAAGAAAATTTTCTATCAACTTATTATTAATTGGGGCTAATTTATCCTTGGTATGACCTTTCTGAGTGATGGCTACTCTCTCATCAGCATGGAACCTGTGATTATGCAGTGACTGAGATATGCTTATGTCATCCATGGAGAGATTATCCAAAATGGAAATCCCTTTTCCACAGGAGATGCCACCTTAGCACTGTGCATAATGTCTTTGACAAGATGTAGAACTTTTATATGGATTAACTGCAGACCTTTCCCTAAATTTAGGGTGCCAGAAAGCTGCTTCCAGTTTGGAAACATAGCAGTTGTTTCAATGGGGATTTCTAAGGCATGCAAAAATCTACACAGATATTGATAGAAATGAAAAATAAAGAGTATTTTCTTTCTTCTAACAACATTCCTCTAACATGTAGTCTGACCAGCCTTAGGTAGAATAACTTCATAAAAGCTTTGAGTTCACATAGGAATAGATATGGCTTCATTTTTGGTGATTTTTTTCAATTTAAATATAATTCTCATTCTGTAGCTTTTAAAATATAACAATATTTATATTATAAATTATATATATTATTTAATATATATAATATTATATATCATTATATTATATTATATATTATGTATCATATTATATTGTCATATATTATTGTATTATTGTATATATTATGATATTATGTATAATATATATTTTATATATTATATATATTATATTATAATAATTATAATAAAATTATAATTCTCATACAATAGCTTTTAAAATCACCAGATGCTTAATGACTGCTTTCAATTTGAAAAGTGGCCCATAGTAGATGGAATAGGCCTAACCATTCCCAAAGTCATGTCATTTTATTGTTGTAAAAAAAAAAAAAAATTGAATAATGAGGGGAAAAAATGAACCTTACTGTAACTTACATAATGAAAAAATAGGCAAGTTATTGAAATAAAATATTATTTAAAACATCTAGAGATCTACGACCTTATAGGCAGAGATCATGTACAGCTTGGGGTAAGTGCTTGTGTGAGAGTTTCTTATTGCTGGAAACAGAGGCCCATAATGAAAGTGGTGACAGACCTTAAATTAGTGCAGTGCTACTGTACAATAATGTGTATTCTCAGTGCCATATGGTTGTGATATGCAGCTGTTTTCCTATGATGATTATAAATTTGGATTGTCTGGCAGACATTACAGAAGGGAAAGACATCATTGATCATTTTATCTATCCACTCTGGGTCAGTGAAAGATCATTACTGCCAGTTTCAATTTCTGGTTTTTAATTATTTGCATTACTGTGGTGTCCCAAATCCCCAGGCAGATCAGTGTCCCCTTGTTCTGTGCATTGCACACATCAGGGTAAGCATTGCTTGCTTTGAAAATGCACAGCAGCTAATATGCAGATGTACTCAGAGACAAGCAGAAACTGAAGCCAAGGTGACATGATACTAAATGTGAAGGCTACGAATTCTTTGCTGCTTCCCACTCTCTGTTCTTTTATTATTTTGGTTTGCTTACCAGGTCACCTCAGCTAGCTGTAGGTTCCCAAGCACCCCAGCAGACCTGGTGTGTGGAGGAGCATCTCTCTGTGAACAAATGCAGAAACACAGGCAAACTTGAGTCATTTGTCTGAGACACCAGCAAGACAGAGGGAATGAAGTGGAAAAGGCAGTGTCATGGGACAAAAGAATGTGTAAAAAACATTTGCAGAATTACTGGAAATTTGTCTATGCCATAAAATGACCACATGGTAGAAACCCCACACCTAGTGGGAACTCATGCCATTAAGTGCAGACTCTGTATATGTAACACACACTTGTGTCACAGTGACCTGTCACTGCATTTTCTCGACAGAGCTTATTAGCTTGGGCTCAGCACTGTCTGATGTGGGAATAGCTCGTCAGATGTGAACTGGCTCGGGTCCAGACAGCTCAGTGCATCCCTGTATCACACGCCCCAGCACACCAGCTCTGGGATAAACTTGGTGAGACCTCACTTGGGTCTGTTTTAATTGGCCCATAAATGATAAGAAGTCCACTTTGCTTCTCTTATCCAACTAATCTCCAGTTTAATAAAGAAAGTTATTTCTGATGATTAGACAGGTCTTATCCTTTTAAAAAATATTTCATCCTAGTATAAATTAATTGCCCTCCAAACCCAGAAGAGAGTCCTTTGAAAAAGAGACATCCTGGCATGGCAAACAGCCGTGTGTTTTGTTGCCATTTGAGGGGACTTGCACTGAAATCCCAGCCTTTGCTGCCTTTCTCCTGCTAAGGAAGAAGTACCTCATATCACAAACCAGCAGCCCCTTCAGGCAATTGCCATTTAAAGAGTGGCATTGATGGGCTCTGTAAGGAGTCCTATTCAGTGCTCTCTGGCTTGGCAGCATGATGTCAGTGATGTGGGCGGCAAACCCCTGAATTTGCTTTGATGGTATTTGTGCTCTTTTTTTTTTCCATTTTTCACGAATGAGTGATTCATTTCTTTAAAACAATGTGTTTGGAAAGCCTGCCCCGCTAAGGAATTGTCTACGCAGTGGGGGAGGCTTGGAACATTGTATGTCCTCATGGAAGTACCAACAGGGGTTGTGCCAGATCCTTAGTGCAAGAGGTAACAGGGATGCTTGTATCAAAGCCAAAGCTTCATGAATCAAAGACGCTGACTCTCAAGCACAAGTGCCAGCATTTGGGCAGATAACCCAGCCCTTGCCAAGTTAGGGTGAGAGAAATGCCCCAGACTAATCCTGTGGATTCAAAAAAATGCAACATATTCAATTTTGAGTATCCCACAGCCTTGAGAGTCTTCATTTATAGATATTAAACAAAGAAATAAGGGTAATGATCTCATTTCCCAAACAAAAAAAAGCAGAAAAATTTCTGCTAAAAGCTGGTGTTGCCTCATGTGGTTTGTTCTAAAACACAGGGGGATGGGGAAAACAGCTCTGGAAGAAGAAACTGTGAATGTCAAATCACATGCTTTGCCAGTGGATCAGCTACAACATAAATACTCATGTGGCAGGTGACCAGAAGCAGATTTTGGCCAGTATGAGGGCTGTTGGGTAATTCTGTGCCATTTCCAGTAGAAAGCAACTGATACTTGGTGTTAACCAGCAGGGTGATTCAGACTGTTTAGATTAGGCTAAGGCAAAATGTTATATGCAATGGAGAAAACAAAACACTTATGGAAAATCATCAATCATCCTGTATGCACAGTGGAGCTGGAGGCAGCATTAGATTAAACTCTAAAATCAGGGTCATATCTGAGCTGTTGCTCTCAATGAAATTCCTGGACTGGGCTGAAAATTATGTGCCTGTGTTGACTTAGACAATGTGGAATTCCCTTCAATTCAGAGGTGTGTAATCAAGAATGTCTTGTTCTCTTAAAAAGGTAGCTAAAAACCAAGGTGACTCCACAAGTTTTGCATAACATTTTTGCCATTATAAAGAGAATTGTGAACACAGCTTCAGACAGACACAAGTATCTTAACAATTTAACTTTGCATTTCATATATAAAATGTTAAGTGGTTCATTGCAACAGGTGATCTCTAGCTTGCTGAAAAAATTGGCTTCCTCTCCCAACAAGTTTTGCAGGGGAAAGTGCCCATGAGAAAACTGATTGCCTGACTTGACATCACAACCAGTGTCTCTTTCAAATGATTGGTCCCAAACAGGAGGACAGAGAACTTTGTGTTAGTAACATCCAATGAATTCATAGATCTAGTCAGTGTTTCCTTAACCCTTTTCATATTAGCAAACTGCTTAGATAACTTATTCAAAAAGTGGAAGACCTGACTCCACCTTCTTATGAAGTTTAAATTCCATAACTCCTACATGACAGAACATGTTGTATTGGAGAATCTTAATGCCTTCTCTTAAAAGTAAGCCAATAGGCAGGTGTCTGAGTTCAGTATTAATATTGCTTTATTTCTGTTTAATGTGTCTTGGATAGAAGTGGATGTATATGCACTTCACAGCATAAACATGGAGCCTGACCTGCATCATTATTAAAATGGTCTGCAAAATTCAGTAAGTCAGTGCTCAGTAACACATTTTGGAATGGTGATTTTACAGAGACAATTTCATGACCTCTTTAATCCTACAAGGGCAGAAAGTGCCTTGTTCTTCTCCTCTCCTTCTATCTCCCAGAATGTAACACGTGCAAGATGATGCTGTCTACAACAGCTACTGTGCCCTGGTTTTCCAACTCAGTTTTTTCCGTTGGGTTCCTCAAGCTCAGTGGTGCTCAACGAGAATAGAGAAAACATCATTCTTAAACATTCAAAAGCAGTTCCATATTTGTCCTGCAGTTACATACACACCATAAAGTAAGTAAACATGAGGAAATGCTTTGAAATCAGACACCCCCCCCCCCCCTTTTTTGGCTCTGCAACTTGGTACTCCATATGCAGTGAGTAGATGTTTCCTTCTGGTTTTGACAATAAATGCCATTACAAGTCTGAGAAACCCGACTGATTGAAAGTGTTCTCAAAATGGCACACACAAAAATTCATTTTCTAACAATCATTTTGGTAGGAAATCCCCAGCTGGCCCCCTTAAGTTACTTACAAAAGAATTTGTACTCTCTAATATGGAGAACATTGGATTTTCAGTGCAAATATTATAGACATAACTATAAGTAACAGTAGAAATATAGAAGAGGAGATATTCCTTGAATCATTCACTTCCATGTGACTTTTCACAATATTGATGAAAAATGAAAAAATCAAACATTCTGTAGAACAGAAATTCTGAAAAAAGTTTACTAAAATTTTTGTTTAAATGATATTGAATTGATATAATATTAAATATTGTCTTGAACATTTAATGTTTATTTTTATTTTTTAAAAACAAGGTTTTTTATATTTGAGATACTTTGTTAACATTATCAAATCAAAACCAAAGTACTTTCTTATTTTATAATAATAATACATTTGAAAATCCCAGCATTGGCAGATGCTTGACAAGCATTTTTGGTTTTGTGGAAATGTATTTTCTGGTGGAAGTCAGCGTAGCTGAAAAATGTTCAGTCAACTTTAGAATTATGCATAAAGACAAGTGAGGCTGTAATTTTCAACCACTTGTGGAAATGAAAATCATGTGAGTTCAATTGAAGGCTACTGAGATTTGGGTACCATGTCCCAGAGGACCCCTTGAAAACCCTGAAAGAGTGTCTCAAGCACAGTATGTACTTGCTGCCTATTGTTAAAAATAAAAAGTGTTGGAGGCACATGTCTAGGAAAATTTGAAGCACCGTGGTGCTGTAGAAGTCTTTAACTTCTAAGGTGCTGTAGAACAATACTTTCTTTTGCTAAGCCTAATGGATTATTCCAATTAATAGATAGTAGGATTTTCATTATATGTTATACATTATATATTGTGATTTGTGCTACACACTTGTATCTCAAAATAAATTTAAAAAAAATGAACCAAAGATAAATAACCATTCAAACAATATATGTTATATATTGTGATTTCTGCTACATGCTTGTATCTCAAAATAAAAAAAAAAACAAACAAAGAACCAAAGATAAATAACCATTCAAACTATGTCTTAGAATTTTATTTGAACTCTATGAAATAGTTTGAAATTTTATTTGAAGTTCAGAAACTGATGTTAAGTCATCAAACGAGATTTCCTGCCTTTATATAAACTGATTGCAATTCATTCTAAACTTCAGTTGTGTCTCCCTGCATACTAACTTCACAAACACAAAACTTCCCACTGCACTTTTATTCACAGGCTTGTCAATCAGGTGCTCACCGTTCCCTTAAAGTTTAAGCCTTATTAACCTACACACTGGATTTGACTGGTGATAGGCCACAACAAACAAAGAGCACCAACTCTCAGGTTCCAAATCCTGTCATCCTAGTTCAGAGGGTCCCTGCAAACCCCCTGTAAGAGATGAAAGGATCAGTCAAATGTCTGATTATTCAAACACACAGGCAATGAGGGCACATTGTGGAAAAAAAAAAGTTAGTGGAGTCCCCTGCTGATTGAGATATCTTCTAAAAAAATAACTTGTTGCTGATCTTTCTATGCAGATTGCATTGGTTTCTAGCCCAGGTCTTCATGGGTTACGTCAAATGCACACTGGGAATACCATGTGGAAGGTCTGGACTGAACATATATTTGGCAAATATTGTTAAATTGAGTTCACCACATGCCAGTGTTGCCCAGCTACAATAGGAAGCCAGCATGTCAGCTACTTCAGAGGAACCGAAAAATCACTGCAATTCTGGCAAGAACAATTTTATTTCATTTATTTTCATATGTAATTTCATCGTTTAAGGCTTCAATATAGGCATATACATATGCCCTGATTTGGTATAGTACAGAGATTATTTTATTATGATAATTATGCTCATTAATAGTTTAGGCAGGTTGGTCAAGTGTAATCCTGATGACTAAGCATAAATTTATTTTTCAGGATTTTCACTCCTATTAGGTAATATTAGAGAATTACTCAGAGACCCAACTCAGGCATGGGATCCTACTCATAAAAGGCAATGGTTCTTTCATGTTCTATAAGTACAAATCTACATAATAACTGTGAACTGTAGAATGCAAAGTAGAAAAGCTGAGGGAAAGAGAACAATCATATTAATGAGGAAATCTGAAAGGTTGGGGCTTTTTTTATGATGATTAAAAAATAAAAAAATCTTTGGCCTTTAATATGAGATAAATCAACAGAACAAAAAGCAAGAAGCAACCATCTACCATGAAGGCATACTACAAAACAGAAGCTGACCTTACTTTTTCCCAAAAATATTTGCTTATATTCCTGCTTTCCTGCTCCTTTTTATTTCAGTTTTCTCCTAAGTAAAGAATAATAATAACTGGAGGATTCCAACAACTGTTGAACCTGCATGAAACAGCATTCAGCTTCTGACTGTAATGGCTTATGAGCTTCCCACTGAGCTAACTACCAGTTAGTAAAATGTAAATGACACAATAAACAGGGCTCATGAGAGGATCAGATCATATGCACATTTTCTATAATACCTTTTGAGAAGGGGGAAACAAGTGCAGGTTATAGCTGAATAGTGCAGGAAGCACGTGTCCACATGCCCTTTATTCTGTCTATCAAAGCAGACTTTTTTTTTATCCTGGAGAAAAAAAGGCATAACAAACTGATGGGGAAAATACTTTTATCACTGAAAAGCTAGTTTTCCATCACAGAGTAATAGATTCAAAATCCAGATGGCTTTACCTACATGTCTCAGGACAATGAAAGAAATTAGGGTAAATAAACAGTGACCAATATCCCATATATCACTTTCTTGTAAAACATTGAGCATCCCGCTTTTACAATCTTGTCTTCTTCCTGTGTCATAGTGTTATAAACCAGATAATTTAAAAATGTTTTATTTCATATTTTTCATATGGTGCTGCATCAACTCTCAAAGGTATTAAAAATGTGTATCTTTCAATTTTTTTCTGTAGTCATTCAATATGTTTGACCATTTCTTTAGAAAATGATAAGGCTAAGATTTTCATCTGTTTTCTGTGTCAGCTACATCTTAATACTTCTATCCTTTAAGAAGATTCCTGCCCATTCAATAAGCATGTTAAATAAGGGGTAAATGTATGAATAAACTGATTCTTATATGATTCAGAAGCTCACAGCTAAAAAGCAACCAAGCATATACAAGTAATACGCTGTTCCTCAGGGAATACAATACTTGTACCATAGCTTTGGCTTTATGTTGCAGAGTTGGACTGAGCCTGAGAGATGAATGTAAAAGATAAAGAAGCATTGTAAGGTCAGTGACTGAGCTCCTCTTTTTGCTAATCGGCTTCCCTTGTTATCCATCCAATTTACTAGAAGGTTAACCTTTTCACTACTGCTAGAAATTAGCTAATTTTTTAAAATGAAATGGCCAGGGTAACAAACTGAACTTCTTGCTGTTCATACAGCTCTGTAATAGTAAATGAGATTAAAAACAAACAAGCAAAGAAATTAATAAAAAATTCAGCAATTCAGTAGCATTTTTCCGTCCAAAGAGCATTCAAATGCAAATAGGTCTACATGAAAAGAAGTACCAAGCCTTCATAGATAAAATATTTCATGGAGATAGAGCTTCCAAGGCCATGGAAAGAATGCCAATGTCACATATTAATTAAGAACATATTTAAGATGGACTGACCTGGAATTTTCCAAAGGAACATATTCCTGCTGAAAAATCAATTTCTTTTAAACTAGAACTTTATAGGAGATCCTGTTCCAAATGTCTTTTAAATGTTAAATGCATAGAATATTGTATTTCAATATTTTAAATGCAAAATTCATTATCCAGGTTGAAATTATCATAAAAGTCAGTTAAAAAAAGGAGAATAGTTATACATAAGTGAATCAAAACTCATTTTGCATCCACAAGATTTTAAGAGATTTTCCTTTTCTTCTTGGATCAAGATAAAAAAGTAGATTTGTAGAAAAAAATGCAAATGTTAGTTTCTAAATTTATATTCTATATCTCAAGGTAAGATGAAAAAAAAAATTTAATCAGGATGGGTAACCCAAAGATGAGGGTTTTACCAGTTAAAAAATCAAGGTTGAGTGCTTGGTTCCATCACAAGACATTTTTGTGACTTTTGCCCAGACAGTCATTCCATGTTCACCTCTCCTGAATTCATGAAAGCAGTTAAATCTCTAGGTCTCAGACAGCATCATTTGTCCCCTAGAAAAACACATACAAGCAATTAGTACCTCTGCTCTAGAGGACACACAAAGGACTGCCCCAAAAACTGCCTTAAGGTAATGTGGCAGATGGACACAGGCTCCCTAGGAAGTGCTGTCTCAGGAGAAGAATTGGTCCAAAGTTACAAGGACTTTGAAGAGTCTGACAAGGAATAAAAGTCCCCAGACGGACCACATTCATTAGATGCACCCCAGCTATGGCTAATTTACACAGGTAGCACAAACTGCAACCACCCTGCACTGCAATTTCTTGTATTAAGAAAAAGAAGGTGATGTGTAAAAGACATATTTTACTCAAATATACTAATTATTATCCTGATATCTCCTACCACAAAGGTTTAGTCTAGGGCTTAATATCTTAGGTAAATATTAGCTCTGTGGACACTACTAATGATAGAAGGGAGGGAAGGAAGTGCCTTAATTCAGAAGATTGGGAAAAATGCCTATATTTTGCCTTTCTTAATATATGTGTATCAATGCAGAATATTAGGGAGAAGAACATATGAAAACACTTAAAATGTGATGAAGCAGAAAGGCAAGAGAAAATAAGAGAATTCAGATCACCAGTGATTATGAGGCATATTAATCAAATTCAGCTCTAAAGATAAAGGAATTGATGTAAGGACACCAAACACCAAAGAAAAATAAATCCTTACTGGTTGTTCCATATTGAAAATTGAACTTTCAATGTTCTAAAAATATGATCTTAACACTTATAAGAATAATATGAATTCTTAAATGCAAAAGATATATTTTCGAGGAAAATATCCATGGGCACTTTATGTGTCATATTCTATCCCAATGGTAAAAGAAGAAAGTTGAGAACTTTCATGAGCGTTAAAACAAACCATTCCATTGACTTGGCTTCCAACCTCAGTTTATATACTTTAACCTTCTCTTCATCCTTCTTCAGTCCTTACTATAATACAAAACAACTTTTGGATGAATCTCTGAATAATCTTTATTCCTTAAGCCAGGCTTGGTTTTAATTATTCTTTGTAGAATATTTTAAAACTGTGATGAAAAGAAATGAGCTGTTGTGTCTTTTAATCTCAAGAGTAATAAAAGCATTTGAATAGGTGTATTATTTATATAGACTATATAGGTCTATTATTTATATACACTATTAAGAGTATAAAATATAAAAGAAAAAAGTATTTGTAAGTTTGGTATCAAGTCAAGATGAAGATCCTTTAGGCAGATGAAATGGGAAAAGCCTTTGTGATAGCTTTTAAATGAGATAAACGGGAAGGATAGTGAAAAATTGTAGGAAAGTGTTCAGAAGTTTCAGTTTAGGATCTCCACTTTTAGTAAATGTTCCCACCCACTCCAAGGCTTATAAACCTAATCTGGCCCTTTGTACCTTCTGAGTGCACAAATTATTAATGAAGAAATAGTTTCTTCTTTGCATAGTAAAAAATTTGCACCAGTTTTGGACTTTTAATTCCAAAGTGCAGCATTTAGGGGTTTCATTCTCCCCTCAGTTACGTATTACAGGTGCTTGACATCTCTTGAGTACTGTGACTCGTCATCTCAGTTTGGATTCCCAACAGTTTAGCCTTACTATTTTGACTTAATGTTGGCTTTTATTATAATCATGGATAATTATGTATAATTATAATTAAGCCCTAATCCTCCTCAATTACACTGACATAAATTAGGCATAAGGCATAACTTAATCAAAATTAATGGATTTACACCAGTGTGGAGCTGACACAAGGATAAATCCAGATCTTGTATCCTATTATGAAGTATAGCATTCCAAATATGCCAGGATTAACTTATCTTATGGGTAACTATTGTTCAGTTACATGAAATGTTTGTTATTACTGTTATTACATTGACTGTTATTACCAACAAAAAAGAGAGAAGTGTATTGGTTCAGAAAATAAAGCAAAAGTTTCAAAGGAAACACTGAAATCTGAAAGAGTTTCAACTCTTGTACATAAGAAAAAACATTTTTAAGATCATAAGGATGTTTATAAAGATTACTTTTGTTAAAAAATATCAAAGGAAAATTCATCCCCTTGGGCATTTTAAATGTATGTGGTAGAAGTACATCCAGATGCTAACTTTTCTGGCTGACCAAGAATGGCCTTAGAGAGGTGGTTGGGGAAATGATCTTTTACAAAACGAGATACAAAACTTATGTTGTTGAAAGGAGAAGCATGTAATCAGCAAAAGAATTCCTGAGAACGACCAAGGGCAGCAGATACTGAAACCTTGAACTTCCCTTACTTCAATGCATTTTTTGCATGCTTCCTGAAGAAAGGAGCAACCAAGGGAATTTATTAACTTTTAACTTAATTAGGTAGATGCCAAGAAAATGTTCATTCCTGGACCAGTCTATTTAGACATTTCAACCTTCAAAAATTGTAGCTCCTCTCTAAGGACTCCAGTGGGGATTTTTTAAAGAGGTTACGTGAACTTTTTCATCTTCTAAATATAACAAAAAAGAAATTTTAAATAAGAATTTTAGGTGCTCAGTTTCATGAGAACATATCTAAGATAGTATGGTGTGTGTATATGTGAGTAAGTTTAATTCAGACGGCCTATGAAAATCTAAAATAAACTTTAACAAAATAATACAACAGTGAGTTCCTGTGAAATTTTACAGATCTCTATCACACACACACTACAATATATGCAAACATACTTTTTTCTAGCTTTGATTCCTATTCATTTTTCTCTGTCAGAGAATATATAACATAACTATAACTTTCCCAAGCAACACTGTCAAACCTATAGAGTATATAGAGTATATAGAGTTATGTTCTTCCTTAGCTTACTTGTGTAAAACTTAGGTTTATTTTGTTTTAAACTAGTTATCTTTTATTGTGAAATTGATGATGAAATAAAAAGGGACAATGTTTTAAACTTTTCTCTTCTTAGGATCACAAAAAACTGACAACAGAAGCAACAGAACTCAGATTCCCTGTTTCCCCCTAAGCTACAACCATTGTTTCACATGGTGTCTTCTGTGTCAATCAAAAAAAGATGAGGAGAGGATGTTGTCCCTGTCAATGGAACTCGGTGCTGGCCCTTCAGCCTGACAGGAGACATAGGCTGTGTACAGAGCTAAGAAAGAAAACAGATTTTAAGAATCACTTCTGCAAAAAACAAGTTAAAAGTGCAGAACAATCACTCTATACTAAACCATAATCAGATTAATTTTATTCATTGAGTTGATTTAGAGAATCAACATTGCAAAGAAGGTTGAAACAAGTCCTGTTGACAGAAAGTACCTAGTTCTCTAACCTAATTCACTGGCTACTGGTGGTGAATTCATTGAACTACTTCCAAATAAATTAAAATGTGTTGGAACTAGGAGTAGAAAAATTACAGAAAAGCCGTCAGACTTCCTCAAAGCCAGGGCCTAGAACTCCAAGACAAAATTTATATAGAATAGTTTAATTTTAACAATGGATTCTTAAATCCATTCACAGGTATTCTCTGTCGGACATCTTTTGAGGTATAAATGCTATACAAAGAATAACACGTAAATGAAGGCTATCACAGTAAAAACCCACCTGTAGTAACTCCCATGTTCTCTGAAGTGCTGTCAAAGAATGGGGATTATTTTGTCCACATGCTGCAGTTGTGTCAGCAGTCTTGTATCCCTACTAGCAAACCCTACTATTGACTATCAGTGTTGCAGCCCTTTTAATATTGTCATCAGCTGCATATTCAGTCTCTAAATCAATAACTTTAATCATCTTTATGGTTGTTCTTTTATTCATGTCTATTGATTATAGTAGCACAATATAAGACATTGAGGGAAGGAAACGACAAAGGACCATTGGAAAAAACAAAACCAAACAAACACAACTAGAAAACCTTTGAAATCAAATAATTTTTCCTAAATGCTGTCTCTGAAGAATTTTGATGCACCAGGCATTGCAGGCAATTCAATCATTTATCTAGAGGCCTTGGTAAACTTTTATACACAATATATTTCAGTAAAGTCAAGATTGATATAATTTTGGTGAAAATTTATATGCATGAGGATTTTTCTTAACCATGTAAAATAAATAGCAGATGGTAACTGAAAAACAAATTAGGATAACCAGCATAAAATGGCTTCTGCTCCATGTTTTTCAGACACCAAGCAGTTAAGAATGGCCAAACATTTATTTATTTTTAAACAAAATTACTTAGCATGTCTGAAATAATTCAGTAGACTACTCCTCTGACTAAAATCACATGGTTGTACGTCATTCAAGAAATTCCTGAGTTATTCTATAGAGGTTATCCCGACTCTGGACCTAATTTCACAAAGGTAGAAGATGCCTAATTTTTAATTTACTAATTTGTTTAACTCCTTTTTTAAAGTTAGATAGTTTGTTTTAGTCTTGGGAAAACCATTTGCTCCATCTCCTTACCATCCACTTAGGAGCAAATCTTGGGAGCATGACAGAAATTTTAATCTTCTGCTTCTATCATCATTGTAAGAGTGTCCTTGGGGAGGGGGAAAGAAACTAACAACAATGAACAAACAAACAAACAAACAAGTCCAGAAATAATGTTGCATCACAAGAATTAATCTCAGAGGTTTGGTAAAATTTGGACTATCTTTGGGCTAGGAGAACTTCAACAGTAATTCTTGGTAAAGGCTGTGTCTGAGCAAATCAGAGTCTGTTAGCAGCTTCACATGGGTGTCAGAAAACACTGAATTCAAACCCTTAGATTCAAACCCTCAGATTTAAACCCTCAGGAAGCTCTTCTAGAGGTTCACAGGAGTTTCTACAGAAGATAGGATTTTTAAGAGCTCCAAGGACATATATAGACCTTGGTGTTTATATCCATTCTGAATAGTGAAAGAATAAAATCTATTTTGATGTGCTGGAAGTCAAAACAGCTTCCTGCATGTGATTCATCCATCTCTGTTACATTACACAGAACTGGATAAAAACAAGCTTTCTTTATTTTCCAGATTGAAATGTGGGCATCAGGGGGCTATAAGAATAGTTTTCTCTTTCTCTTTTTTTTTCCCCAAACATTTTTTACCCTTCTTCATTGGAAACATAATGCTGTCAGCTGTCCCAGCCATCTTCCAATTTCAAGTTCTCTCTCTCCATCTGTGTTCATACTTTTTTTAACTCTTAATCAGGTCCTGCCGTGTCTTTGTATAGGAATTCATCATCATATGGCACCAATTCAGACCTGTAACATGAATAAAGGTTGGTATTTATCATGACTGCTGTAAAGGAAGTGCCTTTAAAAGGAAAGGGAGCATGTAATTCCCTGCCATTCACTTTCTCCTCAACCTTTCACCTTTTAATCAGTAGCCATAACCCAAGAAGATCTCACAATGGAAAGTTAATTATGAGGTCATGAAGATGAAAGCATCTGACTTGCATTTTATAAAGGTACTTTGCTTTTAAATTATCCCTGATTTACCTGCATGAAAGGAAAGGAAGCTCCCAAAGATTTTTCTAAATGGACCAGACTTTCAGATGCCAACATTTCCAAGTGAAAATGGAAATGTGATCCTGTCAAATGTCCTTTGAATATTTCTTAGGAGGAAGGCTCCCATTTACCAATATGACCCGATTCATAAATTGAAGATATTTTCGTGAATATGAGTATATGGACCACTCAAAGACAACACCCGTGGAAACTGTACTGTTCATAACTAGAAAGGTATCTAGAGTCAAAACCTCCAGAAGTTAGGTATTTGTATCTATCAGCTTTGGGAATCTGATGTGTACTATTTAGAACTTCAGGGAAAGTTTGTTCGAAGTGCATTGTCCCATCTAGGCTAAAAATCCTAAACTTATTCTGTCTTAACATTTGCATATGTTAAAGGCAGCAGAAATAACTGCAGAAAAAACCCAGTAGTTTGTTTTATAACATCTAGTATCCAGGAAAGTAAGATGAAAATTTGCCAGCTGCAAATAGTAATATCATGCATTCAAGATTGTCTTTTTTTACATAAGAATGAAGATACTCTATTCTGATGGTTAAGTGATTGAGTGGTTAAGGCAAGCACCCCAAAGACAATCAAATAGTTAAACAATAGGTTAATTTTAGAGCTATCCAAACTGAATTACCAGACTACAGAATATATGGCTTGTCCATCTGATCTGAGCTCTGTCAATTTAAAATGTATCCTTTTTGGAAATAGGTTTGAGGCTTGTTAGAGAGAAGGAGTGGCTCCACCAGACAAGGGGGACATGAGCATCACTGCCCACTGGCCTGTTAACTTGAACAGAAATGTCAGTGCACAATGGCCAAAGCTTGGGGAGAAGTGGAGGCAAGGAATAGGAAGAGGCTGCCTGAGGGCCATCACACTTTCTTGAGGAAAGCAGCATGAGTGGAAAAGCATCCTTTCTGCATCCAACACATGAGCACTGGAGAGGATCTTGAGAATAAGATATTTTCTATAGGCAATAGTGTCTTTTCATTGAATTTCCATATGAATTACTGATTAAGAAGCAGACCGTATTTCTCTCTCTGTTCATAAATAGTACAGTGATACCAGCATTCTGTGATATTATTGGCTGCACTATTCCTCTCCTAATACTGCTTTAAATTGTATCTACTTGGTTATTAGTACTGCTTAAGTTGTTTTTGTTTCCTCTAAGACATGAACAAAACATTTTCTTTGGACTTTTCATGACAGCTAATGGTAGAGGATGAATGGGAAAAGAGAGGTTGTGATTTGAGTTGGCAAAGTATAAATTATATATTGCTTTTCCTGAAACAGAACTTAATTCTGAGAACTGAAATCAGCAGTTATAAGGAATTGCTGCTCTTGTAGGAGCAAGTCCAGGATGTCTACACTTGATGAAGTGTCTTTTAGCAATTTTTTTACATGAACAAGAAAATATTTTGTGCAAAAGAAAATTTTCCTTATAATGTTGTAAACCATGAGGTCAGCTGCACTGACTATATAAAAGAAAAGAAGTACAAAGCTTAAACAAGAGTTTCATGTCTTTGGCATTTCCTTGAAATGCCTTGAAACCATCATTTGATAGCATTACCCCCTCTGTAAAATGCAGATGCTGCGTGAAGGTATATGTTCAGAGAACTATACCTATAATGCTGCATGAGGATCACAGAAAATATGAATTACTAAAAAGAGGAAACAGCATAAAGCCAATCCAAATGTAGTTGATGTAATTTGTTTTATAATATTACTGTTCCATGAAGACATGGAATAGTGAAACTCCCTTTCATTACAATATTATCAGTTCAGCTGTGACAGGAAGCCCTCTGGATACTATTCTCACAGGCTTCTTGTTCATATTTTCAGATAAAGGGAGTTTCTGATAGGTTTTGAAGTTAGGCATGATTCAAACCGGAATTTGCATGAATGAGCACTAGTGAGTTTATAATCTATGCATCTGGTAATCCATGCTCCTATTCCTCCAAACAGAAACAAGCCTCTTAAATTCACCATGAATCTTGGATGTTTAGTAATTTAATAGGCTTAAGCTTTATTCCTTCAAGGTAATTGTGCAGATACCTTTAATAAAATACACTCAACATTGCCAGCAAACATTCTAGATAAATGAACACAAGAAATGTTAGATGCAACTTTATTAAACTGTTAATCTTTGCTGGAAGGCTTCCTGGAGTGTTTGAGGGTAGTGTCAGTAGTGATGATAAACTAATTTGCCACGGCTCTTAGGTTCATGTTATCTTTTCTTATCAGCCTAAGGCTAGGTCAGAAAAAAAAATTGGAAACATTTGCCAGAGACAGCAAAGTGGCTAATTCAAATATCATTGCAGAGTGTCAATCCATCCTTGTCTCCATGACGGTTAGTTTAATGGGCCATTTAATTCTTCAAAGCAATTGAATTTCCACCCATATACTGATAAGGTGATACACCACACTAGTGTTGCCGGAATTTATCTTTTTTACGTGCAAGGCAAGGTTTACATGCAAGGAAGTCTAATTTCTCCAATTCAGATTGGGTTAAGAGCAGCAAAAGGCCTGAAATTTTTGCTTTTTTGTTTTCAAAGTCAAATAACCTCTAAAATTCAGGGTATTGTTGTTTTGACTTATTTTGTTTGGTTGGGTTTTTCATCCATCCTAAGAAAGTAAGGCTCAAAATGAAAAATAAATTGTGGAGTAAGACATAAAGAACAGAATAATGAATCACCAGCTGTTCCTAAATCTAACAATGTGTGTTCAACTCAATGACAGTGGGGCAGTAACTCTTATTGCCTTCAACCTGTGGGGTTTACTATGCCCAGGACCTCTCGGATCTTCCACTTTTTCCACTGGATTGCAAGATAAGGGACATTGAGCCTTCTGCTGTCTTCTACAGTTCCTTTCTATGCTACTTCACAAATTCATTCCACATCCTCGTGAAGTCAATCCATTGTTGGCTGAAGTTCCCTTGATTTTTCTACCCATTTTGTCCAGGTTGGATTCCACAAAATCAAACAAACCTACCTGGTTACAAACTACCAGAAAAAGAGTGAAACAAGACTTCAAGATGATATCCTTGAGACGCTTGCCAATTTATAGGTCCTGCACAGTCCTTCCCTTTCTGTTAGATTTGCAGCTATTACGTGTCATGATAACCTGTTTTTTATAGGTTTTATAGATGTTTCTATCAAAAATACCTTCAGATATATATTCAAGTGTAGGAATAGCTGAGTATAGTTTTCAAAGTCTGATGACAATTTCCAAAAGGTTTAGCATACTGTATTGAATGGAATTGCAATAATTGCAGCTAGATGTGTCAGAATGCAGTTTTCCTATGTGGAAAAAGACAGACTCTTTCCTATGTAAGACTTTTACCTCTGATGTTTTGATGTTTTTAGTAAACATTTTTGTGTAAATTACCATCAGCTGAAATATTGTTAATAAATATTCATTCAATTTTAACAATAAGCAGAAAATTATGAGATTTTGTACAATAAATTTGAAAATACTGAAATATCTTACATATGTTGTTATGTATTTTAAAATTTTTATAATGTCTGATCTAATTCACACCAGTAACATAATAGCAGTCCATGAATACAAAAAAACCTTTCCCAGATGAAGATATACTAAGAGTAATGGCCTTATTATCAAGAAAAAATATCACATTGCACTCAAATTTTGACACCGGAAAAATTAAAAATAAAGTTACTTTCAAGTCAATATATCTGAAAACATTTTAAAAATGTTTTTGATCTCTGTACTTAAAAGCTGAATTATTTTTGAAATCTGCTCAGAAAGGCATCTTTCGCACGTAAGTGTTGGCTCACTAGAACTTTATTTAACCTGTGACTTAATGTTTTCAGTAAGAGGTCAAACACAGATTAAAAAGTTTAAAATGTCCTAAAGTCCCATCATGACTGAAGTATGCTGTATATGCTTCTGAGATACTAATGAGGGTTGATAGGTTTGATAGGTTGATAATTTAGGGAAAAAGGTTAGTAAAAATGTTCAAGTTTTAACAACTAAGGTTTGATTATAGTATCAATATACTATATATATACACTATATATATATATACTATATATACATACACTATATATATATAGTATATATTGTGTATATATATATACAATCTTTTCCTCTTGTGGAGAAATATTGCTTGAGACTCTGGTATTGGTTAATATTGAAAAATAATGTAATTCCAATAGAAATGAAATATTTTTCAAGACTGCTGAGAAACAGTGACCAAAATGAAGAAAACAAGAATTTTTTCTTTAAATGGACTGTAATGTCATCAGTGATGCATTAGTTTCCCTCACTTACTGCCTTGCTCCAAACTTCTGCAACCACTTACTTTCTCCTCAGAAAAAACATGATTTGAACGGCTTCGTTAATAAAGCAAAGGCAAAAGCATATCTCGAAATCCTCCATGAGCACTTTTCAAAAATTTGGAAGAGCATTCTTAAGATTAAAGATTAAAATACTAAAACTTTTTAAACCTAGGAAGAGTACTGCCAGCAGGACAATGGAGATGATTGCACCTGGTGATGTAGCCACATCAGGGATGCTGTGTCCAGTTCTAGGCTCCTCAGTACAAGAGGGACATGGGGTTCACTGGAGGACAACAAAGATATTCAGGGATTTGGAGCACGTCATTTGTGAGGAAAGGCTGAGAGAAGTAGCCATGTTTAGCCAGATCTGTGTAATTATCTAAAGGGAGGGTGTCAGGAGGTTGGACAAGCCTCTGCTTAGTGATGCCCAGCAACAGGACAATGATGCACATTTCACCTGAACGTGAGGAAGAAATTCTTTATTTTGCAGGTGACCACAAACTGGAGCTGATCACCCAGGGAAGCTGTGGAGTTTCCCTCACTGGAGATATTCAAGAACTGTCTGGATTCAATCCAGTGCCATGTGCTCTGGGCTGACCCTGCTTGAGCAGAGAGGTTGGACCAGATGACTCCACCGGTAGTCCCTTCCAAGGTTACTTCTGTGAAATTAATATTAGGAATCTGAATGATATAAATACTTGTGTGAATATATCTCTATATATAACATTCTAGAATAGAGTTAATATTATAGACAGATAAAACATTTATAAAACAGAGAAGGTAAAGTCAATTTTAAACTAATGAAATCTAGATTTGTATCTGCTTTCTTTGTCTTCATCAAAATTTTTTGTGAAATTGATAGAATTGATAAGTGACTAATATTAAATAAGAAAAGGAAATTAAATAGAAGAAAGTATCAGCTTTAGGACCTGTGAATTATTTTCATTTATATGCTTTAATCAAAGGACAATTTCTTGCCTAGATGTCAGATTGGCAACTTCCCTTTCTAAAGATAATGCTCTGACTTAGAATAGTCTCATCTTAGATATAGCATAAAGCAGGAGAGCTAGTCTGGGAGTTACCTCATTATTTTCTTAGTTTATGAATGCAGCCAGGGAAATATGCGACCAAATTTTGTGGAACTCTTCATACCTTGTGTAAGGTACACTGAAAACAGGAAGGGAAGAAACACTGCAGGGGTTTTTTTGTGTTTTTGTTTGTTTGTTTGTTTTGTTTTGTTTTGTTTTGTTTTGTTGTTGTTGGCTTGGTTTGGTTTCAGTTTTTGTTTTGTTGGGTTTTTTGTTTGTTTGTTTTTTGGTTTTGGTTTTTTTACATGGGTGTTACTTGGTCAAAAGGAAATTATCGTTAACTTCCTTAGTTTTCACACTGGAGCTTTCAATCAGAAGCTGTGTGGTACTTTAAAAAGTAAGCTGCAAAAGCATAGGAATCTTACATTACTTAGAACGCAAACTTGTTTTCATGCTTCTTCAGGCTCAAGTGTACAAATTGCTGGACTGCAATAGGTACATGTCCAGTCCTTCCTACCTTTCAGAAGAATAATCTAGTCCTGACTACAAAACCTTTTTTCCTATGCAGAAAATGTGGTCTAAAGACCACACTGTATCAAGTCTTGTCTTTTTGGAAGGTTTTTCCAACTCCTGGAAAGGCCTTTGGCAGGAATCTCTTGATGAAGTCCTCAGGACTGTGCTACACAAGAAGTCAGATGAGATGGCCTTAACAGTCCTGATGGTTTCAGTCTGGAAGAATGTTAGACCTAAGTCTTCTTAGAGAATATTGGCTTTGGGACAGAAAATCAAAAGCCTCACTTGTCCTTGCTGCCCACTCTCCTTAGCTCTTAAGCTTATCTCACTCTCAGAGAAGGTTTTATGCTTTGGGGAAAAAATGTTCATCCTTAGTTTATTTGTGATGTAAATACACTTTGCAAATAGAGAAATTAAGACCTTATTTTGGGGGGTTCTCTACCCAAAGTTAATGAGTGAAATGAATGCAAAGCTTCTCAGAACTCAATAGGGAATAGCTCCTGCATTAAACAAATACTGTGGATAACAGGGAACGAACACTCTTAACGTGCTACAACAACAGGAGAGCTAGAGACTTACCCACATTTCATTGTAGAGTCTCCATCAGGATTAGAGAACTTTGTTCCTTTAATTAATACAAGGCAAAACTTTTACTCCATGGCTTCTCATCCTCTTCTATCCTTTTTCATTTCTTTTTAACATTAGTTCTTTAACAAATCCTTCTTTTCAGAGACCAAAAGCTGATATGTTCTGGGGAAATGCCAGCAAGATGTTAGAGATTGGCACAACTAGCTACTGTCATTCTATCAAGACAATAGGATTTGAGCGAAAGGGGTAGAGTTCTCCATGCAGAATTTAGCTGCTTAATCCTCTCTTGTGGGCTGGCACAAAATCAACAAAAGAAAGAAACCAAATTACCCAGCTCTGCTTTGGCAGATTTAGCCACTGTCAGCAGGCCAGAAGTTAATTCCCTCATATTCTTGTTTGCCACCAACTACGGCAGGCCTTGCTGAGCCAGCTTTCCTGTGTAAATCTGTCAGCTGAAATGATGCACAGCATGAAGAAGGAGAGAAAGGACATGCAAAGAGTGTGGTCCTTTTGCCAAATCAAGCCCCCAGAAGTCAGGGGCTGGCACTGGAACTGCTTCCTTGCCTTCATCCTGAGTGACATTTTTGACACAAGATGAGAAAGATTTATAGTTTCTTAAACCACCATCACACACACACACGAAAACATGCTTCCTTGCCAATAAGTAGGGATTTCTGTTGCATTAAATTCTGTGCATGGGAGGCTGTTTCCCTTCTGGCACTCAGAACAAGCTTCCAGCTGCTTAGCATCTCTCTGAGATTCAACAGTGTGTAGGGTATGATAGGTTAATAATGAGGACTACACAGTCATCAAGGCCAGTAAAATTGTAGCGAGGGTAGGAAATGCATCATCAGTTTGTTCTGTCCCAAATACTTACTGAGGAGTCACAGTTTAGTTTTTATTGTGCTTTTTATTGTGCGCCCAAACTAAGCTCTTGGGTGGATAATGTGACATGGGGGAATCACGCTGTTGTGTGTCATTCATTATTCTCCTGCTCCCTTAGAAATCAAATAGTAATGTTACCGTGAGATGAGGTAAGTCAGGTGCAAAATATTTACAGTAACATGCAAAACAACTCAAACCACACAGCTTTTGTTTTCTCATTATGAACCCCAAAATGGGGATCACTTCATGGAAGTTTTTACTTATGGATGTTTCTTTTAAAGCAAGGGAAATCCTGAATGTTGGAAAATTTGGAAGAGAAATACAGTCTCCTTTAGAGTGAAGTGAAGGAACACCCATCTTTTTTAAAAAGATAATGGCTTTCACATGGAAATCACAAATTTCCAGGGATTTCATAAGTTGTTAGTGCAAAAATGGACATTTCCTTTAAGAACTTAATGAAACATGTTTGACAGAATGAGCAGTCCTGCAAAAAATGTAGATCTGTGTGTGAAATTCTCAGTTAAATTATGTATTCTCATTTTCGGTTTACTTCATTCTTTTACTGGAAACATTTTTTACTAATATTAGTCCAGTATATGCCGTGTATAATGTACTAAGATAATAGTGTATATTGCAAATGCAAGCAGTGTAATTCCATGAGTTGTTCTTAAATTCTGATAATTTCTGTTTCAGATCATGTAAGTGCAAAATGATTGTGCAGTACAATCAGAAAAATCTTTTTTTTTTTTGCTTGTGTTGAGACAAATCTTTAGATGCTCATCACAAACACATTTATTGATTGTAATAATTGCATGAAATGAAAGTACATGAAGTATTGTTTTCCTAATATCTGGATTCCTTTCTTGACATTAGCCAGCTACTTCTAAGTATTATAGCATCACCTTATGCAAGTGCCAGACTTGGAAATTATGGCTACTGAACCTAAACATTAATGGGCAATTTCCTACTATTCATGTTTGCCAAATATTGACACAATCAATGGAAAACTTGCTGCAATTTCTAAATTAAATGGACAGAAAACTAGTACAAAACCAGCCTCTCATCTATTTTATTTCTAGCTCTAACCTGAGACAGATGTTCATGTTATTAAAAAACACGATGGAAATGTTGAACAGAGAATTGCAAACATTCTCAAGTAGGTTAACCTGGGTTAAACTGGATGGCAGGATGCTACCTAGGAGAGACAAGTACAAGATGACTTACAGAGAAATAATCAACTGCATAAATACAGGTTAGGGAATATTTGATGGATGGTGTTTCAGTTCTGCAGAAAATAATGCAATTTATTATTTGTTATGTCATATTTTTGTAATAGTCTTTCAGCACCAAAACTGGATCTTGGAGGTAGTCTAAAGGGGAAAGAGGCAAGATCCAACTTTGGGTTTAGCTCTAAATGTATTTCATTGAAACACCTAACCTAGAAGTGAAATCACTGTGCACTTGCTCTATAGTTAATGGAGAAAAATTCTTCCAGAATAGAAAATATCTTGATAAGACTTTGGAGATAATTTCTAACTGTCTAAATAAGGTGCTTAAATTTGCATGGAATAGGTCCAGGTCTAAGTATGTATGGAAACTGAATTTTAGAAATCCTATAGCCTTGGTAGTTATCTAAGTGTCTAAGGTGAATATTTGAAATGTGCTTCTGACGTCCTATGCAAGCACTCTATCTAAACTCCTGAGGTCCCAGAGAGGTGTTTGCCTCATGTCTATGACTGCAAAGAAGTTTCAGTAATGCAAGATGACAAACCAACTCATGAACTAAAATTTCTAAGGTTGCATTTATACAGTAGGGACATGGTTTAGTGGTGGCTTTGGCAGTTCTAGGTTAAGACTTGGACTCAGTGATCTTAGAGGTCATTCCAACTTAAATGTCTCATTCTATGAATAGAATGCTGCAGTGCTGTATTTGCTGAGGTGTCATGCAGGGGTCACATGGCTTTACCCATTGCATGGATGGCACTTTTCTGCACTTGTGAACCATGCATTTTGGTATGAGAAACAATCAACAAAAATACATTCAACAGAGAAGGTTGTCATAGTCCCCCTGAGCCTTACATCTCTGGACATCCCTGTGGGGCACCTGGACATCTCATCCAGCTGGGACTCATACTTCACAAAGCCATGGGGGAGGAGGGAAGTGAGGGATATTGTTTGCAAAAACATTCTGGATGTTTCGTTCTAAGCTTGATGTAGATTAAGAAATGGTTTAGAGAAACAAAGCAAAGATGTTTCTGTCTGTAGAGAAGCCTTCACTCTTGTTGTCTAGTCAACAGGAGTGCATGGATGTAGATGAGAGTAAGTTTTGGCTTACATAGTTTGAAATCTATTTGAACTCTTAAAAAAATAAGTTTTAAAAAGGATTTCCTTCCTGTCAGCAAAAAGCCACAGACATCAGAGGAAGAGAGTCAACCACATGTGTGTTTCTTTTTATGCTTCCTAATCAGATGTAACGATTGCTCAGACTGTATAGATAGTTTTTATTCAAGGATGTGCATTCCTGAATCTTAGGACCCTGCCAAGTGTAAAAGCAAACAGATCAAGCCACACATGAGGTGATATATGCCCTTAGGCTTTCCTGACTGCAACAGGGCCAAGGGAATCTAACAGAGTCCCTCTTCCATCCTGGCTGATGTAAAGTTCTCAAGAGAAACCACATCTGGCCTAGGTAAGGTAATTATGCCTTTATTGGGCCAGTAAATTACTTTCCTGAGAGCCAGAAGAGAAACAGGAGAAGGAAATGCACTATAAATAGGTCTGCAGAAAGCCTAACAAAGGTGTCATCATGAATGACTCATTCCACCATCATTGATGCTGTTATCAACAATGATTCTCCAGTCTGTTACTGGGATCACAGGGGAGAAATTAAAAAGTAAGCTGAAGTGCTAAGGAATTATAAAAAAATGTATGCAATTTTTATACAATAAGCTTCTAACTACAGTTCACTTTTTCTAGGTCTGTCTGTAGTACAGATATCACAGCTTTTGCACGTGTAACTGAGCTAGTTCAGGTGTTACCACAAAGTACTAACAGCAATGCCAAACTGAGTAAAAATGAAGTGCTTGACTTTTCGCCCCATTTTTCAAGTAAATATTGTAGCTTTATGAAGCTCTATGTCATTACAGACAGACTGGTACCAAAAGTAATTCATTAAAACTTAATTAGGTATATCTACACAATCTGTATTATTCTGTACATATGATCTGCATTATTATATACCCTATACATCTTTATATCCCAATACTGTGCTGGTAGACAGCTGGTATCTTTGGTTTCTTAAGAAATCTGAAGCACTAAAATCACTACTGGACTGAGAGTCAGGAGAGATGGGATTTATTTGCCCAGTTTTTTACTCATCTGTGATATTGAATATACAATTTCCCTTTGCCTTTCCTTTTCTCTGTTGACTGTCTTTGAAGAGGGAAGGTTGGTGCAAACACAATGCCTATTAAAACTGGTATCAATTTTTATGACTTCAAATCAGCTTTTGCAGTTTAAGTTATATTTCTGGCCAGTATTGTACACATTGTTTCCCTGCTGTGCACACACACACACCATGAAATAGCATAAAGAAATTAATTCCATTCAGGCCTGCCATTAGTCATGACTTTTGCAACAGGAATCACAACTGTTTTCTTCAAAGTGGGGGCAAAATTTTCTCATGATTAATATCATGTTACACTTTTTATGCATTCTTTAGCTTTGAGTGGTGATGGGCAGGCAAAATGACATCACTTGTCTGAAATGGAACAACTGATCTTGTGACATCAATAAAATTTTTCTCTGCTTTTGATTCTGAAGACATATAAGGCAGTAGCTCTCAAATATCAAATCCATTCTCCCTTTAAGAGGATATTAAAGCTGTCTGATGCAAATGTTCAACTTGGCAAACCTAGGTAAGGAAAAAAACCTGCTACAATTTGTAGCTGTGAATATATGATCCAGAGAATAAACAGCTAAAGAAAAACTAGATTAGTAGCATGAACTATTTTTAAAGTGAAATGGAGTTTTTTTTAAAATCTAGAATTTTTAAGAGAGTGTCAAGTTCAGTACAGCCACACTTCACTGAACTATAATATTCTCTTACCTTTGACCAGCGGATCCTAAGTTGTCTTCACATGTTGGTTGGCTTTACTGAGATTGTTTGAAATCATTGAAATATCAGTAATTTAAATAAACACAATTAAAATAATACCCAAAACTATGCTGCTTGACACTGCTGTCATTTCCAAAAGAGGAGACACTACACATTGGTGTCTGTCTAATAGACCTGTACCATCCTACTGAACAAAATGTACCCAGGGATGTTCTCAGCTGTGGAAGCCAACTGGCATGGAGCAGTCTGTGTACACAGCAGTAAATTCCACTAGCAACCAAACTGCCCATTGAGAACAGTTTCTGCCCATGTTAAATCCTGGGAATTTTCAGGGAGAGTGCTGGCTGACTGAGATAAAAATTCAGGACAGGGACCATTCTGACAATTTCCTAGTCTAGATCACTGAGTAGCAGTACCACAGAACGTGCCTTGGCAGCGTTTAATTTATGAGCCTAGATACAGCTAAGGAGGGATGCAACTTCTCTGTGTTTTCTTTATAAATAAAAGGAAATGGGCTTGTTTTGGGTGCAATTCATCCTATACTTTCAACTACAGTCATATAAAACAAGTTGAATTAATCATGCCCTGAAGGTGTCTGTTAATTTTCATTGCCTGTAAAGTGAACCTAGAGAGACTTACTAAGATATAGAAAAGAAATCTAAAGGGATCAATCTCCCTCATATAATTAGAGCAACTACTTAGTGATGATGCACAGCCAGCAAACATCTTTATTTTTCCAGCATATGAGGCTAACAACTTGGATAGGGGCTTCTTTAGGGCACAAAATCCAGATTGATTCCTAGTTTTCAGATATCAAAAGGCTTCTGTGTAAATAAGCTTTTGCTTATTTACGTTTGCAGTACAGGTTTTTCGGGAATCTGAGAGAAACTGTTATTTTTTGCAACTGTGGTATGAGATAATTAGACACACAGAAGAACTTGTATGATGATGAGTTTGAGAAGTAGGAACATAAGATCAGAAGAGCACTTTCATGATACTAAGACCAGTCCCCTCCAGTACAGGCAAATCACAGACATTTCAAAGTCTCTTTCTAAAATATTTATCTGTATGAGTGGACATTTGTTCCTGTGCTCTTACTGAATGATTAAGTCAAATAATTTTCCTTCTCTGGTTCCTACAGTTTCTTCCAGTTTCCAGCTTAAATTCATGCTTGACTATTCTGTCTGTATCTATTCTTGTGCCAAGTTTGCCATTTATCTGAAATAATAATTTTCTTTCCCTGTTGCTAGCCTTCATGACATCCTTGTGGAGAGAAATCATTTCTTCTCTCAGTATTCATTTCATTGACTGATACCAGGGAAGGTCTTTAGGTCTACTACCTGTGTCTAGTCTACACTCTGTCTCTGTTCCAGTCTAAATTAGCTTTTTTTGAACACAACTTTTAAAAAAATGAAGTTAAAAATTCTCTATTTCTTTGCAAAATTATTTTACCTCATTATTTATTTCAGCTGGAAATTGGCCATCAAATGCATCTGTTCTCATTTGTCTTTTCTACAGAGACAGCTTACTCAGTCTGGAGATTATCCTAGTGCTTATTCTGTTTCTTTATTTGAATATAATGAGTTCTTTGACTTTTTTTCACATTTGAGGTATGATCATTTCCATCCCATTTATATTAGATGGGGGCTTTTGCTGCATGTTCAACTTCTTTGTGATCTTTTAGACCTGTGGAAAAAATATATTATTTCAAACAAAATTATATTATCTTCAGTCACATTCTCTTTCTGAGCAGAAGTTTTTTTTTCTTCTTCCTAAGGTACTTTTACAGCTGATCAATTGTTTCAATAGATGCAGGGTTTAACTGATCATTTAAGTCAAATTGCTTGCTTTTGCTTGTTTCAATGACATAAGGTTAGTTTGTATATTTGTTCATTTCTTCATTCTTTATGCTTCCTCTGCTTCATCCTCATATTCTTTTTGGAAGAAGCAGTTTATCCATTTGTTCATTTGTCCACTGACTGGTAGGTATAAAATACCTAGCTACATAATTTCTGACCCTTTAACGTTATCTGACCCTTTTTTCATGTTACAGTTACAGAGCTATGAAATTTAGTAGTAAATTTTATATAAGTTCTGAGATTTATTCTTGAGTATTCTGTTTTAGAACTGAAAATTTTAGTTCCTAAGTAAATTTTGTTTATCTGTTCAAGTAATTTAAACTAAGCAAATTCATGATGACTTTGCCTAAAGTTGTTTTCTACAACTACTGGGCTAGTATTAATGTAGCCCAGGGAAGAGAATATAGTTTTTTCAAGGTTCCATTACTTTGACGAAATTCTGACTTAGTTTTTGTCATTATACTATCATTAGTAGATTATATTTTCTAACCTTTTTCTGTTAAGTAATGTAACATAACTTCTTCCCGGTATTTATCTTCCTGACAGTAATAAATATCTTCCATTTTGAATCCCACCTTGGGAGCCTGCAGCATAACTATGGGAATGAAAATCCTTCTTTGAGTCTAAGAAAAATCTGTCACACCTGAGATATTTTGACATAAACATTTAAGGTACAGTAAAAAAGCACATTTCTATAAAACTTTGTTTCATCAGGAATTTTTCTTACCAGTTCCACACAAATCCCCCAGATAGATGGTATAAACTTTAATCAAACACAGACCTTGCAAACGACAACCAGACAAACTACTAAGCAACAGAGAAACAAAGACTTGTTCCTCCTTCTATAAATATCTCATGCTAATTCCAGTGTTTTCTGTTTTTTTCCTTGCTGGATCCTTTAAACTGCCTGAAGCATTTGATAAAGAGGGAAACTATGTGGAGCCCAACTACAAAAAGCCAATGGCAGGCCGATTTTCTATTTTGAGAGCTTCCACAGAAGGAAACCATACTAAAATCTAGAAAATATTATAAAAGTTAACTTTACAATATAGCACTGGTGATAGTCAACAGTGTAACACATGCAAATTGATCTGAAATAGCAGCAGTGTGTAGCAGCAGTGTGTGTATACATGTCCATAGGTACATACATACAGGACGGACAGAGAGACGGGACTTAGGAACTTGAAAAAAAGCAATGGATTAATCCATCAGTATTTTTCCACCTCCCAAAAAAAGAAGCCTACAGGCTGTGACATTGTGACACATCTTGATATAAGAAGCATAGAATCATAGAAAGGTTTGGATTGGAATGGACTTTTAAAGACCATACAATCCAACTCCCCTCTACAATGAGCAGGGACATCTTCAACTAGGCCAGGCTGCTCAGGGCCCTGAACAACTTGACCTTGAATTTTCCCTGGAATGGAGCATCCACCACCTCTCTGGGTAACCTGTACCAGAGTTTTACCACCTTCATTGTAGAAAATTTCTTTGTTACAGCTAATGTGAGACAACCCTCTATTAGTTTAAAGTCATTACCCCTTTTTTATTTCTACAGGCCCTGCTAGAAATTTTGTACCCAGCATGGCCTCACTGACTAGCTGTGTGAGAGATCAAGACTAATCCCTGATCTCAAGACTGTGGTGTCCATGGTGTGTCTATATTGATTAGAGCTGCTCTTTCACATCCATTATACTTAGTATCTCCTCTGGATCATGTGATTTCTGTGATCTTTCTTACACTAAGATATAATTATAAATTTTCAGTGATTTCTAGGTCAAAATGTGCAAATTAATGGGAAAGGTGTGGAGCAGCTGCCAAACTTATATTTTCATGGCATATTTAGGATATGTGTTGCACTGGTTGGTGTGACAAACAGGGCATTTGGAAATTACTGAGTTTGCTTTGACATTGCAAAACCTACTGGAAAAAGACCAAATGGCTCTTCAGCAAAGAACTACCAGGTTCAGGTTCATACATACTACATGAGGCCTTCTTTATATTTCTGAAATCCTGTGCAGTCTTGGATTGGTCAACACCAAAGCAAGCCAACAGCCAAGGAGTGCTGACTCCCAAGAGTCCAAGACCTGTCACTGTGCACTGATGTTGTTATTTAGTTAAGTAGTATAGCTCTGGGGTCTCTGCTAGCTCAGATCTTACACCTCTACCTCTTACTCTCTTTCATTAAAAGTCTCAAACCACTTTATGGAGAAATCTTGCCCTACATCTTTAACAAAATGCGAGGATCAGATTAATTACATCCATAGTCTAAAGAAATTGTTTCAGGGCTGGAACAAAGGTGTCAGTTTGGGTACATCTTTGCTTAAACTGGTAAGTCCAGGCATAGCTCCAATCCTGTGATGACCTTCTGTTTTAACTTGAGATCACAGACCATGGTGACACTTTCCTAATTCCTTTTTATTATTCTAAGTAGACAGTAACACATTTCTGTTGAATTTGACTGACAACTGATAGACATTTTTTACAGCTGTATTCTAGAGTTTCATGAGAAATAATGAAGATCATGGCATTTTGGAGAAGTTCTTGATGATTGAAAGAAAGCAGATGTCTCTCTTATCTTCTAGAAAGACCAAAAATATGTTTTTAGGACCAAGAGCAGATCAGCATTATCTCAGTCTGTGGAGACTCAATAGAGAAAATAATTCTGAAAATAATTTCTAAACATATGAAGAGCTAGAATATGGCTGAAAGTAGTCACCAGATATTTAAAAAAGACTAATCCTGCTTTACCAAACTGGCTGTGATGAGCTGAGGGGGGAGCAGTGGATGCTTAACTTCAGGAAGGCTTTCTTTCAATATACAGTCTCATCATGTTCTCATTTGCAGACTAATGAGGTATGGACCAGAGAAATGGACAGCAAGGCCAACAGAGTATTGTATCCCTTAGGCATTTCCTTAAGCAACCTAATGTGACTTCAAGTCTGGCCATCGCAGACTTCTAGACTTCCAAAAGACTTTTAGAGGTCACTTCCAGTTGAAATTATTCTTTACTTACTATAATGCCAGTACTATGAAGGAATATAGACAAAAATCAAGAACATGACTTTCCCTGGTGTTTCACCAGTTCCAGTCCAACACAGGCCATCACTGAAAAGTTCTGTCAAATAATAATTATTTTGTGGTTTAAGAGTTGGAGAGTAAGTTTTTTTCCACATCTGCTTCAGGTGATAGGGGCTCAGCAAGACTGCTAGAAATTGCACCCCATGACAACTGAGGCTTTTGGTATTTGTATTGTAAAATATTAGTGGAGTTCACAAGCACAAACTGGATTATGATTTGAATTACTCCCTTATTCATGCTTGGAATGTGCTGAACAGGTCTTGTGCCTCTGATAGGTGTGTATGTCCTGGGCACAGAACAGAAACCTTTGAATTCCAGTTATGTCTATGATATTTTATGGAATCTTCTGAATTTGGTGGCAAAAACTATTGCTCTCCTTAATAATTTATATGTATTTTTAAGCAAATCTATCACCCCATGAGAGGATAGGTGTTTGTATGTTTAAGACACTGCATACATGATTTTTGGAAGAGGAGGGCTATATTCTGTTTGTAAAACCATAAATCCAAAATAATAATTAATTACTTTGTTGAGAACAAATGTACAAACTGTATATTTTTGTACTTTGTTGAGTACAAAAATGGTATTTTGGGTAAAAAAAAGAATTGGAACTGAAAGTTTTCATTCATTGGGGTTTTTTTTTTTGCCTGGTTCAAGAGGCTTAGGCATTAGACTCTTCCAGTTTAAATGATGGAAATAGAGGAATGGTTCTGAGCAAGGTTTCGGCCCTGACAAATTCACAATTTCTGAGTGCACAGCTCACTAGCCATCATAGCCCAAGGACCATCCCAAAAAACAGTTTGGACTCAGTGGTAAAAATTGCTTAGTACTGCAGACATGGATAAATAATTTCCTTTGGCTTCTGGACACCTGTTGTCTATTTTATTGTTAACAGAAAGGTAGGCAGTGTCTCTCTCCTGGTAAACTTCTGGTAAGCTTCTGGTAACATCTGGCAACCAAATCTCAAGTTTTGGTAAGATTCCTTTCTCTGGCTTTCCCTAATTTTGAAAATTCAGCCTCAGTGGTTATTATAATTTTTTCTAAAAAAATAAAATAAAGGTTTTTTCACTTTGGATCTGGCATCCACCTGAAATTAAATAAGTCTTCAGTAGCTTCTGCTATTCTCTGAATTGATGATTTTGGTGGGAAACAACACAAAATCCAAACAAACTGGAAATGCTTCTCCATAGCTGTTTTTCTGACACATGTTATATACATATACATAAAATCATATTTTTCCATAGTCTTATATTTGTTTTTATATATGTTTTTATATCTATTGATAACATCTACTTTTTATGCTTACCAGGTTAAGCATCAGCCCTGGTTAGAGTTACTTATTGAGAACTTAGTTATCACATTGTTTATGCATGTAATTCTCATTGTTTTCCATAGGCATCACATAACCTAAAACAACAGGATAATTACATCCCTGGATTAACTCCATTTATTGTAATGAAATTATCCCAGATTTACACTGGCATAACTCAGACCAGAAGTTGACCTCATGGTCTTTACACAAGCTGTGTCTTAACCCAGCAAGATTTTGGTCAATCCCTTTAAAATATAGAAAATGCCCTTTATAATAAAAGTCATAAGACTATAGAGCATGACCTTCAGCTTTAGCAATTCAGAAGCTCCCAGGGTCTTTCCTCTCTTTAAAGAATGAGAATAAATTCTGACAGCTGAATAAATATAAGGGGTCTGGTGTCAGTCTGAGGAAACAGGTTTTCGGTTTGTCACAGATGACTTTGGTTCACAGGTTCTCAGTAGAAAAGGAAATCAGCATCTACTTAACATGGGATTAGTTATTGTTCAGAACAGCCTGTGGTCATAGTTACTACAGTACTGAACAGCCAGAGACAGAAAACTTTTTCATAACAATGCAACATGGCAGATTCACCTTCTCCTACCCTTTTTTTCTCTTCACTAAGTTCTTCCACACACTATTACAGTGTTATACCTTCCCTTACCTGCCAAGTTAGCTCAGCTCAGCTCACTTAGTATAAGGTCACAAGATATTTTCTGTGTCACTGATACTTGTTAGTGATTTCTATAGAAATGTGACTTTTCTTATATTGGAGGGGCTTTGTATTGGTTGGTATGTGGTGTTTTGGTTTTCTTTGTTGTTTGTTTTTTTTTAATAGGGCTGTAAATGTAGAAATAATTCTACAATTATAAAATTAATCTTTCATCAGGGTTTTAATATGTTTCTGATATTATCTTTTCTATTTAAATAGATTGCTTTGCATTATATTCAAGATGTTTACATTCCTCATAAGGACAAAGGAGCTGACACTTTCTGCAAAAATTTTTCTTTCTTTATGGATGTACGTGAGAAGGAAAGATGTGTTTGAAACCTTAAAGCTGATGGAGGTCCTTCCATTTTTATGAGTATTTTAATTTATAGCAGGCATGTGCTACTGCTCTTTTCTTCTCCCTGTCTATTTTAACAGAGAATAATGAGCCAAACTTCCAACCGAGGGTCTTAAAACTCATCCAGGCATTTGTTGCAGGAATGTGTCACAGAACAGGGCATTAAAATTTTTTATCTTCTTCAGCACTTTTTGCCATCTGGCTTAGACATCACTCTGTTTGTGTCCTCCTGTCATCTGTTCCATTGTTCACCTAACACTGTCCAGGATTTTTAAGAACTTTATTTAGACCTGTGATTTCTACTCCCATTTGGGTTATCTAATGTTTAGGTCCTGAGGTGCCTTGTGCAGCCGTGTCTAATCTTGGGCAGAGCTGCTATTATAAAATTAGCTTTAACAACAAAGTTGTTGTAAGGCACAGTTCTGCAGGCCCTCCTGTGCAGTTTACAGCTTCTGCAGTCACATACTCAAACATGCATCTTGAGGCATGCAGCTAAAATCTACCTAATGTAAACTGTAGTAAATAATTCAGAATGACTAATTTATTTCAGAAGGGAGTCATGATATGGCCATGAACAATATGAAATTGAGAGAGACAGAATTCACTGAATACATTGTTTTCTACTGATTATTTGTTCAGCTCCAGCCAGCAAACATCATTCCTGATTTGCATTATGACAGAAAAATTAATATGAGTAGAGTCACTCCTTCTTGTATCTCAGAGTCTTTAGACCATGAAAAATATCTAGGAATGTGTGTGTTCCTTCCCACAACAGATGCTGAATAACAGCTTGTAAGTAAAAAAAAAGTTATCAAAGTCAGTGGTTCAAAAAACGCATGTGATTTTTTCCTTTGAACACATTTAACATATAACAGAAGATTAAAAATTATAGCAGAGGGTTAAGCTATATATCAATCACAACTTTGATTATGCAGCAAACAAAAGCTAGCAAATGTTGACTTGATACAAAATATTTTGATCTAATAATATCTCTTTGCCTCCAAAACTTCAGAAAGTATGATTTAAAGGTTCTCAAAGGATGTAGAATTACTTCCACTGAACTCAGATAGTCCAGAGCAGCTTCTCAATCCCCAGCAATAGTACAGTAAAGTAGGACAATTCAGCTTGGCTGCAAGTCAACCAGTGGCTTCCCAGTAGATCCATAGCCACACACAGCTGGAACATAGCTGAAGGAAGGATGCATGGCTAATGTTAATGAGATAAACAAACACAGTAATAGGAAAGAAATAATTGTTTACAGGTGTGGAAATGCTTCTATTGCATGTTCAACATCCACATATGGTACATTTGTGCCACAGGAAATAATCAGGTACATTTTACTGCCAGGCTGTGTGAATGCCCAGAATTACTAAGACCTCCACGAAGTCCTTACTGATTTTTTTTCCCATTATTGCTCCTCACAGTTCCAGCAATACAGCTCTGACTATCTGTTACTTTAGATTGTCTGGTGGGGCCATTGGATACAAACGGAGGTGAGGATGGGTCTCAGATTCAGTAATGTGGTTGAGAGTCCAACAAACCAACATCCATCCATTCGTAGGTCCTCATTTGGTCCCTGCACTAGACTGAGCACAATAGCAAAAATTGTGTTTCCCACATGAAAAAAGCATCCTAAATAGGAAGGAAGTGTAAAATTTATTGTGAAACCAAGAAAAATATTCTGTCTTATAAATCTATTTTTAGCAAGTTTTCTCAAAAATAAGAGAATAAAAGCAAATTATCTATTTTTTCTTCTGTTTTTCTTTCCCATAAATTTTTGAGCATTCTGGACAGAGTCAATCTGATAGAAAAATAGCAGTTTTAAAAAGCTCTTAAAGCATCCGAAAAACAGGGTCAAGAAAAAGACCTAGAAGTCTCTTTCAATGCTGTGACAGCAAAAAACAGCAGCAGAATCTCATAATTCCTCATAACCTCATAACCTCATAAGCAGAGAGCAGGTTATAATATAGAGTTGTGCTCTCCCTATATAACCTATAAGTCTATATTATAACCAACTGCAATTGCCCAGCCACTGCGAAATTCCAAGCAGAGCTTGCAATGATCAGTAAGACACAAACCCCACAGGAAACCATGCCTCATTCAACCAAGAACAGTAAGTAGCTTATGGAGCTATCTGTGTTTCATTGCTTGTTGGAGTTCTTAATATAAATGAAAATATGTTCCAAATCACATGCAGAATAGATTATTTATTTTTGTTTAAGACATCCTTAGTTTTAAGAGTGCAAATTATCAGCTATAATCACTATAGTATCTTGAATTTTAATCCATTTTCTTTGCTATTCTATGATCTTCCTTGTTGATTCCTAAAGTGTGTTTTTTGGTAAATTATTGATATTTCATGAGAGATTCACTGAAATTTTTGTAGTTTACTTAATTCACATTACAGTCTAAGTAAATTAACCACTAGACAATATGCCTACTAGAAATTATATTTAAAGACTTAAATATGCTCATGGAAGGTTAATAATAAAATAAATATGTAGCTCCCATTTACAAATTTTTTACAGATATAAAAAATCTCAGTAAGAAAGACAAAATTAAGCATGTCATAGGTATTTTAATAGTTCTGGTGCAGCATCTAGCACAGTGAAAAGCAGCTCAGCAGCTCAAGAAGTATGAATCAGTTGATGCAAAGGGTCTTCACCTAAAATGTTGATAAAATGTTTATTAAAACATACATATACCATACAAACCAATCTTGCTGTTCTAGAACAATCATAATTAAATTTTTGTTTAATAATTTAAGAATTAAGTATTGATAATCTTAAATTTCACGGGAAATTTCACCCAAAACAAGGATTATGGGATTTGGCTACAGGTTTTCTTTTATTTTTAAAGAAAGGTTATTTTAAAACAAAATCTATATCTAGTCACTCTAAAGATTACCATATATTTGGATGGTGACAAAAGTAGGATTGAAACTTATTTTCAAATTGTGAGTTCCCCAGATTTTTGACAGGTAAATCAAGAAATTCAAAAAAATTTCCTTGGAATGTACACAGATTTGGATTTTTTTTTTTTTTTATGTTTTCTGTAATATAAATTGCAAAGTGCAATTTATAATAGCCACGGACTATAATTCAGAATTACTATGAAATTCTTTCATAATATTTAAAAAACAGTTTCTCATAATTTCTGGCCAAGCTGGAGATGTGTTTGAAAAGGGTTTGATTAGAATGAGCTAAAAAGGCATCTCACCACCACCCACTACTACTTTCTTAGCTACTATTGTTTTTTTATATGGGATTGCATCATGTGAACCAGAAATCTGCAAGATGCCTAAAGTCATCACAGTGTCTTCCAGAGCACAATGGTATACCTACTGAAACAAGTAATTAATCTTGGGCTCAAGATTTCCTGATGGGAGCCTATTGACCCCAGCACAATAGATGAAAGTATTTTATCCTGTGTGTTCCCCTACTGACCCCTTTGCCACCTTTTTTCATGCACTGTCTGCTCTCATACCAAAGGAAAGAATTCATCCTTCACTCTGATATTTGGGGTCTGCCTGACCCTCTCTTGCTCTGTGGAAGAAGATTTCTTGATTTTGCTTAAGAGGATCACTCAGTAAGAAAAAACAGCAAAGTTTTGCCATACACAGTGACAAACATGAATGAGCTCAGAAGTGTCAGGGATGTTCATTCACAGCCCTGATCCCACACAGTTTTTAATGGGAAGCTGCATGTCATCTCTGCACCTGCTGGGAGTAAGGTTGGGGAACAACTGGACATACTCAGGACTAATGAGGGAACCTGCAAAGGGACCTCAGTTCGGATGCTCATAAATCACCATCGTGGTCCTTCTGGGCTGGCAGCTGCAAGCTTGGAAAATGAACCTTGGATCTCCCTGGTACACAAAATACTCATAAGGGTGGAGGGGGAAATGAGACATTGTGTCTTCTGTATTAACCCCAGAGTCCAAGTCACCTCTAAACTGGCCCAGAGGGTGCTCCTATAGGCAGTTAACAGTTAACAGTTAATATTTCTATAGGCAGTTAACACACAGACAGTTTTGGCCATGAGTCCACTCTTGGGGGTAATGTCCACAACAAGGTTAAAAAAGCTACATCTAGGCTAGGTATCTGAAGTGAACCAGACTTTTAGAGTGGCTCTTCAATGTTTTCTCTGGAGTGCCTCAGGCTGCAAAGCCAGGAAGCAAGGTATTAAAACTGGTTCCTCAGCACTGATAGAATATTTTGTCTCCCAGAGACACGGAAAAGGTGGACAGTAGCTTACAGACCCCATCCAGCCACTGCAAGGAGCGTGTAAGTAGTGCTGTTTTCAGCTCTTGGGAAAACAGTGCAACAGCTTACATTGGCTCTGGCCAGCTTAAAAAATTAAAGAGCTGTTTCAGACTCTCCTGTAGCAGCAATTACCCTCTGCTCAAAAAGCTGTGCTGTAAATCTTCAGGGTCCTCTGACACTATCAGTGACAGCAGACCCCTGACTGCTACCCACAAGACACTTCAAAGGCCATCTTGGATAAATATGTGAAAACTCTCCTAAACTCTTACAGTAATTGCAGTCCCAGAGTGAATGTCCCCTCCCCCATTCCTACCCATCAGGCTCCCATCTACTGTAATTGCTTCATCTCTCTGCTCCTCTGTGCCTGTCATATTTTGCAATGCAACATATTCACTCTCCCACACAGGCTTGAGAGAGGGTGAAGAAGAAAATACTGACAAATGTTTCCCCTGTAGATAATCATATTGTCATTATAGCCCTCAAACTATTTCAGTGTCTTCTACATGCAAGTAATAATACACTTCAGGTCCAAATTCTCACTTCTCTAAATTAAAATAACATTCCTGTCATTAGCAGTAATCCTCTCCTTCAGTCCAGCGGCATATCTGGATTACCTGAACTCAACCGAAGTTTGCTGTTGATGTGAGCAAAATGAGAACTTAAAATCTGGATTTTTCCTCTCTTAAATAGTCCCCTACTGTCTACCACATAAGAGTAATACAAGCAGAAGGCTGAAAACACATTTCTCTATAAAAATGCAGCTTGGGTTATCCATCTGAACAACATAAAGCACTGCAGTCCTGGTTTGAGGGTGACTTGCAGCCCCCTGCAAAAGGGCAATGACCAGAAGGTACCTGCAGAAGATGCTGTGACCTCAAGGAACTCCCTAGATCTGCTTGTTCTTTCTTAGCTGACAACACAGTGGGCAAGTGAGAGACTCTTGTTGCACTCTGATGATTCAACTCTGGAAAATGTATGGGCAAGAGCAGGTGAATAGGTAAGTCCAAGGAGTTTTCGGAAATACAGGCAGAGACACACGGCTGTGAAGGGACTTGAGGCACGTAAATATGGAACAAGGTTAGGTGGATATACACGGAAATGTATAAACAAGTTGTGTTTCTTGTCACTAGGTCACTAATTTTCCTGTCCTCTGTCTGGAGCAGACATTGATGACGAGGACTTAGGTATATTTTCTTTGAGTAACCTGTGTATTTACATAGGGTTCATAGGGTTTATTCACCCCAAGAAGTGGCAACAATTGTCATGAGATATTTGCATTAATTGCCATCAGGTAAGGCCTGGCCTCTGGAGGCAGCTGTCTTAAGGCATTGTGTTTCTGTAAAGCTCATGCAATACTAATTGTTTGGCAGAAAGTTGAAGTCCCTGACCCAGACCATGAGTTTTACAGGTGGAATTCTCTAAAGATGAGGTTATTCACAGAGGTGGCAGGGGCCAGTGGGTGGGTGGTCTTATATGTCCACTGGCATGATGCATTCAGCCTACCAGCACCACAAAGGAAACACAGGAGTTCTCCTGAGAGACAAATGTAGAGCATAGAATGATTTTAAAGACACACTTGTTCTGTGGCATCTTTGGGTCACCTAAGAGGAATTTCATCCTTAGTACTCACACAGCACCAGTGTCTAACTCAAAAAACCTTCTTTCTTGACATCACTAAATGATGTAACCTTACTCACAAGTGTAAGATAAAGGGGATTACTTAACATTTATAACATTATCTACTGTGCAGTGTGCACAGACCATGTTTTCCTTTCAAATGTTTTGTGCTGTTCTTTGCCTTTTTTTTAAAATCAATGTCAAGGGAATAGTGACACGATAAATATTCAATGAGGTTAGATATAAACCTTGTTATATTTAAGGTAGCCAATTCTGTCTAAATCATCTCATTCTTTTACGTTTTTTTTTTTTTCCTAGTATGAATTGGACTGAATTGATGACTTGTCAAGATTTTTCATCACAGTATGAAAGAGTACTAGGCCATGTTTATTTATTATTTTTCTTGTCCAATTACATATAACAACTCACCTGCTATGCACTGAAGATCTCTGTTTATTAACATCACAGAATTATTTTAAGAAATCTTTTCTGGAGCCACTGTTCCTTATTAATGATAATAACAATCATTCATTATTAATGATAATAACAATCTTTTCTTAGTTGTGTTTTACTGTATGCCAAAAAATAAATTATGTTCATGTTATATAGACATTTGCAGTTGCATATCTCTCCATAAATTAAACTTTTCTACCTCTTCCTCAAATATTCTAGTCATCTATAAAATATTTCAGAAAAAAATGTCTCAGTCATAAATTAGTTTGCATTGTGTCAAGAGCTGCTTTTAGACACTTGAGCAGTGAAAAATGTTAAAAATTATTCAGCTGGATAATAAATAGCATAAGAGCAGTTGGAATAGTATTGTTTGCAATATTCTGCATATAGAAGGTGTCTATATCTCACTCAGAGTGGTCATTCTGGCAATGTACCCACCCAAACTCTTCCACTCATAGGATAAAAAAATGCTTTAGTTTGTATGCAAAGAAAGAAAATAAAGTTCTAGTGTAACTAGAGTTCATCAAGCACCGGAAGGAATGTTGGAGAGGTTCTGAGCCTCAACACCCTTCTCACTATATGTGGACATTCCCAAAGCAAATTCCCATGGAGCCATTCCTTTGCCAGCTCAAGGACACATATATATATCAGGCTCTTGGTGCTAGAGGTCTGCAATGAAGGATCATAACTCCTACCTTGCCAGTGCTCACTTGCAAGTCATTTTTGATTCTCCTGTCAAAAAGAGCAGTGAGAGGAGAGGAGAGGAGAGGAGAGGAGAGGA
>JBBMKD010000145.1:100970031-100987783 GCA_037834095.1 Argya squamiceps | reverse complement strand
TATAGAAGCTTGGAAAATTCTGTGTTTAACATAAAATATGGAGGCTGCATTGCTTTACCCAGCACAACCCAGCACCAAACAGGCTAAAGTTAACTGTCAAGTTCCATTGCAGAGTGAGCACACAGAATGCCTTTGGCCAGCAAATCTCACAACATGTGTGTGACCTTTAAATGCATATATTTGCAGAAGGTTAGAAAAGATTCCAGGCTGCTTGAAAGCTTTAATGGGTGAGATCAATATGGGATGCCACAGTGAAGTCTAGCTGTGGATGTGAAAGTCTGCTTTGAAAATGCAAGACCAGGTGATAGTAAAAACCATGGTAATGGCATGAATTAATTTCACTGTTCTCATCCTCTGATTCTTATTTCTCATCCAGGACAACCTAGAATTACTTTTAGGTTGATTTGTGAGATTTTTTTTAATACCTTAAAATGTGGTACACCTACAATGCCAGGAATGAAATATGGCTTCCAAGAATACAAGTGTATTTACAGGTCAGGTTATATCTCAGCTGTTCTGATACTTACTAGTAAGTTCACACTATTCTTGTTTCACTTAAAATTGACTTGAACTATTTGCACTACTTAGCAATTGCTTTACAATTTTTTTCTTAAATTAGTAAAGAAATTATTAATATGTGTTAAATTGAGTGGTTAAGGACCCTTTATAAGCATTTAGGAAGAATGCATTTTAGCAAAATCATGCTTAAAAAGAGAAATATTTCAGTATGCCTTTCAAAATTTATTTTGGGGGAGGCATAAAGAAATGTAATAGGAATCAGGCTGTATAAAACCAGTTCTTTTTGGTCTGTTATACATTGACTTCCTTTGTTTGAAAGGGACAAAGGCATATTATCTTATTCTTTTTCACATATGGTTTATCTCTTTGCCCTCAAAATGACACCAGTTGGTGGTTCATGTAAGATACCCAGGAGCCCCAGGACAGAAGGGAACCAAGAGGTGAATAGCCAGCAGGGACATATCAAAAGCCAAGTGCTGGGTCTGTCATTTATTACCTATGCTATTACCTTTGGAAGTACCATGGCACAGAAGATCACTTCTGGAGCAATAGATGCATTCAGGGATTTGGTGAAACATCTGTTCCTGATATATTTCTGCATCAGAACTGGAAAAATCTGAAGTAATTCTCTAAACTGGCCAGCAGAATCCCAACAGAAAGGCATTTGTGAGGAAATATTCAGGAATGTGACTTTCTTCCAACATGTAGAAATCTTGCTCTTTGGGTAAGGCATTAGCTATTTCTTGCAACATCCTAGCAACAGTATTTAGCAGGCAGGACTTTTATTTTACTTTCAGTAATTCTACAAGTTTGTATGTCAGAATGGATGTAGTGCTTGACTGACCTTCAAATACCTGGTGCAAACACATCCCTTTCTGGAATTCAGAACACCTCTTTGACAGCCTTTGATAACATGCAGGACCAATCAGGCTCCAAAGGCTAAGCATGTCTTAACACTAAGTGAAGGCTCAAATCACATCTGTCTCTCTTGAGGAAGGGTAAGACTCATGGAGCTCCATCTTCCACTGGAATATCGAGACCTACCTAGAAAGACAGGAGTTTTAGCTGAATTTGGACTTCTTTATAACTTGCATATAATTCTGCAGAGCTTCAGGTCAAAGATGGCTGAATGAGCCATGGTAGCTGCAGGTTTATTTCCACAGTTGTTAATGAAATAATTGTGAAAGTTTTCCAAATTCCTGTTCTACTACTTAGCACCCATTTTGAGAGTGTAATTAGTTAGAAAAACCTATTTACAAATAGAGTTTATGGGAGAAAAGAGCCTGTGGACACTATTTGTTCCTGTTAGACCCAGTAGAATTAATATTTTTTTTAAATGGTTTCATTCTTCCTTTGGTTTGGGTTTTCTTTCTTTAATAGGAAATAGAACCAACGGACTTTTAAGAAACTCTGAAACGCCTAAAGGAACTATGACAGATTTTTCAATTTGAGCAAACACACCATGGCCATAGTTCACAGTGTTTGTGTTTTTAGTCCTACCGTCATCAAAATGTTGCCTATCATCCTGAAAGGTCAGCTTGAGTCAGTGTTTTCAGTTTCTTTAATAATTTTTTTAATAGTGTTTTTCTACAATGTTTTGCAAGTCAGATGCTTACAGTTTTCCAGCAAACACTCTTAAATAGAACAAAAGCACAGATATATGAAGTTATCTTACATTTTATTTGCCCCTTTGTACAATGTCATCTTTCAACTATGGTTTCTTCAGAACAGCTTTTCAAGTACAAAACCTCTCAAAATTTTCACTTTTAAACAGAATGATAATGTCATCCTTTCATTGCAAACTGAGGGATTTGAAAGAACAAAGCAGTAGCATTGACTCCCCCAAAGGAGCTGAAAGCTGAAAACCAGAAGGAACATCCATCCATAATGGTCTAGAAGTGTCTGTCTCTGTTCATAATGTGAGGAAATTGCCTTGTGATGCATTTGAATAGAAATACATCATTAAGAGTTGGTGGACTACCAGTAAGATAGCAGGCATTTGGGTACTAATCAGATATTCCTGAATTTTCTTGGGTCCCCAGCTGTTTCAGCTGTAAATCCATCCTCTTTCTTTTGCTATTATTATTTTATTATTATTATTTACCGTGTCCAAATTAGAAAGCTCCTTTGGTTTATGATAGATTTCAGGAACTGGATAAACCAAAAGCTGTTTGCTCCATGCCACCAAAAGACCAGATTACTTGTATGTGAGAGAGAGAGTGTGTGTGTGCGTGTGTGTGTGTGTGTGTGTGTGTGTGTGTGTATGTGTGTGTGTGCACCCCTTTTCTCAAAGGGAAATCTCAGTTTCTAATAATATTTAGGATGTTCAGGTCAATCTCTGCTCAGCCAAGTCAGCCAATTGTTCCAGCTGCTATGGCTACAGACATCCTCCCAGGACATCACACCTCAAATGGTCTTCAGGCATCTAAAATCTATTCTGTCTCCATAGTCTAAACTCTTCCTTGTATAATAGCAAAATTATATTCTTAGTTTGATCCTTCCCACTATCCCTGCAGGTATGCAAACTGAAGACACAGATCTGTCCCTCTGCATCTTTCCTTTTTCTGGCAGGACCAGAACAAGACATGATTGGATTTTCTCCTGTAAGAGCTCAGATACTGTAAATACCAAGAGGAACATCCTTAATTTTTTTTCCAAACATTTCTTGCATCTGAGAAGTCTTTCCAAAAGATTCAGAGACTCATGAAACTACCAGCAGCTTGTGCAAATTGCTGTAGCTCCAACCACAGCTAGATGTAGATAACATATTTCATTCCTGTATTTCTGAGGCACAAATGCCTCCAATTGATGCAAATGTTAATCAATTTATTTCTATCCACATATGTGGGGATGGGAGGGTTGCACCCATATTCTGAGCATTGTTTTTCACAACCTACTGGAAAGTAACTGACAGCACAATTTTTTTTCCATGCTTTGAAACTTTGTCCTGGATGCAGAGATTTACCTGGACTGAATGCCTTCCATATCTGCTTGTCATCTGTGTCAAACCTGCTTCACCTGGTAAACTTATGATTTGAAATGAGTTCTTTACCCATTTAAATATGAGCAAAAAATAAATTTCTATTTGTTCATTAGCTGAAATTTATTTGTCTGGACATGTTTTCATCACAAATCACTTTCAAGTGTGAATACCTTAATGAAAGAAGTGAGACAGAGAGTAATTAAATTGGGTGATGAATGTGTCTAAAAACATACAAAGTATTCTTTGATTTTTCAATTTATTTTATTTCAGCAATCTGTTTTGGGCTTGTACCTTACAATAAGTTTTAAATCCAGAATAAAGAGAAAGGATGTGCAAAACATGAGAAATGGGATATATTCACAATTTTTTGGCAAAACAACATACAGTCACAATTACAGAGTTTATTCTTGAGAGCCCAGAGCTAGAGGCTGGGAGTTAAAATTCAGCTTTTTAGGCAAAACCAATATCAATTAATTTCCATACCAAATATGCCAGGTATGTTGAGATAGTTTATTGAGGATCACTCTGAAGACCAAAATTTTCCATCAAACTTGCAACTGTTGACCAGCCATGGCCAGAAGATGGATTCTGGATGCCTCTCCCCTGGCACATCCAGGGCCTGCATATCTGACATGTCACCAGGCAGTTAAAACAAGTTCTCATACTCTGTGTGCTTATAAGAAAAGTCATAGACTGTGATGTGCCTATGCCATGTATCGGGGAGCCTGTCAGCTCTGATGGACACTCTTGCTTCAGCTTCTGTGCTGTGGAATGGGTACCTTTATGGCTCTGAAAAGGCCCATGGACTGCACAAGGTCTAAAAATACCATTGTATTGTTGCAGTTATTTTGAAAAAAAAAAACTTACTGGTTTGAAAGGAAGAAGTATCTGCCCTCCAAAATTTAGCTTCCTTCTCACATCTTCTGCAGAAGGTAAAGAGACTTCTGAAACTTTGAGCTGGGTTGGATTAAAAGTTCCTCATGTGTTATGTCAGTAAAAAAGTCAGCTGCTGCTAAAGTTGAAGGGAGGAAACTGCTTATGCTGATGAATAGTGCAAATATGCTGCTCTATACTTTGTCATTACAGTAATATATTATATGGAGATAGTGCTGGAGGGAGTCACTAAAGCACTCCAGTCAATGAAGCCGCAAAATACTACTGCTTTGTGAGAACACCCTAAGCCCTTCTGTTTGATTGCTACAGTCATGGAGTCAGCATCAAGCAATTGCAGTCATGTGGATGCTTTAAGTACCTTTTTTTTGGAAACATTTTCACAAAGGTAGTTTGTTGCTTAAGGCTTTTGCTTCAAATACATATTTTTAGCTCTGACATGCTAGTACCTGTAGGGAGCATCAACAGTTTTTATTAAGCTTTAGCAAGGCTCTTCCCTCTGGCAAAAATCTCCCCTGCCTGTTGATGATTTTATGGACAGAAGAAACGACACATTTACTGTTTGCAGCCTGTCAAAAGACGGACAGTTGTAGCAATATCATGCTGAAATTTTGGAGATGGATTGAAAAAAAATCAAGCTGGAAATTGCTATTCATTTTTTAAGTGGAGCTCATTTAGCATGTTGAGAAGCAAAAGATCTGATTCATTGTTTCACAGCCTTTTTGAAGTTGTGTTGATATTTTCCATGCAAAATTAACTTAAAAGGCAACTTCCAAGGTATCTGTTTGAAATCATGCCTGGACTTACTTTTCCTCAAGCCAGCTGAAGCAGATATAAATGAAGATCTCCGCTTGGTAACATCAGATTTCTATTGCTGTGCCAGCAGTAGAAGTCGACTTCCATGCCTGTACTGACAGAAAGTAAAACTGAAGAGTTACAGCATTACAAACCACCAGATCTTCCAATTCCTTTGTAGAGGGGAATTTAGGCAGGGAAGATTTGTGGCCAGGGCCTTGGGGAAGCACTACAGGATGTCTTGTTTAGATACAGGAGGTAAAATCCCCTGCTGTAACCTGTATGAAAGGCATCACAAAGGTTGCTGCACCCTCCCACTGCCACAGATATGTCATCAGTGCATACAGGAATGAGTCAAATCCATTGAAACCTTCTTTATAATTATTTTTCTTTTTTTTTTTAATAGATAAAGCTTATGAAAATATTTCCTTTAACACCAGTTTCCCTGGAGATATTCTGCTTTCAAATTATAAAGAAGATACTTCCAGAGCATGAGTTCTTGCCCTCACAGGCACTCTTTGGACAACCAGAGGAACTCTTTAAACTCAAGGGTAATATCCATAACAACACATGGCTTGTTATATCATGCAGCTTAATCAACCATAAAGTGATTCCAATTTGAATATGTTCTATTTTATTTGGCAATTGTGTTGTTATCTGTGCTTACAAATAGAAGTCGGAATAGTCATGTTAATTTCTGTCATGCTGCTCTGCAGACTAATTTGAGCTATATTAAAGGATTTTGATTATTCAAAGTTGAAATAATTGTTTAGGTGTAAATACTGTATCAGGGTACAGAATTCTGGGTTTGAGAGTAGAAGTAGTAGAGGAATAGGAGTAAAAGTAGATGAAAGTCGAAAAAAAACCCCATTTTAAATTTTAGTTGGTTTATTCTTCAGGTACATTGACAAATGCAACAGAAGGATTATCTAACCTTATATCCCATTCTGCTCTGAGAATGAAGCTGTGCTGGACCTCCTCAGGTCCCTTCCAGTAGGAACTGTCCCATTTGTATAGATGTTAAAACCAAATAAAAGGCCAGAAAAATTCTAATTCTTCAGGATGATTCTGCTCTCTGTATGTTGGCTATGACATAGCATGGAACTCCTAATTTTTATTACTGTTAACATAACTACACAGTCAAATTTTTTCATGTTATATTTGGTACAACTTAGCAAAATATAATGTAATTTAAAATTCTTGATCTGTTACATTCCTGTTCAAGATGTTTCTTACACTGGAGAAGGGGATCAACTTCAGTAAAGGCATGTATGGAAACTCTGTCTTCCCTATTGACTTTTTTTTTCCTCTAATCCAAGAGAAACTTTGTTCGTTACAATGATGTAAGATCACCCAAACTATCAAACTTTCAAAGGAAAACGTTTGACATTTGATATCCCTAATTAAAATTGTAAGAGTTTCCTTTCACAATTAATCTCATTTTCTTACCCAGCATACTGGAGTAAATGCAAGAAAAATGTTAATGTAGACACTGTGAAAATCATTCTATTTACCAGGTGCTCTTTTTTTTTTTTAATACTTTGTCAAAATTATTTTAATACTTTGTCAAAATATCTGTCATATTACCTTGATACAAAAAGATATTTTAAAAAAACAGAAGACAAAAAAGAGCCATTGTTCCCCCATATGCATTGCTGTAGTTTCATGGGTTGTCACAGCAGTAATGGAATGAAGTTAGCCATCACCTCACCTGAGACTGCTGTATAAAGATACACTTTATTACCTTCTAGTAAGGGAAAGAAATCTCAGGCTATCTTTGGGAAAAAATATTTTAAAGTATGGAACACAGCTGCTTCTTCAACTCTTCTTTGCCTTCAAGCGGAAGGATGGGAAGGTCAGAGCAGCTGACTCAGACTGCAGACTGGGTGGGTCAGCCAGCTTTGGGATTTTGGGTCAACAATAAACACAGAGTAGTACAACAGGATCATTTCATTCAGGTAACACTGTCAAATAACAACCTCTACAGAAGAATCACAAGATACTTACAAGGTATTTACAAGATCACATTTATTTTATATGCTTAAATCAGGGTACAGGATCGAGAGCTTGTATCTCTTTGTACTTTCAGCTTCCCCAGGGTGTTTCAGAACTCCTCAGTTCACTGCTCATTCCCTGCAGAGCAGAGTGAGGGTCTTGCCACATAAACCAAATCTGCTCAGCCTTTGGAATTCCACTGGTAAAACTATTTATCCACACTACCTATTTCTATTGTATCTTGAGATTAGCTCCATATAATTTAATATTATGCTTTTTTAATTATAATCCCTTCCAGAGGAAAATATCAAACTTCTTTCATAAAAAAAGGGTATTGCCTAAAGGTAGTGCATAAACAAGTGCTGGGATTAACTATTTAAATTCTGAAAGTAATAAAAATCAAAGTAAAAATAAAGATATATATCTCCAAAATGAAAGAAAAGTTTCTTATCCAGCAATATCCATATGTCAGAACTATTGCCTATCCAATGCACCACATATATGCTGCATGTTCACTAGTGTGTACGTGTAGACACTGTGTAATCAGGAATTCTTCCCAAGCTTGTCAAACAAGTAAAAACTTCTTTCCAGTGATGCAGCACCTGATGAAATCATTCTCCAAATTGATGATTGCATGAGAGAGAAGATTTGAGCCCTGACAAATCACCATGTCAAAGACTCAGTGATCCATTTCTCACCATGAAGACCCAGGTGAGTGCCAGGCTGTTCCTATCAATAACATGGACAATAAGAGGTCGGATATGATAAACAGGACAAAACAGGATTTTACACTAGAGATCAGAGGCATCTATGACACCTTTTCACATAATGGCCTTGTCATGTGGACTGTTAAACTTCTGGTTTCTCAGTCGTGTGCGTGGAAAGCGATCACCATCCAGTTCCTGAGGTCAATCTTTTAGAGTTCAGCAGTCAGTAAGTAGAAAGAAAGAACAGATAATACAAGAAAAGGGAACACATATAAGGAGCATGGTAGAAAGAGAGCAGATTGGCAGGCTGCATGCTAGAACCTTCACATCACACTATAATCTGAGCAGTTCTAGAAAGTGTAGGGACTGTGTGTGCTCAAAAGCTACAGTTCAGTTACCACAGCTATGGGTCATCACATGTAGTCAATTATTAACAGCAATACCATACATACATACTGCTTAGCCTTTGAAATAGTTAATTTTTGTTGTTGCTGCTGTTTGGAGATTCTTGTCAAAAGACCAAAAAAGCACCTTGTGATTTCCTAAGTTTATTCCCAACCACAGCTCATTTGTCCAGGTGCCAGCCTTTCCTTTGTTTTTAATACTTTTATGATATTTGCCTATGGACATTTTAGAGAGCAGTTACGCCTCCTCTGCAACTTCTTCTGGCTAAGCCTGTCAAATCAAACTGTTCCAACGCAACAAATTCTCTCTTCTTATTGATTATCTAAATAATACATCATCACAAGCATGGGTGATTCATTCACTTTTGGAAGAAACGTTCTTTTGCTTCAGCTACTCTGTGCTGTTCCAGCTGCTCTTGAGATGTGACTTCCTCATAACTTCATGAATTGGTATGGCACTGGAGAGAAGTGATACGTCTGTCCTGCCCCTGATAAAACCTTATGTGTGCCTGGAATGAGAGGTAGCCAAGGAAACTGAATGATATTTTTTTCCCATTCAGTGCTTTCATCAAGCCCTGAAGAAAGCTTTTCAGCAAAGGGTCCCTAGTCTATAAGGACAGCAGGGGTTTCTGCACTAGATTAATACTTTGTAATATCCTAAGCTGCTTGAGCTTTTCCTGACACTTTAGGGAACCAGATGAGGTAGACCAGGTGTGGGGGTTTTTTTGCCCTCTAGTACCATAATGATTTCACCAACAGGTAAAGGAAGTCCTTCTCGCTCCTTTCCCTTTGAGATGTGGAAGTGTCAACATCCCCAAAACGCCCCTACCCTGCTGCTTCTCACCCTAACCTGAAGCATGTGTTTGTATCATATTAACAAATAATAGAGACAGAGACTCTGTGTTCCAGCCCATTTTTCCACCTTGGCTATGTCACATCCAGTAATGTGATTCTGGGACTACAGGTTCCTCACTCATGAGAAAGTAGCTCAGTGATTCACAGAATAATATTAATAGTCATGAATCAAAATATGTGCCCATCTCCCATTACAATTAAATTGCACCTTCTCACTCCTGCACCGCCCTTTCCCTAACTCAGAATCAACCTGACTACTGTGCATACATTTTTAGGAATCCAAAATGCTTTTTATTTCCACAGCATTTTGCTTTCTAATTTGCTATAAGATGTTCCAGAAGGTAACTATTCCTGATGACTATGAAGAATTCAACACTCAACATATCTTCCTTTCCTATAATGTGCAATAAGAATGCATCGATTTGAACCTTTTGCAAAATACAGGCCATTTAAAAGGCATGTTGTCTGCAAATCTGGCATGCTAATTTCCCATGTCATTGGTTCAACATACAAATACTCAATAGTAAATAAAACCCAAGGTTTACAGAAAAGGATTTCTGAGTAAGTTTATTAGGTTAAAAACTGTTTTGTTTTGGTGTGCCACTGTTGTTGTTTTTTCTTGGTCCCACATGGAGAGCAAACATGGCCTGGAAGAGTGTTATGTCAAGTACCTCCCATCATGCATTGTCGCTGCTCAGTGAACTGGAGTCTAAAAAAAGTAATTCCTCATTTTCATCTTGACTAGGATTCCCCTTTTCTTTGCTGTGAAGCTGCACTAATCCTTCATTCAGCGCAACCCACACCCTCTGGTTCCACTCGGAGTTCTCCCTTTCTAACATCATTGTATTCTTTATCTGGGCCTTCTTCTTCCAATAGTACTCCTTGAAAGCTCTTTCACAGACAAGAAAGGACCAGCTCCATAATGGCCAAGTTGGCCCTTTTCTTTTCTCTCTCTTTTTTTTAAGCTTCCGACTGAGCTTTGCTATTTAATCTTCTTGAGGCGTTCAAGATGTCACTTGCCTCTGATGACTAGAGACAAAAGGGAAATCCATCCAACTTGAATGCAGTGTATACTTGAATACATAGGGTTGCTTTGAAGAAAGTTTCTTGAAGTCTCTGTGTTTCATTGGCTGTCCTGGTGGCCTTCATGCAGGTCTTTATGTGAAATCATATGCGCTTTCACAGATCACATTTCTTGGAAAGTTACATGAATTTATTCACCCCTAAACCTTATCAGGTGAAATATAAATCAAAAGAGATTTTTTTTTTCAGTTGGGTGTTTTTAACAAGCTAATCAGAATTCCTTCCTCACCAAAAATATAGATGAACACTTGAAACTTCGTGGATGATTTGACTTCTGAATTTGCACATATTTTGTAGGCAGCAGTTTTATATTCTCCCTTCTTGCTGCTACAAGCTGAAAAAAGGGAGAAAAAACAGAGGGCAGGGTGCAACAACGCCTTGCGCCAGGCCCTCCATTTCCTGTTGGAACACTGAAAAATTAACATTTGCCTCTCTGTAATGCATTACGTTGATGCATTTCCTGTATTTCAGTAATTGTTATGGACAATATAGATAAAATGCATTTACTTATAAATGCTCTATATTATATATATTCTTTAGAAGACCCTGGTTTTCCAGAAGTGCTGAATGCCCCAAGACAAGTAACATTTTTGCTTCTGGTTACCTATGAATATTTATAGAGACTGACAACAGGCTGATGGTGTGAAGGATGTGGATGAACAGGTATTTGTCCATACAGGTTATCAGTCAGTATAGATTGCATAATCTTTGTGTAGATTCAGTTTCATGAATTTATTTTTGTATCTCACCTATAGATAAAATTCTAGAAAAACAACAAACTGGTAACATCCATTGCAGTGTGGATGGCAGTGCAAGCACTTTTATTAAATGGAAATACAGAATAGGAATTTCGGCATTAAAATATGAATCTACCAATTCCTAGCATTGGTCAGGAGAAGAAAATTCGCAGTCTTTGTAGAGATATATACAACTTTTCATTTCCCATATCAATCATGAGAACAAGTTGAAGTTCAGATAATGGCTAGTTCCATTTACCCTAATTGTGAAGGACTTAGCCTGACTGTTTGCATTACAGACTGTGGCCACTGGGTTCTCAGTAGGGGTTTTCGGCCTACTCCATCCCGTAACAAACCCATGTTCATGCGTCGATTCAGATCCATCACCCTGAGATAAACTGTGAATATTGCCCTTTGTCCCGCGCTGCATTCTTTCTTGCATTGTGTAGTGACTATTTAAGGATTTAAAGGCTCATTTGCACAATTCTTTTGTCAGCGGCCTGGGTGCAGAATGAAAAAGTGATGGCTTCTCTGTCTGGGTTATGCCCTGAAGCTCTTGTGAGAGGAATCTACATACATAAGTTTTTCTTACACATGCAGAATGTCAACACTAAAAAAAAAAATGACCTGTCTGTTTCTGTAGCTTAAAAGGTTATGGGTTAATATAAGATGTGATTTGTTTTCCTCTTTTGTGGCATTTAAAAAAAAATCAACACTTGAAAACAAACAGTAAAGGAAGACAAAAACACTGAGTATTTAAAAATTCAGCTGATTAGGGTTGCTGGAATTTGCAAAATAAATCTCCTCCTCTGAAGGAGATTGATAACATTAATAATTTAGATGGTCTCTATTGCTTAGGAAATGTAGGAAAAGATAATATTTCAAAGCTGCCCATTATGCATGTCTGTTTTGTTAAAACCTGTTTATTCAAACAAAAAATCCTTGAAATTACAGTAGTTTTGTATATAATGTGTGTGTGTGTGCATGTGTGTGTATAAAAATTCATATATATTTACTAATTTATTTAAGAAAAAGATCTTGTTGTCCTTCCCCTAACAGTAAAGTTGATTGGAAGGCTGCAGAAAAGGTTAACATTTGGGAAAATCACCTCCTTGCATTCTAGCTGAGAACTCAGAAGGATGTGCTTATTCCATCTGAACAATTTACCTGCCTTATTGATATTATTATATCAATGATTTTTATTTGACAGAGATGGATGTGTCATTACGTTAATGAAATTTACAGTAATTTCTCACAAATAAGCAGGATTTGAAAGAAGATAGCAAAGTCATATTTTACCAAACTCAAGCTGCTTAGCTAGTACACCTGAATTGTGGAGGAATAGCATTGCCTTTTTCCATACGGCATTTTTCATTAAGGTTTATGAGTCAGAGTGCTTAGGAATTGGCTGCACTTCTTTTTCAATGTTTTCTAAATAAATTGTTTTGTAATATGTCTCATATCATTTGATCTGAATAAAATGTGTGACGCAAGTGGCTCATGCAGTTGCAAAAAACCTTGAAACATGCAAGATTGTGGCCTTCAAAGTAAATCTGGTTGATATTTTTAGGCTATTATAGTCATAACAATATGATTATAAAAAATAAATACAACTTTTAGGTTGTACTATTTATCTATTTTCCACCTACAAGTTTTTAACATTAGACTGACTACTGAATTCTGTCCAGACTGGTTTTAGTTGGACTTGATCTGATTTTAATCAAACTCCAGCTGTTGTTTTTTAAAAATACTTTGTTGGGGTATTCCAGTTTTTATATGTCACCCATCCCATCTGTTCTGCAAACATGATGAGTTTTTATCACCCAAATATTCACTTTTCCCAGGGTTATTAAACCATTTTCTAACCTAATCTGTGTGGTCAAAGTCTCTAAAGATACCATATTGATCAAATTTCTCCTTAAAGCCTCTCTTTGCTGCAGTCCAGGCACCATGTGGTAACAAATGAAGGTGATATGTTCAAAATTATGTTATTAGTGGCAACAGTTGGTTTAATCAAGCTACAGCTAAGGCTTATAAGTAGTGTAACCCTTGCTAAAGCTTCTGCTGGTGACCATGACTTCCCCCTGTCTCTTTGTCTACCTGCATGATTTTGATTCATGTTTAACCTTGTGTTACAGATTACAGGTTGTGTGACACAAGAGTAGACACCAGTTCTGCAGGATCTCAAGGACTAGGAATCCTTGTCATGAAAAATATGTGTAACTGCCTCAACAACCAGTTTTAAATCCACTTCCAGTGAAACATCTGCCTGTTTGATCTCAACATAGAGATTGTTGCATTATGTTGGAGTTTTTTTAACCAGTTAACACAGGAATGTAAATGCTTTGAAAACTAGGAATTAATAATTTGTAAGAATTTTTAAATGGAACACATTAAAACTACATTTACAATGTTGTAAGATTTTTTTTTCCTCCTTCTATTTGTTAAACTTTAAGTAGAATGTTAAGAAATAAAAAGCAGACAAATTTTGAACTGGATACTTCTGATAGGATTGCAGATCCTTAGAAGTCATGTTGAGCCTGGTCTCTCTATATCTGAAGATTTGTCTGTCATCCTTAAGCGCAATGTCAACTGCTGGTCTCCCCTCCAGGGAATTCCATGAACTTTTATGCTATAATACATGTCTTGTTTAAGCATTTGTATTGCTCTTCTTTTTTTATTACATTCTTTAGCCTGAAGATATGCAAAATCATGTGAATCCCAGTGTAATATGCTCTCTGACAGACTGATGTCACTGACATGAGGTACCCTTTGAACTCTGGCTCAGGGTCCTGGCTGTGAGAAATGGCTCTACCAGAGAGGATTCTAAATATTGCCCCAATTTCAGAATAATGGCGGCTGAGCTCTGTCTTGATCCCACTACTTCAGCTGAATGCAAATGACCACTCGAAAATCTTTGTCTCTAATGTGGATTGATAGTTCATACAACATAGAAAATATTCTGGTGTCCAGGAGCGTGATAAACATTTATTCCTGATTGTAACAGAAATGGTGAATGGTTCTGGACTCCTTCAGCTCCCAAACTGTGCACAGGTCTGGGAGAGAACTCACTGGCTGTCAAGGTCCATACTAACAATAACATGACATGGATGATAGAGTTCAAGAGGCTTGGATCTGGATCTGGATCTTGGATTTACCTACAGTAGTACAGCCACAGCCTGTGAACCATCTTCCAGGGTGGAAAAAGAAAAAATGGTCAGGTGAAGGACGATGAAGTCCCGGAATTTGTTACAATGATATCATATTGCTGATGAGAGCAGGGCGCCAAGCCATGGATGGACAAAATGTAATACAAAGAGCAGCAAAGACAGCAAAATAAACCGATTATCATAAGGCTACCTTTTTATTTCTCCCTGACTGCTTTTGGTAGCTTCCCACCAAACATTTTTTGGATCACCACTCAAGAATGCATAACTACATGGGGACTCTTGCATCACATCTGAATAAACAACATTGTATGTTGCCCCCCATTTCCTGTGCCCCCCTCCCACTGTCGTCTGAAATGTTTATCTGATATGGATCCCTGTCCCTCACACAAAGTGCTCGGACCACTTTCTGAAAAAGTTCATGCATACTGCCCAGGGATGCAAGTTGCTAATAGGTGCTAATATGTGGCCAGCCTGTTTTAGAGCCAGGGATTTTTTTGTATCCATGTGAATCCTAGCCATCCATGCCCATTGGACTCTCTAGTGCAAAACTGTGCCTGAGTTATTTTATTTTTCAGCTCACACATAGTCTAGGTGTCAGATTCAAGGCTGTGAATTCCCACAGCTATGAGTTTTAGTGAATCCCTTTACAGCTCTTGCCCTAACTGTCTAATCCCATTGACTTTGATAGGAGTTATGCATTTAGACACTTCCACAAAGGGCTCTTAGTGGAATTTTTTAGATGTTTATATATAAACATATATGGTTTTAAAAATAAGGTCTGTAAACTGTAAATCTTTGGTCTATAGCTGTGGTTTAATTTGTCTTCAAAACTACAGTGTTAGTGACACTGTAGAAAATATGTCAGCATAAAACATAGAGAATTACATTTATTATCCATGTTAGTTTATTTCATTATTCTTACACAGCAATCCCTTTAGTGTAAAAGAAGTTAACTAGAGGCATTAGTATTCATGAATATGTATTTTGAGGGCATTATTTAATTTTTTTTTTTCATGTTATCTCTTCCACCTTGCCCTTTCAAACTTTGTTTTATTTTTACTCTCACTTTGGCACTTTTAACTGATATTATTACAATATTTGCATTTAATAATTTACATAATATAATTGTAACAAACTTTAAAATAAATGAAAGCTTGCAGATTACAAAACTGCAGAGCTCAGCAATACTTAAGTATACACAGAGAAGAATGATGCTGATAAGGCAGTCTGCCTTGTTAATTAGTGGACTAAAATCTGGTTCCTTAAGCCACAAAACAAAGCTAATTAAGACAGAAGAATTTGAACACAAATTGAAAGTAATCTTTTTTTTTCCCTGCTGTAAAGAGTTTTTCTCTAAAAGTGGCATATATAATACAGTGTGTCTTGGATTTATTCCAAGAATTGTGAGCCAGTGCAGAAGGCCATGCTGGGATTAACAAATCCATAAAAGAATTTGCACCAGGAGTACAACTGGAAATAAACAGTGTAAGATGACCTAACATTTAATTTATGCTTACAAGAGGAAGAGAAATATACTCAAATTTAAAATGGAAGATGTCTAACTCTGTTCTGCTTGTAACTGTAAGAATCTGAGGGACAACTGAAAAACTTGCACTTCATTCTCATTGCAAAATACTTTTTTTGTGAGCAGAATTAAATTCTTCGGCCTTGATCTTGCATTTTAAACTTCCCTATGATATGAAGGGTATTTCTTTTCTGGAGAAATACTATTCTATGTCTCTTTCTTTGAAGTACAATAGTCTATCTTTCCTTCTGGTCTCACCTCCTGCCACTGACACCCAAACTTGAGGCCTGTTCAGTCCTCTATTACATTTTGACATATTTTTCCTGCACTACCATGTAGGTGTCTCTTTCCTACACTGCACCATGTGCCCTCTCTGTGGTCCTGGAGGCCATATTTCCTAGGAACATTCCTCACATTGTTTTCCTAGACAGTTCCTTTATCCATTGTTTTCCTAGACAGTTCCTTTGCTCCTTCTTGGACATCCTTACGGCTGCTCATCCACTTCTGTGCCTTATTCACTCTCATAGTCACCTACCTTCTATCATGGCATCTTCCTCTCTGTAGTTCTGGAAAGATTAGTATTTTCCTAACAATGTCTAGGGATTAGTAAACCTAACCTGTCCTGGCAACACCGCAAAACCGTGAATCCTCTTGCCAAGGTATCCCTGATCTCCAAACTTCCAGAAGGCAGAGGAAAACTAAATTTATCTTCCTTTCAGTGAGGAAACACATGAATAAAATTCAGTATTTGGACCCAATTTGTTGGCTTTCAACCATCGCTGTACAAATTTACATAGATGTAGCCAGAAAGTTTGAAGAATTAATGCCTTGGGCAATTTCAGTGGAGATTACTGTAAATCTTCATTGCTACAGTTATTCTGGGAACAGACAGACGTTGTGGCTAGCTTGGCATCACTTCACATTACCACAAAAGTGAATTTTAAAATGAATAAAGGGAGTTAGCACAGCCACAGATAACTGGCTGTGGAACAATAGCAGAATAAATAATGCTTAAGAAGAGGGCATTCTTTGGGCTGGATGCTTCTAAGACAAAACAAATCTTCATCCTTAATTCTGTAGCTTGCTAAATGAGTTAAAAAAGACACAGGGTGACCTGAACTTTGGATGCATTTTCCTTCAATTCTGAGACAGTAGCTTTTCCTCTTGTATCACAGATTTACAGGAGAAATGACAGTTTCAGCTACTGCTTCAAACTGTACAATAAGGAAAGCAACATGTGGAGAACCTTCATTTTTCTGTACCACTTAAGCATAACTCAGAGTAATAAGAAATTAAGAGTCAAGGTTGGACTTGTCACACTTTTTCCATGGTTGTATGGCTGTACAATTTAATAGCATGGGCTTTTGTCAATGTAAAATCAGCTAGTTCAAAATCTGCAAAATATATATTTATCCCATTCCTGATCTTTCAATCACAGAATCCAAATAATTATGGCAGTAATGTCAATAAATTAATTGTGGAGAAAACAAAGTTCTCCATCATCGCCTTGACCCCTAAACCAACTCCTCTCCAAGATAATAGAGAGTCCTTTATTCATTGTCCCAAAAAGTTACTGTGAGACTGCTGATGTGTAGTACGAAATCTTTTGATGGTAGTGGTTAGTTGAACTACAGGTGGCATGACAAAAGAGAAATCTTGGAAGAAATCTTAAATGACAGTGAATATCTGAACTTATGTTCCAGTTATTTGATGTTCTGTCCAACCAAACAGCACTACCATGTGTTTTCAAAAAGGAAACTCAAGAGAAAGATTAATATTATTGTCAGGAATTTTGTTTTAAATTAAAGATATACTTTCAGATATAACTGAAAACTGTGTGCCACTAACCAGAGTCTATTTGCTTCTCCTGTCTCACTATTGGCAAATTCAAAAGCAAAATCCTACATGTTTTCTAACAACATATCCACAACCTTGCCTCTTCCCAATAATTCACATGGAATGTGCAGTTTCAACAACAAAGAGGAGCTGTCTGAAATATTTTATCTTAAACTGTTGTGATGGTTTAGCACAGGTAGTTTTTTTGTTTTTTAGTCTTTAGGGAAGTAGTAGCAAATACTGACAGCTTGT
>JBBMKD010000145.1:100925314-100969931 GCA_037834095.1 Argya squamiceps | reverse complement strand
CTTTTTCTCCCGAAAATCCTATCTCCCAGAGAATAAACCACTACACTTGATTTGGCGAACGTGAAACCACGACAACTGTTACTGCTGTTTGAAAGATATTTTTAAACTCCTGTCCTCTCCAAAGAGCTTATGGACTTTTTTTTTCAGACTTTCACAACATATTATTTCAAGTCACCTTTTGAAGGCAGAAAAGCCACGAGTTCTTGGAAATACACAGTCTAGCAAAAGAATGCTGGGCTGCATTCATAAGTAGCATGTAGGACAGGAGTAACCCCAGGGGCCAGTTTGCAGTGAGCCTGTGCTGCCTTGGAAGCAGAGAGCAGTAGCAGTGCTGTGGCTGAACAGAGGTCTTGTCAGAGCCACAGAGTAAATCCCTGGGGTAGACTGGCTGGGGCTGACTTGAATTTGCTGATTTACATTCTTTGAGACAATGTGTGGTTTCTTCTAATAATTGCGTGACCAGTTCTCTTAACTATTCATCATCTTGAGAATATGCTATTATGAGCCATTTCTGAATGAGTCTTAAACATAAACATAATACTTTGTTTATTTTCTTCTTTCATATGTGATCCAAAAATAGACACTTGAAAGCACCCACAACTTCCCTTGTTTTAAAGGCAATTTCTTTCCAAATTGATTAAATTAGTTCCATGAAAAAAGGCCCAAGATTTTAAAAAAAGTTGGAAAATACCACTCTAGATTATCATCTGTATATACCTTGGGGAGCTGCCATGGGCAATGTTTACATAATTTACTTCAACCCCAGTTGAGAAGAAACATCCTTACTAATGAATATCATCATCTTGTTAGACGTGCCTGAAGTCTGGAGATACTTGTAAAAATCAGTATAAAAGATAACAGGGCTAAATTAATCCTTGACATAGGTTTAAGAACATTAAATAAATGGACCCAGCAGAGAGAAATAAACTTTGGATCTGATATAAATTTTCTTCAACTTTTCTGGTACCTCAGAATGGAGGTAGCATAAAATCACATCTCTTACCCTTAGTCACATGGTAAAATAACATCAAGAATAATTACCCAATTAAGAACTGAAGTACACCGTTTAAATAGTAACAAACAATTCAATAAATTGAAAAGCAGAATATTTAAGACTTGCAAAATAAATTATTGTTTAGTAAAATGGCATAGGGAAAATGATAATAAAATGCATGGAAAAAATTTGAATGAAGTGCAAAGACATGAAAATAGGCCATCTGCATCTATAGTATAGTATTTCCAAATATTTTTACCAAACATTTGCATCAGTGTAAAGAGTTTTGTCCACAGAGGTTTAGACCAAAAAATGTTGACACTCTAGGAGGATCTTTGCTATGACTTCTCTAATATAGAGAAAGGTAGTGATAGTTTATATTGTAAACTATAGGGTATAGCACATAGGATAGTGATAGTTTATATTGTTCTTGCTTTGATATTGCCTTTAATTTTGTGAGAACTGCTGAATAAATCTGACACTGAGAGAACCTGTCAAGCCAAGTCAATATGTTTCTGCTCAGTGTTCAAGCAGAACAATCAGCAAGTTCCTTCTCTCTGGCCACTTCAGGCCAGCAGGAAAATGGAGTAGCTATAGTACAACTGTCTCCTACCCTTGGCATGTGGGAATGTAAAAAGGGATGCACTCAGATCACATGAGGAAAATGGAATACCATGGATGCACTGCAGAACATTAAGTTTAACTCACTCAACATCAGGACTCTTTCAAGTATGGAGGACATTTCAGAAGGAAGAGAAAGAAACATCTTTGTGGTTGGTAGAATTCAAAGGCCACATTATAAAATCATTCATGTCTTGATGATGAAGAAAAATACAGAAGTGAATGCATAATGAGGTGTAAACTCTTAGGTTTAGCTGGAGGGTACCAATATCACCTAGCTCCCCTATGGTTTCACCAGTGATCTGTTAGAAACTGCTAGATCAAAAGACAATCCAGAAGCACCATCTGTTTTCTGAGAATCCCCTCCCCACACACCAGTCAACAAAACATGCAAGTCAGAACAACTTCTTCTCTTCTGGGTTTTCCCAGCTGTGTTGGGATTATTGATGGAATATCATCTCTTTTCTTTCTTTTCCTCACTCTGTCCTGCTTCTATAAGAACAGATCATTCTCCATCAGCCTGCAAGCCACTGTATACAAACTCACTTGTTCTAATGAAAGATTTTTACAATTTCTTCATGGCCTAAGACAAGCCAGAGAAGGCAGTATCCCACATGCTGGATCTGCTAAACTCATTGCCCTTCTATTCCATCCCTGTAGTTTGGCAAATCCTCATGATGCCTTGTTGCATGGGATCTTCCAGCCCTGATTGACAGTCCTGACTTATGTTGTGTTTCCTTGAGCAGTTCTCAAGCCCCGGTGAGTAATAAGAACTTGCCTGTCTAAAGGCAGTTCTGATCCTTTTAGATAAACTGTGCAGCACCAATTCCCTTTGGTGACTAATGACTCTTCAGAGCACTCTGGTCAATTTTGTTCTGGAAATATGTAGTTCACCTCCTTGTGTTTCATGAATATGGCACTTTTAATTTTGGATTAAATGACCTGAAATGGAACTGCAAACACAAAAATTAATATTTTGTTGCTGAGCAGTGTGGCTGCAAGTGATCATGTTAACTACAACTTATTCTGTTGCTGTTAGCCTCTGCTGTTTGACCCTTTTCTTCTGCTCTGTGTCTCTATTATGATTGTCTCTCCTTTTGTTGGTTGATGCTCCTCTCAAAATGCATTTCAAAACCTCTTTTATTCATGGTGTTTCTCAAAGTTCATAAGTATATTTATTAATAAGTAATATGAAGTAGAAGAGTACAAAATACTGCATTTTTTAAGGTAATTTAAAAAAAAAAATCCAAACAAACAAGCAAAAGTACCAACCACCCAAATAAAAAACCCAAGAAAACCCAAACCAAATTTAAAAAAAGGAAATTTCAATTGCAAGAAATTGTAAGAGAATGAGCATTTTTACAGTATGCATTTTGGTTCATGTTTTGGGAAAAAACCAGAGTAACTAACAAACACTTACTAAGACTACAGCAAGTTTAGCCTTGAACTTCTTGAAGTTAATAACTTCCTAGTATTTGGACTTTCACATATATTTTACACTAAATAAATAGAGACAGTCCATTTCTGTACTTCTATTCCTGTTCCTTATGCTCTAATAAGAAACAATTGGTTTATCTTCATGGATAGGCATTTACAGTCGTTTAGTCCCTAATACTGACTATCCCTCTTTTCAGGCATCATTGGAATCCAAACTAAGCAGCCCAGTCAAAATGATCAGCTAACAAAGTGTTACAGGGTGTAGACAAGCTGTTACACGCTGGAAAAGCAATTGTTCACACAGGCTTTAAGTACACTTGTATTATGGTACTTGTAGCAGTATGTTAATTGCTTTTATAGCTGTTTATTAAAGTGACTACCGTACAGTGACTACTGAGAAAACAAAAGTAAACATTTTAAAAAATTCACACAGCTTAGAATCATAGGCTCATTTTTGTGAATGTTACCTAGTTTTTGAAATTTATAAAATCTCTCTTCTCAGGGGAGCAATTGATTCTCCCATGTCAGTTTCTCCCTGTTAATAAATTCAGAGGGGAGGTTATTGGATTAATTACAGTGGCAGGACAAACTGAAGGAGAAAGTACTGCCCCAGAAAAAACTGTGGAACTGTGTCACCAAGACTGTCTCCTGTGGATTAAGCAAAAAATAAAAGAAAAAAAAGAACCCAGCACTGTCCAGGTGTTTTACAGAACCACTGATTCATGGGTCTACAAAAGACCTTCTCACAGTCCACAACTTTTAATTTCTAGTCAGACGTGAATGTTTGCTAACTGTTTTGAAAGGATCTGTGGGAGGTAACTAAGATCAAGTCCTGTATACTCTACATCAATAAAGTCTGCGATATTTCTGTATCTCCAGTCTAGGAGCCCACAGATGAAAAATAGTTGAAAATTTCTAGTTTCAGCCCAACATTCTGAATTATGTCAGGGTCCAATATCTGTCCCATCATTCACAGGTATTTGTCTAACCTGTTCTTACAAAGCCTTGACAGAACAGGATTCTGCAACAAGTTTTGAAAAATGTTATAGACAAATATCTGTTATTCATGATAACCACATGGTTTTTACATTTATAACATAGTGATAAATATGTTTAACCACAGTTATAAAAAATATCCCATTCAAAGCTATTAATTCCCTCCAAATCTACAATAACTGAAAGGAAATGAAAGCACTATCTGGAAGGCAGCTAAGTGAACATATAAAAGTCTACATGCCTCTAATATTGTCAAGCACATGGAAAATTTTAATTATAATGAACACTTAATAGGAAAGTTCTCCACTGGTCTTGGAAAAAAAACCTGGTGCAAAGCAGTTGTTGGGGCAGGTCTACATACAAAGTGGGGGCTGCAGCTAATTGCAGAATTACAGCATCCATGCTGTAAAAAATAATTTTTTCTGAGGTAACATAACTGTTGGAACTCAAGCAAACTTGTTTAAAGAGGATATGAGATATAATCAGATCCAACTTTTCATTTCAGTGTCCAGATGCTGTAGTTTGGTGGTCAGGTTCATTCCTTTAAAATATGGAGGTTTCAAGACTTTGTAGCAGATTAGTTCAGACAGAAAGTAGAACTTTGCCTCCTTCACTTTCTCCTATGCCAAGGAGAGTTGCTCAGTTGCTGAACTCTTTTGGACACTTTAGTTTTCTATACTTGGATAGAGAAAAAGGCAGGCATTTTTTCAGACTTATAATTTTTATTTTCCAGCCAGTTCTACTAAAAGAGGATACCTCCTGTATTCCTTTGTCTGAATCCTCATATCTTCTTTATGAATGCTGCAGCCATGTCTCTGGCCTAGGTATACACTAAACTTGGATATACATCCCTACATTATATTCCTGAGAAAAACAACAACTAACACACTTAACACACTTAAAATCCAGTGAAAATAAGAGCACAGTTTATAGATTTGTACAACTCAGTGAATCATTCAGATCATAAACTCACATGCATAATACCCAGAAACTGATACTATTCTCAAAGCTAGTCACTTTGGCACTTTTTTTCATATTTTCTGCTTCTCTTTACTTTGTCACTTAAATACTGGTCCAAAACACTCTTTGTCAGAGAAAGAAAAATACCTAGGGAGAAGATAATTAACATATATTTGCCTATTGTATAGCAAAGCAGAAGCATATAGACCAATTAGTTACATTATGTATAGTTCTTTGAAGATTTAACATTGAAATGTTATTTAAGTATTTTCAGCAAATAATCATAAAATGTTGCTGTTATTTTTTCATCTACTAAAGAATTTGTCTGTGTTGGAGACCTTCTTCCCACAACTGACTTGTTTTAGTAGCTAAATCTCTAGAGAAGAAACTACAATTATTCACATGTGAACGAACATCCATATATAAATAGTGGTGGGCTCTTAAAACTATTTAAAATATTTAACTCATAGATAACATTTTTCATGAGACTAAAAATCCTGCAGCTGGTATGATACAAACTACATGTCAAATGAATAGCTGTCCATTATCTACAACATAGTTTCTAGTTTTTATTTTTGTACTCTTATTTTTTTTAATTATGCTCTTCATTTTCGTGATGGCTCAAATAGTCAACATAGATCACATATTAAATTAAATCCTTTAAGCATATTTTAATCCTGTGACACGAAAGACCAATGAAAGATTTGGTATGAACTGGAAAGAGCATATGATTGTACAAAATTATTTCAAATGAAGTGTATTGGAGTAATTTCCATAATTAGAAAGGGCATAAACAGATCACCTGTGAAAAGACAGTTCTGAAGAGTGTGATATAAACACCTTCTTTTCAAATAAATCCAGTTTATGCAATGAAGTTTATTACAAATCCTGGTCTATCATTTTCTAAGAACATTTCCCAGTTTGCTTTCTGTAACCTAGCCCTTCAAATTTGGTGGGTATTAATTGTTATTTCTTTGAAGTGAAGGCTTGAAAACAGCCTGTTGCTTTTTGTCAGGCCCTTTTATTTTGTCTTAAATAATGCTTATTTTATCTTTTATTCACCTTACTCCTTAGACAACAGCAACTTGTCATTGTATTTGTGTTAGTTAACTAAAGCATCTAGGACTTCAATTATTAAACAAAGCTATTTTTTACCATATAAAAGTCACAATAATGTGGAATCTTCTATTTAAGTATATACCATAGATAGATGATAGGTAGATGATAGATAGATAGATAGATAGATAGATAGATAGATAGATAGATAGATAGATGTAAGTGAAACTATCATTAATGTGATTTCATTGTGATATGTTTAATTGGCAAAGTTTCAGAAGGTTTTTCTCTTACCTAAGGAATTATCCAGCCATGATGCTTTGTTATAGTCACAATTTGCTAAAGTAAGGAAAAACTTTTGCATCTTTTTCTCTTCCCCCTATATGTAGCACCAATTAACTAAATTCAGGTGACCTCCATCATGCATTCTGGATGAGTGCAGAAATTACTTGTTTAGCCTGTTCTGATTGTGCATATATCTATAATGCATCAATATATTCCAGAGCTCAGTTATTCAAGAACAAAATTTCTGGATTGTTCTGAATTTGTGGGAAGTGTCAAGTGTTTGAAAGGACTTTGTTTGTAACGTGTTTTGGGAAATGTTTCCAGTTGGTTACATGTACAGGCAATATGAGTATGGTTTGAGTCTTTTTCTCTTGTCCTGTAAATGCTTGATATTTCCTCTTTGAATTGCAAGTGATCTTTTTTCCAGAGAAGAGCCTCAGATGCATATAAATTATAGTGGCACTTGTTTGCTAAAGTCTTTGGGTGGCACACTCTGCATGTAAACATTCCAGTCTTCACTGAGTTGTTCCAAAAATTCTGAATTGCTTATTTTACCGTCAACTTTTGAATTCCTCTTGCAATTATAATACACAGTTCTTCTTAGCACACTTGATTAGAATCACAGAATAATAGAATGGTTTGGTTAGAAGGGACCTTAAAGGCCATCCAGTTCCAACGTCTCCACTACGGACAGTGATACCAGACCAGGTTACTCAAAGCCACATCCAAACCAGCCTTGAATATTTCCAGGGATGGAGTGTCCAGGACTTTTATGGGATTTATGTTCCAGTATCTCACCAGCCTCACATTATTAAGTAAATAATATCTTCCTTATATATAATCTAAATTTCTTTCAGTTTAAAGCCATTTTTGGTGAGTTTAAAGCCACTCACTACCCAGGAGAGAGAGGCAATACCAGTATTCCATACAGGGCTCACAGGAATAACTTCATTATATTTGAAGTACTGATACACCTATTTTAGGTACTTATTTCAAATGTTATTGATTTCATAGCATTTTGGATACTTTACAGAGACACATTAGGACATTGTGGTTGAAACATAGGGATTGGAGGGTCATTTAGAGATAATATGCATAGTATGAGAAAAATATTGGCTTAATGTAGCATCAGTTAGCACAACTCCCAAGAGATATTTGTCTAAGCAGTTCTTTAACGCTATTGCAGCTTTTGATAAATTTTGTTTCAGTGCTTAAAAATCTCTGCCTAAAAACAAAAGCTCTTTCCAAGCTAGATCTTCCTTGCTGCATTTTACACTATTTACAACAGATGTAGTGAACAATATCCAACCTTTTTGCTACTTACTATCTTTAACTTATAAAAATTTTTCAATCCTCATTTCTTTATACTAAATAATTCCAGTGTTTTCAGCTTTCCTCATAGGCAATGTTTTTATTAACTTCACTCTTCTCTGGACTCTTCAGCTTCTCCACATCCCCCTTGAAAAACACTTGAGATTAGGTATAGATCAGACATCAGGCAGAAACTCTGTACTGTGAGGGTGGTGAGATACTGGAACAGGTTGCCTGGAGAAGCTGTAGATGTCCCATCCCTGGAAGTGTTCTAAGGCAGGTTGGATGGGGCTCTGAGCAACCTGATCTAGTGAGAGCTGGCCCTGTCCATGGCAGGAAGTCTGGAACAGGATGCTCTTTAAGGTCCCTTCTGAGACATAGATTTGAAAAATCCCTGCTGATCCTTTATAGTAGATTTAAGAACCTATGCTGTATGTTAGAATGTATTCCAAGTAGTACTTTAGAATATATGAGATCGCATTTTAGAAGACATTTAGTGAACACTGAATGCTGTGACTGTTACCCTTTTGCATATTTTTAAGCACTACAAGTACTAGGAGCCTTGGCGATAGTCAGAAGAACTAGCCTCAACAGCAAAATAACATGGCTAAGGGCGTGAATAAAGAAAAGAACACAGACTCTAAGATGCTATGTTCCCTTGAAAACGTGCCAAGAGGGCCAAAGCACACACGGGAGAGAAAAAGGTGAAGAGGTGAACGTCAGGAGACCACCATCAGGGCTGAGAGACCCCTACCACCAAGGACTGAGCATGACCAGAAGGGCGTGGAGTTAATTACTACACCAAGAGAGTGTGGGTGGAGTCAGAGAATGAATATGTATGAAGAGGGTCTGTGGAATTCATGCATATGTAAGACCTCAGAGAATAATAAGGGTGGCAAGTTCCCTAGTGGGTATGTGTGTCTTTGGTGAAATTATTCCCCATGCATCTCAACGTCGATAAACACATACTGCTCGAACAACTATTATTTAGTTGTGGAGTTCTTTCTGTGGCATTTCACCTTCCAACCCCTTTCTGTGACTCTGATGTCTCGTGGCTGATGTGCTGGAGCTGCAGCACTGAAGCGTCCTATGGATGGAGAAGTTCAGCAGCAAAGCACAGCAGTGAGAATACTGAGCTAATGCTGCTGTTATACCCCACTGCTTTGCCAAAATGCATCCAGCATCACCCCAGAGTGTATCCTGTTGTCAGGACACTTGACAACCCTCTATTAAGAGGCCAGAGAGAAGAAGTTAATCTCATTTATGTGGATGGAGAAAGAAACTGAACACAAATCTCCCATATCCAGCATCAGTGCCCTCACCATCAGCTACAGAGTAAAGACAGAAATTCCCCTGTTTTGTGCAGTCTGGCCCAGATCACAGGCTCTCAGAGCAACCTCAACATCCTTAGGCTGCTCACCAGAGCAGGACCAGTGAGCATTAGCAGAAACAACTTACACATGAGGCAGATAGAGGATTACCTTACCTGTGAATTTTGACAAGATTTAAGTTCAACCATGACACAAAACTGCGAAAAAATCTTTGGTGCCTAGGGACTGCAAATGACTAAAACTCAGACTCTATGTAGGTTACATAGCAAAATGCCATATTGATATACCTGCATTTACTATTGTATAAACTGCTATATTATAGGCATTAAAATAAAAAATTCATCAATTTAACTCTGAGAGTCAGATCTATCACATTCAAATCTATTTTCCATAAAGAAAAATAAATATCTGCAGAAGATGGAGACTTGGAAGCTCATGGTTTAAATACAGTAAAGCATTTCACAAGGCAATCTACAAATGCAGCTCCCTTCAATGAGTGTTGATGGCTAAAAGAAAGTAATTTTCATTATGGAATTGATGGATAACTTTATTGCTAATTTGCAATTTATGTTCATATTACAAATTCAGGTCAAGTTATAGATGCTGTTAAAATCAAAGAGCAGATCGGCCAACATAAAATTATGGTGGTTCCAGGGCATAGCTTTTCTATAATGTTTACCTAACCTGACTGAGGTGAACAGGTAACTCTGTCAGCTCTTGTAAGGTCTTTTATTATGTTATAGTCTTGTATCAAAGCTACCCATGAGGAAATTAATTCTGCATTTGATACAAAAGCTCAGACTGTAAGCTGTGGAGCATTACAAGAGTTATGGGCTACAGCACAAGCAATTCTATGCAGAGACAGATTTTACCAACCCTCCTGGTTTATTTAGGACCACATTCCAGGATTTATTCACCTGACAAAGGACAACAGGGAATTAACTAATTCTTCATGTAAATCTAATTTTGTCAACAGTCAAGATCAATTTGGATTAAATATTTGACAACGCTGACAGTCTCAACATGCTTTCTAATGAGCAACACCAGAGGTCCATTTTAGGCTGCACAAGGGACCAAGGCAATGCCTATTAGAGCTTGATTTTGAAAATATTCAGAAGTTTTTTTCTAAAATAGGCTGCTTTTTAATAAATTATTTAGGTTGGCGTTGTTGCAACAAGCCACAAAGTCTCTTAAACTCTTAGGGTAAAACCATGATTAAGCAGCATCTTACCTATAACCCTCAATCTGGTATTTTACCACTGACAGTGCTCAGCAGCATGGCACTGGGAACTGCTAGATTATCAAGAGGGTTCCTCATCATTAAACTGCAGAAGTTGCTCTTGACTGACTCCCTCCACACCCACTTCCTCTGGTAGCTGGAAGAAATGCTCTGATAGGAATAACTTAGGCAAAGGATGGGTTGTAAAAGGTCATTAATGGGAAACTGTGGTTTTCAATTTAATGTTATTAAAAGAACATAAATTATTACTTATCATGGAATCATAAGCTTTACTCAAAAGAGACTTGATTGGTTGATTGGCTCAAAACAAAAAGTAACTGCAAGATTACCAAGGAATTTATAATGACAGGATGTTATCTGGTATTACAAAGGGACCACAGACCTCAGTACCAAGGCCTTTGGGAGGTTTCATTTTGAGTCTGAACATTCTCAAAAGAGAATCACTCTGCTAATATTGCTGAGCTTCTCTGGCAAATGTGTTCATCAAATAAATAATTTACATTATAAAGGCACAGGACAATGGACGCACAAAAGCCATGAAAGGTGATGTTTTAATACAGTCTTCCCATTTAAAAATTGAAGAAAATAAGAATGGCAGCTTTTGCTCACTCAAAGCCTGTGTTAATTCCTATGCAAACATCCAAAACTACCTGTGACAGCAAAAGTGTTCTAGAATACAATAACCCTGTGAACTATGCATTAGGAAAAAATGTATTTGGAATAAAGTTATAATCAGTTCACAGGGACATTGCTGCCTGCTGTCCTGGTTTTCTCATCTATGAGCCAATATGAAATCAAATGCTCAGTGAGATGGATGATTAATTTGTGCTGTAATTCACAGTCACTGCATGATACTATTTTGTATATATTATTTCAGGGAAGGAAGGAGGGATGTCATTGAAGTTATGAAGTCCTTGACTGCATAAGCTCATTCATCCCCTCTTTCACCACTTGCACTACATGTAGCTTTATTGCAAGACAGATGCTACGTAAATGTCTAGACCCAGACAGATCTTTGCACAAGTGTATCCAGGCCTTTCTTCTGAACCTGTAAGAATAGGGTCTTGCTGAGGCATGTTTGAGACCAGATTTTGTAGTGATTTAGTCTCTCTAGAATTAGAAACACAACTCTGTGTCACCATTGCAATATCAGTACTAACTGAGAGTTATTCTCAACTTCCAAACCAGGATTAGGCAAATTTTAAATCCCCTTGTATAGCACATCCTGGTTTTCAGTGTACCAGATTACCACTTTCAAAGCCTTTCAAAACTCTTAGCCAGCATGTTCATTGCTTTTTTCCTCCATCAGATCACACATCATCCACTACTTCTTCCTTTTTCCTGTGGATGTCAGCCAGAATTGCCTGTCAGATTTGTTCTCCAGCAAGCCTCACACATATGTGTCTGTCTGTTCATGGAATAGATCACTTAAAGAAAATAATAAAATAATAGCATCTTTTTATAGCATCTCTTTACATCATATTTGTTTAACAGTGTAGTAGCTAGAGTTCCTGCACAGGGTGGGGAAACATGCTTTTTTGAGGTTTTCCTGTCAGAAAACCATATTTTGCATTTCAAGAGCCAAGTCTAAAGAGAAAAATATAACCAGACTACCTTCTCCCTGTCTTTTAGTCTATGACTTTTTAAATACTCTCAGTTTGATTTTCCAGCTTCAGGAGGAAAGATGGAATGGAGCAGGAGCACATCCCTGGTCAGGACATTGAAGAGCATTTGGTAAGGACAGTCTCTTGAATGATGAGACCAAAGCTCCCAAATCTGAAGACAGCGAAGATCCTTGCAGTCACATTTTCTAGGAACACATTGTAACCAGCAGGCTATTGCAAAATATAGATAATGGCATGACCTTTCTGTAGCGTACCAGGCAGGTAAAACAATGTGTTCTTCTGACAAAACCAGGGATTGGCAAATGATGGAAGGAGAGAGGCCTATCTCCAAGAGCAGGCTGACTCAGTGGGAGTTGTTCTGTGAGCGTGTACCTTTAACAAGAATGTTAGGCCTGAGAGGAATAAATTATAACAATTTAAACAACCGGGATAAGCTACTGAACAACCTACCAGGGGAAACCTTCAGTGTGTTGAATGCCTGCAGGATGGATGTCTGTGTTTGTGCTAGTCACCAGGTCCTTCTTTAAGAAAAGATTGATCTAATCCAGGTTACACATCTATTCTAGGTAATGGACTGCAATTTACCAGTGCCTATTTCTCTCAGTTTATAAAAAAAGACTAGAAAATTAAGTGAGATGTAAATATCTAGCTGAAGTCAAATAAATAAATAAATAAATAAATTTGGAATAACTGAGAGTATGTTGTACCACTTTCTAAAATTTTCTAGGAATTTCAGTGAAGTTTATTAACTTCAGTTAGGAGCTGTCACTCTGATACAGAAAGGCCCAAAGCACTATTATGCAGTAGATGCTTGATGGCCCATTCTGATCTCATCATTTATGACTCTACAAGCCAATAATTAAAAAAAAAAAAGGTAATTCAGACAACTGGTACAGCAACACAACGTCAAGTGTCAAACAGAAAAAGATTAGTTGTTGATGCCAGGCTGATGGCTGTTGGTAGCACACTGTAGAAATCAGTGTGGTTTACTATGTAATACATCTTTCAGATAGTCAGGTGGGTGACTTTTTTTTGCAATGCCTTAATTTTGTCACCCTTCTCCAAGTTAACATTTAAAAATAATTAACAGCAGTAATAATAACAACAGCAATGAAACAACAACAACAACAACAATAATAATATCATCAGTTCTCGTTCTCCATGCCTTGTTGCCATTAAAAATATATGCACCTACAAAACTTTTATAATCATTGTTACTGTTAGTAATATCAACCCAATTTTGTAGTAATTCTCAGATTGAAGTGGGTGGGAGTGTTTGTTTGCTTTTATCATTGCAGGAATGAGAGGTGAAAAATTAAGAGTCTCTTTCTATATAAAAAATTGTGTAACACTGACTGACAAGTGTTACACAGTTTGAACATTGAGGTATTTTTATGCTCCTGCAAGACAGCTGTAAGGGTTCCATTTATCACTGTGTAGAAGCTGCTGTTAAGTTCCACACATGGGAGCTGCAGCAAAACACCTGGTCTGCTTGAGGAAATGTCTGCTAAAATTTTTCAGGAATGAGATCTATCATCCTTACTTACAATTAGGACATGGTTGTTTTGCCTCCTTTGTAAGCTTTCCAGCAACTGGAACATGGTAGAAGTAGATGAACAGTTTAAAACACATTCATAGAAATACACTCTCATCACAGTATGTATGATAATGCAGCTTGGAAGAGACCTCAGAGGTCTTTAGTCCAACCTCCTGCTCAAAGCAGGGTCAGCAATGAGGTCAGACCAGGTTGGTTAGGCTTTAATTTATTTATTGGGTTCATTATTAGGTTTCCTGGCTTGAGGAAGAATTCTTGAGAAATACGGGCTTTTTTCACATGTCTTTTTGAACTTTTATCCACAGTCTGTCTGTCAGCTGCTGAGGTGTACTGAAATTTCTCCTTTGCCTGCAGGCACAGTAATAACTTCAGCAGTGAATTATTGAAAATATTTTCTATTACATTCACTGTTTATTATATCAGAGGCTGTTAGTATTATTAACAAGAATAATAACAATAAGAACAATACTGAGAAACAATATATAAAATATTAATAAAAAGTATTAGAAGAATGAGAGAGTGTACTTATTTCTTGTGATATTTTTACACTAAATGAAGCCCACGAAACTTGGGTGGTAATTTTTTGTTCGAATTTGTAAACATCCAGCTGTTATGAAAAAAAAAGAAAAAAAAAAGGTAGAAACCACTAAAAATAATCCTGTGCTGAAAATATTGCTTAGAATATACACTTCAAAGGGTGTCATACCTGTAATGGTGAAAATGGCACTTATAATCCTTGTTCTTAAAATGGTTCTTGCACCCCATAGGGTTATCTTGAGAGAAAGGATCATATTAGGCACATCATGTCTTTTTGAAACAGATTTTCATAACTGCACAAAAGAACTAGTGTTGCTTAGCCTTTTTAAATAATTATAATTAATTTTTATCCAAAGGGACATTATTTTGCCCAAAGCTTCCTGTTTTTCTTAGTTTAACATAAGGTTACATGCCTTGATTAAGACTGCTGGATATAGCTGAAGTGTATTTATGGCATCTAATATAGAAAGACCCTTCCATTTGCATATTTATTTGAGCATTTCATGAATTAAACATTGAGCAATACAGAGATCCCCGTTTTATTGTATTCTTATAGTTCATCACAAAGAAGTGATGAACTTACAGTGTATTGTGCATCATTAAAGTCATCTTGGAAGGGAAAGGAGAAGTATGATCTTGACCTTTTCATATTCCTTCAAACCATAGGTAAATAAAACTCCTTATTCTAAATAGCTGTCAAACCAGTTTTTACATTCCCATTAAATTTTTCCTGGAGAAGTGTTTTATATCATGTGTTAGGTTAAAACCCACCAGAAAAATCATGTTCTGATGTAGCTACAAGTAAATGCTTGTTTTATTCATCATAGACTATTGAAATTGGGATTTTTCTGGTGTAAGTTCATAAAATGTGAGAGACTTTTAACAAAACATTTTGGGTATTCTGTATCCAGGATGATTTGTTGTTAAGAAAGGTAAAAGCTTATCAGGTATCTCTTCTCAAACTCCTGTAAATATGGTGAGGAGGCTCTTGTGCAGAAATCTTGTGGATGGTGCAGTATAGGCACTATTAGGACAGCACTACTGCTTTTACTACTTTTTCAGTCTGAATTTTCTTTTTAAAAGGTAATTCCTATGAATATAACCCAAATAAGGTCAAATATCAAATATAATGAATAAATTGGTTTGATGAATGAATTAAGACAACTTTATAAAGGTTAGCAATATTTAGTATATATTATATGTTATATTGCCCTAATAAAGCACACAAAAAAAAAGGCTTTAAATATGTCACATTAGCTTAGTAAAAAAGAAATTAAATTTAGTATCAGAAATGTCCAGAATATTAGTCTTTGCAATATGACAATTGGTTTTAAGTGCTATCCATACCTACTGTCTTCTTTGGTAGAATAAGAATAGCAATTCCTAAATTGTATTTGCATGGGAAATTGCAACACAAGTGGGAAGAAAAACAATTACAGACCCTTGTTAATTAAAGTTCTAAAAACGAATTATGCAAATAAACCTCAAAAGGCTTTTTAAGCTCTTTCCAAGATTTCTCTACAGCTTTTAATGAGCATTTTTAATTACTATATCTGCATTAAAGGTAGAACTTTAAAATAATCCAGGATATATATATATATACACATATATGTTGTCATACTAACAAAATAATAATTAATTTTGCTTTAGCATAGAAAAATAATTTTTTTTTAATCCTAACTCAATATTATATATTTTTTCACTGTGTGTTGTAGAAAAGCAGAATAAGTACATAAAATCAAACTTAGGAAATGAAGTTTAATGATCAGCTTGGAAATGTCAGCAATAAAGATCAGAAGCACAACTGTTTTAACCAAACTATTTCCAAAATGTAAAAAATTAAACAAAACTTTTCACAAAATCATGTCAATCTTTTGCAAATATGTTCAATCAAAAAGTAAATTATAGAGACTAAAAATATATTCATGTACAGAAACAAATATTCTTTCTCTGTATGTTCAGAATATCATACTTTTCCTTTTTGTTTGATACAATTGACATAATTTGTGTCTATGGAATTTCAGAACTCAAGAAGACTCCAAACCAAAGCAGAAGCTGTTTTACATGGTCCTGAACTCTTCTGTTCATTGCTCTGGGTCTCAAAACAATCAGAAAAATATTTTCTAATAATTCCAACATATTTAAGTCATTGACAAAGAACTGATAACAAATTTTCTATGGCTGAATATGTCAGGGATTCAACAGGGTATGTGAAAATGCAATGGATTAATAATTTATTTCATAAGCTATTTACCAAAGATCATTCGATTAAATGATTTAAATTAATTAAGTAGCTCTGATAGCCCATAGGTAAGATGGGCAAGGACTCCATGTTGCTCCATGTTCCAACTACAACATGTAGAGGAAAGTTTATTAGAATTAGGAATATATTGGAATAGAGCATCTTCAGTGAGACCTGACCTTAGCAAAGCCTCAGCAAGCTGTTCTTGAGGCAGCCTCACAGGCTGCACAGGAGCCTGGCTCCCAGGTGGAACAGAGGGAAGTCCCTAGAGAAAGCAGTAGCTTTAAAGGAAAGAGTAAGATTTGAGACTAAAAAGCTGGAAACTCTTATTTGCTCCATATCTATACGTACTTCCAGACCTGTGGGAAGCTACCGTGCATGTGTGTCTATGTTTGAGTTTGTTGAAACAGTATAAGACTGATATACTAAGGAAAAGGGCAATATTTCCACTGAAATGACTTGCAGTGAATAATTACACATCCTAATGAATTGCAATTTCTCTTCTTTCACTCAGTCCAGAAAGTATCTTATCACCCAAAGAACTAAACAAATGTGAACAGCCCTGAAATTCTAGAGGACAGAAAAGCAGCACCATTTGAACCCACTGCAATAACATTGAGGCTTAGAAGCAGAAACATGGTTTTGTGCTTTTATTCCCATGTTTGATTCCCACCATGTAAACAAGAACGTGGCAATGAATAAATAACTTGTCTCAAGTTTCTGTCATAAACCCTAATTTATTGAATTAGAATATTCTTATTCCTTCCTAAGTAGTGCAGTCTTCTAGGCAGGTATGATACATACATCAGCACTTATTTCCTAGTAATGTTTGTCAACATTATAATAGATTAATGTGCAAACATTCATGCAATACATAGTCTCTGTAATATCTGACATGAAACATTTCCAGTTCCAAGACATGTATTTTTTACCTTGCCCTTATATTATGGCTGCAGCACTTATAAAGCACAGGCATGAACCACCATGAAATATTTACTGGCACTATTTTTTTTTAACATATACTTTGTGTAAATCCTAGTTCTGCCTGAAAGAGCTTCTTCAGGAGCCAAAAAACAAATGCACAGCAACAACTATGAAGTTCTCTATCTAGATAGATCTGTGTCTCTTAGATTAAAAATTATTTTCATTCACATTGAAGCACTTTCTTAAATAGTTAGTCTTCTGACTTCTGTTTTTTCAGTAATTAGCAATTGATACAGAGCAGTTCATAGAAAAGTCTCTCCAAAGCAGTCAGACTCTACAGAAATTTCCTTATTCCCACACATATAATTTTACTAGAATACTGCATTATCTCCAAAATCAGAAAAAAAAAAAATTAGTTAGAAGGAAGCAGATGAAGTCTTCATGAATTTAATGAGGTCATCAGCAGCACAAGTCAATAACAATTAACACCATTTTAGTTAGCTACCAAAATGTCCCATATGAAAGACCACTGAAACCCAGCAGAGAAAAAAAAGCAGCACAATTCGACAAGATTTCTGCCTTCTTCTCTGTGGTGTTGAAAGCACAAAATCACACCCACCCTTGTAGTGATAAACCAGTAAGAATGACCTCCACAGAAATGCAATTGTTATTTTAATTCTATATTTACAAGACAATAAAATATCAAGTCGGCATTGGCCATTCCCTTTTTTGATCATTACCTGCCAGCTTTTTGTGGCTTTATCACATGGCCTCCAGTTTCATTAAAAACAAAACAAAACAAAGACAGCCAATAACAAAAAGCCCAAAACAATGCACACACAACAACAAGCCTACACATCAACAGCTAAAGGGAAGTCATTCATCCCATAATTGCCCTGGCCTCAAACAAGCCATGAAGTAGTACACACAATAAAGGCAATCTGTCCTCTTTTAAAGGGAAGTTCAAACAGCTGCCTTGAGTTTTCTATTGCATATTCAAAGTGATAATGTATGAAATTATTAACTTCTGCACTGGGGTTTATGGCATTAAGAGCCCCCCATCAAGCAAACAAACTAACGATGTGGCTGGTTTTAAGGATTGCTTTGTTAGAGACTTCTGTGTCAATTGGGCTTTCAAAAAGAGCTTGGATACTTGAAACATTTCGGAAGCTAACTTAATTGAAGACGGATGGTGTCTGACATCAGAAATGCCCGTTTTCCTTTCTTTGCATGTCATTCCCCGTGTTGATTTGTAAGGATACCTAAGGGTTATATGCCAAGCTACCCAGGGGAGAGACTTTTTGGTTGTTTGACAGCTAGCATAGCTCAGCTATAAGCCAGGGAGCTGCACAATTCATCAGGGGTTTGATCCAAAGCTTGTGAGAGTTAATGGGGGCACTTCTTTGACTTTATTGCTTTGGGTCAGAACCACTGTAAGAGTCACTGCAGCCACATCTCAAGCCTACCCAAAGGAGCATGGATTAGTCTGTCTAAGACTGCTCAGCTTCTGGTTTATTTAATAAAACATTTTCTGCAATTCTTCTTTCCTTTCTAAAATAAACATCAGTGTTTACTGTGTTTTCTGTGCTTCTCTTTCCCTCTGCCATCCACCATGCAAATGTTATCTTATTGCTCAAAGGTGCTGATCTCTTCTTTGCTCATCCTCCACCTTCACAGTTCTTTCTCCTAAGAATTTGAAGTCATTAAAGGGAAAATAAAAGGTTTTGTTCTCCCAAATGAAAGTTCACTGGATATTCCTGTCATCCTTTCCTCCCTGTGTGACACAGAACAGAGCTTTCTACTATTTGAGAAAAACTTTATTTATGCAAAGGCAGGAAGCTGGTAAAAGATCCTAAAATCATAGACAATCCTGAGTTGGAAGGGATCCACAAGCATCATCGAGCTGGTCAGCTTGGTTGACCCAGTGACAATGTCATCCCAGGGACCAGAATCTGTGTTCAGCTCTAGTCCCAGAAAGGGCCATAAATGTCTGGCACAATTTATGAAATCCACAGTATAAAATGTGATTGTGGAGGAGTCTTAAGTAACTTACAGGGAGATTGCACTACCTCAGCCTGGAGTTCACCAAGAACCAAGCAGCGAGCTGCCAAAGATAACTAGTATGAATTCCTCAGGTTAAAAATGGGCATCTTAAATCCCACTGCTTTGGGGGCACTCATATGCTCCCCAGTTTCCACTTTTATTGTAATCTCACCCATGTTTGAATGTCTAAGATGCTCTATTTTCCATCTGCAAGGCATTCTCTCCCCTAACTTTGAAATGGAATAATTTGAGACTGTTAATTCCATATAGTAACTGAAGCCCTATACTTTGCTGACCCATGAATGACATCCAATGGCAATAGTCTTGCTGTAGATCCCTGAATACCTCAGAACCCATCACTTCCCATTAGAATCATAGAGTTTTTTAGGTTAAGTTCAACTCACATATCTCAAAAAAAACTTGAAGCATTGCTTCAAGAAAAATAGACAATCCACTTTATTCTACTGTTATTCTCAATGGCATTCTGAAAGAGCACACAAATTATTTGCCACATTCAGGTAGCCTGCATATTTAAACAAACATATGCTCAGACTTTAACCTCTGAGGCAGAGTCTCCTTGATGCTAGCACTCGCTTATTCTGACAAAACAGCTGGAGGAATCTCTTGGCACTAGCCTAATATAAGCATAACCTAAAGTATATTTGATAGAGAAATAACCCACTTAAATGGTTTAATAAAGATTTTATTGATGAATAAATTTTTACATTTGCCTTTGCTAGTCTGATTCCTCTTCAGCGAATAGCTGAAAATAATGCATTATTCTGGTTGACATAACAAGCAGCATGAAATCTGTTCCTGGGAGATTTAAATGACAGGAACTTAATGGCAGCTCAATAATTTTAAGGCATTTTGCTTCTAACAGTGCCTCACACTTGCAGTGATGTAACATGATATAAGTGTATGGCAGAAGCTACAGAAGAAGAAACAGTCATATCCACACTATTGGATCTGTGTGCCTGGAGTTGTACTGCTTCAGCCTGACAATTGAAAACTCACCCTGCTCTGGACTTAGAGCCATCTGAGTGAGCACTACTGACAGAATGAGCTTAATTGTCTGTGTGAAACAGGCAGGGACATTTGCAGATGTAAATTGAACACTGCTGAAGGTAGCAGTAGAGTTGCAACATTCTATAAATTACGTTCGCTGGCCTGGCTCAGCACCCCTCACAGAGCTTTCAGCTTGATTCAACAGGGCTCTAAGCAACCAGGGAAGAAAATTTCTTTTAAAGAAATTTAATGCAGCAGAACTGATTAACTGGGGAACAGCCTACAAACAGGCAGCTGAGAGAATGTTCTCGGCAAGCCAAATAGCCCTGTTATGTTGGTTTTATTAATTAACATCTGGCTTCCTGCCTCTAAATCGGGTCCCCTTCTTTACTGCTTTAATGTCATGTTTGCACCACCTTTACTCTGAAATGTACCCCGAGAATTTGAGATTAAATCCTTTGGCTGTTCAGCTTCTGAAACACAAGTCAATCCCCTCTAAATAGCATACAGCAACACAGCTCTAGTGGTCTCAGCAAACCTCATTTTCCTTCAGGGACTTGCTAAAGAATGACAAAACAGAAGAGACAAAGTCCTGCACCAAAGAGAGAAAAAATAATTAGTGAAGTAGACAGGGTGTATAGGAGACAGCTTTTATCTGAAGAAACACTCTCCATCATTAGGAGAGCTTGGGTAGGCATACCAGAGCAGCATTATCTCTGTGGGCTGGGCTCATCCTAAACTGGAAAAATTGCTGCATGTTATGGTTGTGGTTTTAAAAAAAAACAAGACCAAACCTTCACACAAGTTGCAAAGCAATGCTGGCCACTGCAAGCTGCTCCTCCAGTTTCTGAACGCTACAGTCCAGCCTGCAAAGTACAGGCTTTAGTCTACTCAAAAAAGACAAGGACTTAAAAGACATAAAATACATACTATAGATTTTTTTTTAGTTGATGGTTTTCAGAACACATAGCAGAAACCATGCATGTAATTGAAGGCCATAACTTAATCTGAACAGATTTGAAAATTCTACATTTTACATCTTTACTGTTGCCAGTCTCTTTCAGACTGTGTTTCCTACACACTGATGTTTTTTAATACCCATCTTGGCTAATGGCCATGTATTTCTTTTTATAATTACATTACAAGTATTAAAAAACTTTTAATACAAGTATTAAAAAGGGCTTATTTTAAAATTTTAATTGATCATCTTGTATTTATTTGTCTGCTTTTCTGCCACTTAGTTTGTCAAGGACATGTGTGTTTGTTGGATCCTGGAGAGTAATTCTTTGCAAGTGACTCTGTTATGTTGTATTTATTGTTCCTCATAATATGCTGCCTCTTTGGGAATTTTTATTAACCCTTAAGCTATCTTTAATTTCACTAAATGCTTTGGTGTTTTGCTTTTTTCATAGTTTCTGGTCTATCACCATATATTCTGTCACCCAACACACTGCAAAATTAGTGACCAGCTTGACAAAAAATGGCATCTTTATTTTAAATGAGCTTTTCTTAACATGTGCAATTGCATCAAGTGATAGAACATGATTGTCAATAGGTTCACATAACTTGTCCCCAAGTGACATGATTACTTACTGCTGAGCCACCACTTCATCGGCTGTAAGATTAGTAGAGATTTACAGGAAGAAAAATATATCCTGTTAATGCTTCACAAATTAAGTTTTGTAGTTCAGTGTTACTAAATCAACTGTTTTTACAGTGTTAATGCACAAGTTGAAGTGTTGGGGGGTGATTTTATTCAGTGTGTAAAAGTATACTGTGCTGATTTCTTCACATACAAGGATTTAAACTCTCCTTTGATAAGACCTGAGCTGATCCCACTTTTTAAAGAAGTCTGTGCATACGTCATGGTTTTAACCCACTTACTGCATTGCCCAAAGTGGCAGCTGATGTCATCTGATGAAAAGAGTGTTCCTGGGTCATGTGCTCAAGGAGGTGCTTTGCTGTGAGCAGAGCTGTAACTGTGATAATCTCCTGCTGCAACAGATAAGAAATCTATTACTGGTAACTCTACATGAATGCAGAAATCTTGGGCTAGCACAGGTTCTCACTTCAACTGGTAGAATTTTTTTCTTGTGATTTTATTGAGCATTAAGTATAATAATGAGAATAGTTAAATATTCTTGTGAATGGAGCTCCAGATTTTTCAGCTCACAGAATCCAAAAGGAAAGGATTATCTCATCTGTCTTTGGGCATCTTAGTGTTATGTTTACAGTCTAAGTTAGTCCTTGTTTCCTCTACAGTCAGTAGGAATAGGTGGGTAATGTAGATGAGCCCATTTCATACACAGTTTGACAAGGGAGCACCAGCTTATATTGGCTACACAAGATTTGGACTGCTGAAGTTGACATGAATTTCATCTAGTATTATGAATTTCTAGGAAATGAATGAGATAATGAAATGCAATTTTGAGGGATGCCTTACTTCTCTGTTATTTTCTTTCCTACTGACTTCCTTCATAACCATAAAATCTATGCATTTTCAGATGGCAAAACTTTTTCTTGGCCCAACTTGATCTCTGTGTGGGAGGTCTATGCCAGACAGTATTCCACGTATCCTCTAAAATTATTCTTCTTCTAATTGACATTTGGTGAAAGAAGGCTTGTGCTTCCAGTAATCTTCCATGTGTAACTATTAATTACATTTCATTGCCAGACTGAGGTTTGATTTGCATGGTAAGCATGCTGGGGGAACCATATACATTATCCTATAAAGACAATGAAGCTTCCTGGATTGTCTAAAAAACAATATCAGATTTGTCCAACAAACATTGCCACTACAGCTGCTGCATACTGTAAACTATAAGTATTAATTTCATTTTAAGTAAATAAAGTATTTTATACCATTGCTAAGTTCACTGAAACTAGTGGTAAACCAATTTTGACTTCATTGGTGGTCAGGCAAAATTTTAAAAGTACCTTGCAAGCTTAAAATAAGTTATTCTGTGGTTTTGGTCAATATTTTCTTTCAAAATCACTTCATGGATGTAATTATTGCTGAATTTTGCTGAATATTCAAAGCTTTCTGAATTTCTAAGAGATTCTCAGATATTTTGTCTAAGACAAAATCATCAAAGTGAAATTGTTACCAAATTCTATTTTCTTAGACACAATTATTGAAAAAATATGCCTACTTACTAGTTGATGAAAGCAATTTTCTTGATTTTCCAAAAGATATTACAATAGATTCAATAATTTTCAGGAAGTTAGAAATTATTCTTCACTCCTTTAAGTAGGGGGATTTGAAGCATTCAGCATTGCTGCCTGCAGTAATACCTTCATGCACCAGAAGTATTTTGAAAGCCTAGACCTTCTCAAATAAATAAGGTTAAAAATGTTACTTTTCTATTTGTTCATACAAGTCAAGCAAAATAACCCAATCTGAAATATTATTTAGTACTTTGTGTACACAGGAACTCCACGTGGCATTGTTGTCTGGAGGTCTTGTAACTAAGAATGTGCCCATATTAGACATAAAGTGGGATAATAAATAAGCGTACTGAATTTAGTTCATTCTGTGTGCTTGGATAAAATGCTCTAGACATCAACACATTGTAGAAAAAGGCTCAGAACTAGGAAAGTAAATGTTCTTCACATTTTATTACCTCCTTAGATTTGTCCCAACTCTTGCACAGCTGCAATAGGTTGGCAGTTTTGGTGCACTTCCAAAGACTTCCATGCCCCCTGAAGTCACACAAGTCCTTAAACACCCAGATTTGAGCAGCTGCAACAAGGAGGAATCCAGCAGCTGTTCATCTTCTCTCTCCTGCCAGCTGCAAGCCAACACCACCCAGAAAAGGTGCTGGACTGGAGGAGCTCATCCCAGAAGGCCCATTTGTTTCATGGTCCATTAGCCAGCGTGGGGATGATCTGGCTACAGTCACTGAGGGGACTGAGCCCTGAGCAGGGCCAGGAGGGCAACGCCCCCTCCCCTCCTACCTGTGGGATACCAGCAATCAAGCCACTTTCATTTTTTTTCTCCTATTCTTTGTCTTTACCCTGGAAAGCTTGGGATCTAAGATGTATTAAAGTGTTCCTCTTATTATGTGTCCAGTGCAGTAGAATATCCTCATCTCTGCAGCGCTATTCAAACCTGAAATTTGTACATCTCCTTGGGAAGGTTAAAGGTCTAACTTCTTCCACTTTGAGAATCTCCTGGGATCATCCAGCAAGTTAAGGACCAATCCACCTTAATTAATAGATTTTTGAAGTATCACTCAGCTTCTTTCCCTTCCCCAAGAGAAAATGGCTCATGTTCATCAAAATGCTATATATTTTTAGAATATAAGAATTATGTTGTTTGGATTTGTGTAGGTTTTTTTATTTTATTTAATATTTACTAAAATCCATGTTCTATTGGGGGGTGAGGAAAACAGGGGATTTGCTTATATTTTTACTATTCCTGTTTCTGTATTTTGAGATTATAAAAATATTCCCTAGTTTCAATATTTAATTTTTTTTTCCTTTTTTACTACATACAGAAAATATACACAGGCTGTTGCTTTCCTCAGTGACAGACTCAGGCTCTCAACAAACACTGTCTGACATTACACTGAGCATGGTTACCCTTCTACAAAGAGCTCCCAAGAATAAGCAGCATGTGACTAAAGATATTAACAGAACCAAGAACTCTGGAGAATTGCTAAGATGGCCCTCATTATTCCTGCCATGGAACGTGTCCCACTGTTGGAAAATATTAACTCTGTACAATAAATAAATATCCTGAAATTCCTTCTTGCTCTCCACTTTTCTACGTAAGTTTATTGTTCCTTAAGAATAAGCATTTTAATTTAAAGGAAGAAAATGGAACCATATTTTGTTAATATGATAAAATGGAATATACACCAAAGAAGTGAAAACAAATGGTTGAGGGAAAAAAATTTCAATCTTTTCTTTATAAGGAAAGGGCAAAATTTGTCGTGCAGAATAGAGTTTCTTTTGAGGGAGGGGAAGAAGAAGAGTGTTGTGGTTTCTGGATGCAGCTTGATCTGATGCTCAAGAAAATAAACACCTTGCAAATAAATATTCCTTTACCACTATTCCTTATAGCATCTTCCATTAGCTAATGGGGTCTACAAAGGGAACTGGAGAGGAGCTTTACACAAGGGCATGGAGTGATAGAACCAGGGGGAATAGCCTTGAGCTGAAAGTGCAGTTTGAGATTGGATATTAGGAAGGAATTCATAATATGAAGTTTATGAGGCCCTGGAACCAGTTGCCCAGAGAAGCTGTGGATGCCCCATCTCTGGAAGTGTCCAATACCAGGCTGGATGGGACTTTGTGCAGCCTCGTCTAGTGGAAAGTGTCCCTGCCCATGGCAGGGGATTTGGAACTAAATGATTTTCAGGGGGCCTTCCAACCCAAGTCATTTCATGATTTTACTTTTTGCTAACTCTTATCTAAGGGACAGGTTGAATGGAAACAAGTTGTCATTGCAAGTGTTGTTACCTGCCATGTCCAAATCTGAAAGTGAGAAACTGCAATAAATAAAAACTGTGCTGTTAAGCAATGCATTTTTCTTTTATCCCTGAATGAAGAAAAATGAAATGTTTGGAACTGGAGGTCATCTACATCAGTGGAGTGATCCAGGGTGTATTTTAAACATGGAAATGAGATGAGTGTTCAGCACAACTGGTTGCTGCATGTCAGCACAGCCCAGGCCATCTACCATATACTTCAGAGACCCTACTTCAGTTCTGGCATAAAACACAGTAAATTAGAATCCTGTCCTTGAAAAAGACTGAGAACATGAATATGAATATTTGTCAATGAATCAGTAGCCTTTCTGGTAGTTCATTAAATAATCATAACTCCCTCTTACCAGCAGTCAATTCACAGCTTTGATCCTGTAGATCCCTGCCAGCAATGAGCTAAAGTTTGCATCTCTTCTACAAGGGTGCTCTTGAATCAGGACTGAAAAGTGTGACCTAGATTTAAAACCCTGAGATCTCTTTCAAAATAGAGTTCAGGACTCATTGCAGTACTATAAAACATATATCAAGCCAGTTAGTGAGATAAGTAGCCTTTTAAAGCTAGATAAGACAAATATCTCTTTCCAGCAAGCCCTCTGTTAACACTTAGATCATTGACAGCACAGGGAGCTCATCACTGCTTCAAAGGGTAGCGAACCTGCCTCCAAATTTTTCAAATATTTCCTCTCTCACCTTGTTAATTTCATAAATATGGCTCAAAGGAAATTATTATTTCTATAAGAAAAGTATGCTCATTTTTTAAATCATCATATTTCAGTAAAACTGCAAAGATCAAGATATAACAGTGAGTTAGAGGAAGAATGAAAAGAGCACCCACTGCTGTGCCCTGCAGAAAAACAGGAGGCTTTTGTCTTAGAAAGAGGAATTTAAAAATTCATTGCATTGGAAGTGGTACAGTGGGTTAATTCACTGCCCTTTTGGAGACCTGAAATGTATTTGTGCAGTGACTGTGTTTTTCCAAATCCCCAACCAACCAGCACACATCTTGGCACGGAGGGGAACAGCTGCAGTGCTGCAGGTCAGGGGATGTGTATTGGCAGAGCATGAGCGGGGGAAGCCTGGCCAGCACCTGCCTGCATCGTGCCTGGCTCCAGCCAGTGCCATCAGTTTCTGACTTTGTTAAAATCATTCAAATCCACCACACTCACAAACCCTCCTGCAAGATAACTGTTGCCAATAGGAGATTGCATTTGCCTTCATGCCTACAGTTTTTCCCTCTCCATGCATTTTCAATTTTACAAGAGCAACAGAGGGAATAGAAAAGTATGTTGTTGTGTAATTTAAATGGTGAAAATGCTTGAAAATATTACATTGTTACAAGTATTTAAGAACTGAATTAACATGAACTACATCAATAGAGTAGAACATGCAAATAGTCTCATCAAAGAAAAAAAATCCATTTAATTCATCTTGGACTGTTAAGGAATTTCAATTACAAAGGAATATTTATATGGGATCTGAATGATCACAGTCATGGAAGAGCCTGAGTTGGAAGGAAGCTTAAAGATCATGTAATTCCAACCCTCCCACCTTCCATTAGATCAGCTGCCCAGGCCCCCATCCAGCCTGACCCTGATCACTTCCAGGGGGGGCCATCTCGAGCCTCTCTGGGCAGCCTGTTGCATTGCCTCATCACACTCTGAGCAAAGAATTTCCTCCTAATATCTAATCTAAATCTCTCCTCTTTTAGTTTAAAATGGTTTCTCTTTGTCCCACCACTATCTTCCCATGTAAAAAGTCTCTCTCCATCTTTTTTATTAGCCCCTTTAAGTACTAAAAGCTACAATAAGGTCTCCCCAAAGCCTTCTCTTTTCCAGGCTCAACAACCCCAGCTCCCTCAGCCTGCCTTCATTGGAGAGGTGCCCCAGCCCTGTGGTGCCCTCTGTGCTCACTCCAACAGGTCCATGTCTTTCTTATGCTGAGGGCTCCAGACTTTTCAGACCTGATCAGTCAAACTTAGGCAGCCCCCTGGGTTGCTGTCATTAAAACACGTGGGACTCCAAGGCTACATGTCAGAAGAGGTGAAGTGACTCTCTCTTACCATCCAAAACTGTTTGACCTGCACAGCATATGTGTCTTTACAAGAAAACTGGGCTGCTCACCTTCAATTCTGTGCAACAAAGGGAGAATGCATGTGATTAACTTTAAAGATTCCAGTAGATTTGCTTAAAAACTGTGTATAAAAGCATTTGGTTGCATGCTTTTCTAAAAAGGATACGAAGCCAGTGCAACATTTCTTCCACAGACATTATGGGATGACCTGTGCCTTCCATTAAGCTCACCTCCTTACTGGTGTGCAACTGTTCTGGTTCTACTAGTGCACCAGACACCTGGGAAATGTTTGAACAGATTGGTTTAAGAAGAGCAAAGTTAACACAAAAACACAATTTAGTACCTTTATTCTCATTATCCTGTATGCCAAAGGTATGGGACTTAGTCACCAAAAAGACAATATTATCAACCAGTCAACACAATATTCTCATTAACAAGTTCTCTTTATATACAAGACAACATTTTCAAAAATTTAACATATGTAATGGAATTTTATATGCCTTTTTGCATAGGTGAAACTTACCTATATGAAACTTACATATTGCAGCAAGAAGCAGTTAAAATGGTCAAATGACTGTGTTCATTCCATAATATTTTTTACAAGCTAGCGCCCACAACTGCTGCAGTTGTACGTGCCACTTTTCTCAGCTGCACTTAAAAAAGTAATCATTTTGCAGTTTAAGTGTTTATTTGGCCCACTGTTTCTGGGTAAAACCAGAGCTTTGCAAATGATAGTTTCATACTTATACCATTCATTTCTCTGTGCAACAATATATATATTTAATGGAGAGAAGGTTGCTATCATTTGCTGCTGCAGCCAGTACTTCTGTGCACTTTACAATATAAATATTGTTTTCTTTTCCCTCTTTATGGCAGATTCTTATAACTTTACTTGTATCCACCAGTATATTGCCATATAAATAATTCCAGTGAAGTCTATATAATTGCTTTTAAAGTGTTATTCACTGAAAATGGATCAACATTTTATCCTTTGTTTAGATCTTACAAATTACTAAAAGTTCAGCCCACAATACTTATATAATATAGTATCACTGTATTTTTGGTGCCATAACCACCAAGTTTCACTGAAGTAAATTGAAGATTTTTTAATCAACATCAAATGGATTTGGGTCATACCATATACAAATTTAGTCATAGTCTGGCTTCTTCAAAAGTACACAGCTTTCTTCCTAATTCTGCTCCAAATTATGTCAAACTAAAAAAATCCCAGTAATTTCAAAGGAAACACAAATAATTAAGTGCTTTTACATATAAAATCTTACATATAGTTAATGTTTCAACTCAAATACATGAACTACATCTCACTATATATATTCACAGGAAATATATATTGAGATCAGAGGTGTTTCAGAGATCTTTCAACTGCTCTTTGATATGAATACCAACACAAAGGAGTAGGAAGAAGTGTAGAATAGCCTTCCAGCATTTGTTTGAAAGAAGGCATAAAGCAAGAAAAGTGATACTCTGCTCGTGTTTAAATCAGCAGTACAATATCTGCTGATTTCAGCAGCTCCAGGATTTCCCCCTAAATGTATTTCAAGTTACTTAAAAGCTTCAGAGCATTTCTTTCATTGAAGCAGCTTAAAAAAAGAATAAATTTCTATTTGGATATTAATAGATGACTGTTGCACAAATATCATATGTCACGAAAAATGTAGCAAAAATGTATGCAAGCTTGAAAGTGTATTTTCCCGAAAACATGTTGGAAGCATATTTCTGACAGCTAATTAAAGCTTTTCCATTCTATCAGCCATGTTTGTGTGAGGTCCAATGAAACCTGAAATGAAATGCATTTTGAAAGCTATGCTTTAACAATCAAATTCATTTTTCTCAGTACATCCAGAAATTAAAATCTTGGTATCATTGAACGCCAATGGAAATTTTACACTTGAATTATTTAAGTTTCCTTATTTCTAAAGCCATAGAATTATAAACAGAATATTCTGGGAAAATTCTAGATGCCCTTAAGCAAGCAGATTTTGACCATATTACACTTTATCTGAGCTGAATCTCATATATAGATCAAAATGTCACCCCAAATCTCAATCAAAGCAATTTCTTCCTTACACAGAGCAGATTACTTCTGAAAAGACTGTTGTTTCACAAACACCCCAATGTTTCTTAGTTTAAGCTGGAGCTTTCTGTCTGAGGGTCATTCTATTCATGCAGCCACATCCCATGCAGAATAAAAGGGTGGAACCTTCCTGCCATGAAGCCCCAGGCACAATCTTTCTGCAGGTACATGGAATTAAGCTGATGACTATCTGAGTCTGTACCCTGACAGGAACAACTGTTTCATTCTACAGCATGGTCTTTAGCCATGATGCCTTCTCTGTAGGCCACTTGTGGTTTTTTCATATAATCTTCACTTTACAAGGCTCTCTGTCCTTCATTCACTTTTGTTAGAGCTGCAAGATGTGGAAAATTTTCAGGCCTTGGCATTTCTGTTCACAGTTATAAAACAAGTAACTAGAGAATGAGCGTGTGTCCTGCAAATACAACACGGCTGCATCAGCAAGAAGCAAAAAGAAATATTCCACTAAAGAAGTTAATTGAATTTAACAGCAGGTGTATCAACATGCAAGCCTCTAGGACAAACACAGACTACTTTAAAACATAGTAAACCAGCCATCTGCTTTTACTTGAGTTTAGAAAATGTGGAATTAAATGGACACCTGTGGTGTGATAAGAAACCATCCTTACTTCTGATTCATGTGCTGGAGTCGAAACTGTTGGGTGCAGAGTATCACTCACTCAGTGAAACAGAGCATGATCTATTCTCATGACTTTTCATAGGTGGCATGCAATTATTCAAGAATGCATAGAAGAATTATAATGGGATAAAAATAGAAACAAAGATTATCCTTACAGATTGTATTAGGAATAGATTTAAAATTAAATAAAATCAACCTTTTTTGTGCTTTGGCTAGAACATGGGAGTTTTGATCAGACAAGTTAAAGAATAAGCCCTAAATTTTTAGGTCAACAGAAGTGGATTTTTATGGCAAAAAAATCACCTATGTTAAACCTTACTGTAACCACTAGATTTAATTTCTCTCTGTTTATTGCTATATTCCTCAAATAATAGCATCAGATATCATGTATTCAATGTGATGCACTTTAACAAAAGTAAATACTTAGATCAATTAAATGTTTATTAAAACCAGGTGTTAGCCAGTGACACCAGAGATGGCTTCCCTTTTTATGAATTGACACACAAGCCTCATCAGAGAACAGAGGCTCTTCTGTCTGTGGCTGGAAGGAAAAAAGGAAAGCAGTAGTGGTAGAATCTTCTCTTGATCAGTGTCTAAATCAATGACAATTCTTGCATGACTGCTAATTCTTGCATCAACTGACAGTGCATGTCCGCTAAATCCATGCATGTGATAAGATTCTTTCAGAGCATATGAAAAAATATACATATTAGCATTTTCTTCCTGACAGTTTGCTGACAGATGTACCATTTGGATTAAAATATTTATTTAAATGGCAAGCAAGAAGAAGAGGTAGCTGTACTTGAACTAGTTATGCCACACAACCATCATAAAATGACTTCTATTTGTTAATGTCATTTACAAACTGCAAAAGTAACATTAGTAAGTGGAAGCACTTGATGCTAAGGGAATTAACCATACAGTAAAGGAACTTTATGGACAGATCATTAATCTCTGACTGCAAAGAGTTAGACTTGATTTTATGCCAAATATTTTACTCTGAAGACTTTGCCAAATGGCAAAACTTAATTATAGAAGAAATACATATTGAAATAAGACCATTTAAATTTTATATCTACTGTGAAAATAGGCAAACACCATCACATTTTTAACATAATCTCAAAATTAAATTCCTAATCCAGTTAAAAAATCTAATAAAAATTGGCATACATTTGTAATAAAATTAATTAATGAGTTGTGTACCACACTATGTTTTCATTTCCAACTTGTTAAAACAGCAGGTTTCACCACTCCTTCTCAGGTGCTACATTTCGCTCACTTTTCGTAGTATTCGTGTGTGGGCACAAGAGTAGTTGAAAAATATACCTGTTCTACTAATAACACCACCTGACAATCAGAAAATGTCTCAAGGAGGAGAAAGAGCAATATTTTTGCACACTGTAAATGGGGTGAGAGAGACAGACAGCTATTTTCAGGACATCTACTGCATCTGTTTAAAATGGCATCAATATTCCTAGGACATTAAATTTTGCCAGAAGATGGAACAGGTCTCTGCCTGGCCCTAGTTCCATGCACAGTTAAAACTGGAGCAGTGGTTTTGTTTCTCAAGAGAAGCTGTCTGCTGTTGCTAGTTCGGACACACAAAGAACGAGGCAGACGCAGCAGGTCAAGGGAAAGCTTCTACTTTACTTTAAAAATCTGACTCCATTATATACATTTGTACAGAAGGCCAGAGATTGGCTACTCAGATCACCACCTCTTTGACCTGGATGGTGAATACCACCATCAATCACATTCCTCCTCCCAGAGGAGAAAAATGTAAACACACAGATAAATTCTAAAAACATACATTGTTTTCATGAAGCTGCGTGAGAACAGCACTGCTCAAGTTCAAACACAAGTTCAAAGAACTGAGGGTAGCAGTCTGCAGTGACTGACCCATGGAGCTTGGCATCCCTTGGAAGAGATCTGTGATGTGCAGAAGTCCTGTGAGCAGCCCAGGCTCCACCCTGCACAGAAGCCGGGCTAGGGCAGGAAGCTGCCTTATGGGGCAGTCTGCCTAAACTGTCCGTATCTAAACTTAGGAACTAACAAAGCTGGGAGTCATCTCTCACCCTGGGAGGGACAGAGGTACAGTCACCTGCATCCATACAACTGAACTCTTTCATCACCTACAGCTGCATCCAAGATGTTTTTGAGTACCTGGGCTTTGCTGTCCCCCCAGCCCTGTCTGTTTGGGAGAGGCACAGGGCAAAAGCACGAGAATGGCCATGCCACAGGTCAACACTGCCTGGTCCCACACATTCCCACTCTGCTTTGGGAAGTGTAGCAAACATAACCTCTAAGTCTTCAGTTTCCCAATAGGATGGGAAGTGATTGCACTCAAGGATCCAGCAAGAATTTCTCCCCGTTTGCCTGTCTGAGGGTACCAAGTGACTGATGGCATTAGCACATTGACCCTTATGCCAGGCTATGTGCACGCAGCAGTGCTTCAGAACCCAGAGAATGGCAAAGCAAGCTAACCAGCTAACAGCAAGAGCATGGTGTTGTTAAAGCGGGTGGAAAAGGAAATCAGCAGTTCTTGTATATTACTTTGGCCAATATTGAACATTTTGCAAAGAACATTTCTTTAACACCAGTAAATTGGAGATTATTAGGTGGCAGGTATGGGATTTACAATGGTGGCACTTACAACTCAGAGTGAATTCAAAAAAAGGAATCACCTCAGTGTAATTAGATTATTTACAGGTGGTTGCTTTGATTTTATTGCAAATAAATGGCATGTTTAATATTTGCTCACAGGAACTGCCATGCTAAAACAGTTACATATTTCTGACAAGGAAAAAAACATTTTATAGGGATTGTTCTTTACATCAGATGCTAAAAAAATTTTAATGTCCAGTTCTCATAGCACTTTATAATGCTCATGTATGGATCATATATATTTGTCTTTTTCTGGTAAGAAACAGACACTTAAAAAATGTTATTTTACTTTTGATACCTGTGATAAAATTTTTTATCTTTTCTTATTTTTCAGTGATAGCACAAACTCCATTGTTCCATAGGCTTACACAGTAAAGAAGAGAGCAGCTTCCCTGGCAAGCTTCTCCTTTAAGAAGAGAGGTTTGGTCCTGGGTCACAGAATGGATTTGACAAAGCTCTAATTGGAACATATATGATTCTTGCTTAAAGAAAAATTCCTGATAGATTCTGATTGCTTATTTATGCTTGATATTCTAATCACTTGGGTTAGTCTTCCTTGGATTTGGATGAAGCAAATTAAGGTATTGTACTTTGGGAAGTTTCTTTGTGTTAAACTAATCTGTTTATGTATTCAGCTGCCAACACACAACCACACACTGCCACAGGGCATCTGAGGTACAGCACTGAGACCCTTCTGCATTTCCCTGGAAGCACGGGTGAGATGCTATGGGCTGTACTGATGGGTCCTCCTCAGCTGTGTGTGAGCCCTGGGGTGAGAGGTCTCAGTCTCAAATCCAGTTCCAGCCTGACTGCTTTGCCATTTTAAATAAAAATCCATCTGACACTGTGCTGGGTTGAGACCTTGCATCAAAACTCAAGACGGGGTCAGGAGCTTGGTTCCAGCCTCCCCAAGGTGTATAGAAAGCTTGGGAATGCACCAACATGGCACTGGAAGTTCCCTGTTTGCTCCATGCCATTTGCCTTTAAAGATCTCAAAGGTTTTAAAAATGATGAGCAGGATGTTAAATGTGCACACAGAAATTTTGAGCTGAATGTTTCCTCCAGAGTCCATAAAGATGTGCAGTGTTTCTAAGGAGAGGTCTGCTGGCAGGGTAGCCCTTTATCAGGAAGAAGTTGTCTACAGCGTGGATGTGTGAGTGTGAAAGAAAGAACTGGCATCTCTTCATAAACAGTTGTGTGATAAAGTGCAGTTTTCTATAAGGGTTACTGTGAGGAAACAGGACCAGTTGAAGGAAGTGTACTCACGTGCCTTAGGGATTTGTTAAGCAATGCTAGAATAAAATAATATTCTAGTTCAAAAATAGTATTACCTGCCAAAGTCACATCTTGAGGTTAGAAATCAGGATTTTTAAATTTCTGGGGTTTGAGCTTGCAGTAAGGATTTACTGGGATCGTGTTATCAAGACTTCCCTGATTTCCCTGAAACCATGAAAATGAGAAGCATGCAGAGAGACAGACAGACAGACAGAAAGAGAGAAAAAGAGCAGATTTTCCCTTGTTTGCCCCTGGAGCCTAGAGCCTGAAGCATTGAATGCAGTAAAATGCAGCAGTGGAAAATGGAAATGAGGGAGGGAATGAAGGCAGGAGGGGAGCATAAAACTGAAAAAACAGCTGAAAGCTTTAGGGAGAGGGATAAGAGAAATAAAACCATGTAGGATCAAGTATAAAATAGAAGGGAAATCCCTCAGGGTTAATCCAGAACCACAAAGTACCCTTGCTATGTTATTAAATACCAAGTTTTGTATAAGTATCACTTAAACCATCTCTTTAATGGGATATGGCAGCTGCAAGCCAGGGCACAGTGACACTTTAAAAACAGCTGAGGAGGGGAAGGACATAATACTTTCTACAGGATGAACTTTATGAGTTTGTGATGTAATGAACTAAGTCAGAATCTGGCTAGGATCTTGTAGTTAAGCCTTCCAGTCTTGTAAAAAAACTCTATTAGTTATTTAACAACCCCAATATAAATTTGGCATTTCACCTGGGAAAAATCCTGTGCCCTTTGCCAGCTCAGTGCTCTAGTACCAACTTGGACCTAGGTTCAGTAACATCTTCAAGGTGGAAAAAAAAAAGCCATTAATATTGTTTCTCCCTGCTTTCTTTTTCTTTTATTAGTGTTCTTCAAAGTAGCACTGATCCCAAGGAATGCTACCAACTCTGCAATGTGTGACAGGGTGGCATGCAACGGTGCTGCATCTCCCAGAAAAGTCTGCCTAAGAGCAAATATGATAAATTCTTCTGTTCTCAGATCTTTGAACTTGTGCAAACTGAAACAGTCTGGGAGAGGATTTCCATGCTGCTGATCTTGTGCTTAAATTGTTGGCTTTCATCTGGCTTAGGATGAAAGTTCACATGATTTCCCTCAGGAATAGACAATAGTGCTTGCCCTCAGTTATATTTCTCACAATTTACTGAGTTTGTTTTAATGGTATTTATGAGGAAATTGGGAGGAAATATTACTAAAAATAGATATTGTTACTTAAGTATACACTGGTGACTACCACGGCTGTAAATAATGTGACCACTGCTATGGCTATTGGCATTTGGTCAAGAGGCAACCTAATTCCAACTTTTACTCTCGGTTAAAATTGCTATTTAAGGACTTCTCTGCATTTTAAAAATGGTCATAATTAAACTCAATTTGTTCAATGCGGATTTCACATGTAGATTTTTATCAGTTTAAAACACATAAAGCAGCACTGGCTTGCATCCATTCTAAGATGCTGTTTCTTTCATCTCACAGATGAATTTTTGGTTGCACCAGCATCTTTGAATATTTTTTCCAATGTTTCAATTGGCACAAACACATGTTGTCATACCCTGTAGAGGTATTCCACTGCATTCCTACCATATTTTTGGTTCAAAAGCTTTTAAATTTTAGCCATCTTTACCGTAAATAATTTAGTTTGTTTTTAGGAATCGGGAGTGAAACCAGGATTCAGTTCTGAACAATTTGAAAATTCCAATAGGAAAAATCTCCATTTCCTAGTCAAACCTTGCTGGACCATTCACACAAATAAATTCTGTGTCATATTACCCCACCGCAACCACTATAGATAACATAACATTATTTAGTGAAAAAAACTGTGAAGAATAAATCTGAAAGGCTTTTCTTTTCAGAGGACTGAAACATCAGGTTTGGACCACTGCTATGCCTGGTGGACGACCTCATTTTACATCCTGTACATTTAAGGTACCCAAACTCAGCCACAGGTAACTAAATTAAATCCCTTTCCTACTGAGTCCAGGTATGGTGCTCTTGACTAAAACATGAAGGCCAGAAGGGCATACAATATTGATCTGAAAACACCTTCAAGTAGATTTTTTCCCAAAGTTTATCACTGAAATATTAAAATTTAGCTATCTTATGCTCAGGTCCCAGCCAGAATTTCTTATGATTTAGTGCCACTATTTTCTCTGAAGAATAAATTTATGCAGAGCCTTCTCACTGGTGTATGAAAAAAGCTGAGATCCACAAGGTTGGTTAATGGTATTACTCAAAGCTTTAAAGTAGGGAGGTCAGCTATCCATGTATCTCAGCAGCACAGAGATCACTTTGCCCATGGCTCAGGTGCTTGTTTGTACATCTGCATGGCTGTCAAGGATCCCAAAAGTGGCTGTGATTTCATGGAGCACTTTCAATGATATTATAACTATATTATTATCAATGAGAAATGCCATCTTAAAGTCAGGCTATCTGTATAAGCTGCAATCATGTTTAGATTGCCAGCTAAACACATGTCAAGGTTAACCCCTTTACAGGCATTTTTTCCCATCCACAAAGGATTTTTGCAATTTTTTTTTTAACTAAAAAACCCACATTGAGATAGACATCAAAATTAGATTTTTTTCATTTGTAGCACATTGTTTTGCATTTCCCTGAACATTTCCAGGCCCATCGTGGAGTCATCTTCTGTTTAGAATTTGTGTTGGTTTAAAAAAAAAACAAACCTGTGACTTAAGCAAAAAAGGAAACAATCCAAGTATAGTTTTATTTATCTCTCAAGCCATCCCAATAAACTTAGTTTTATTCATCACAGCAGTAGACAATGTGTTTCCCAGCTTTATAAAAGAACAGAAATAAGACTAAGCTAATGGCTTTAAATGAAAAGAGACTAGGTTTAGAACAGAAATTAGGAAGAAATTCTTTACTGTGAGGGTGGTGAGGCACTGGAACACCTTCCCCAGAGAAGTTGTGGATGCTCTATCCCTGGAAGTGTTCAAGGCCAGGTAGGATGGGGCATTGAGCAGCCTGATCTAGTGGAAGATGTCCCTGCCCATGGCAGGAGTGTTGAATGAGATGATCTTTAAGATGATTTCCAACCCAAGGAGGGGACCTCAAAGATGACTGAGTCTATGATCCAGGGAGATTGCATGGATAGTGCAAGCGTCATCAAACTGGAAGGACTGTGCCCAAATAAACATTATTCTTTTTCAAGTATATAACAAATGGAGATGCTATTACCCACAGTTCCATGACTGTTATACTGGGTCTTATTTTCCATGGTCTTTTTGACCTTTATTCACAGATAAATGCAAACAGGGGTTTCAGGTCCAGAAATGCCTTACAAGGAACCACACTTTGCTGAGAAGTTTTGGTACTGAAAAGATACAGAGATACCTTTTAAATTTCCCTTCTTCCTCCATTTTATTGAATAAAGGTGTCCAAACTCAGAGTACTGTACACAGAAGAGTATGTTTTTAGACAAGTTTGGCAACAGAGAGAAAAGGATTAACAGAGCTCCTTTTTAAAACCTTGTATTATCTAGTTCTGTGAAAAATCCTTCTGGTCCATTGATGCAGTGGTCCAGTGTTGCATCAGACTGTGTCAATTAACATTTTCTTCATACAGCAGAGGGCCAAAAGTGTTTTTATAACTCATACAAATTTTATTGTACTATAACTTCATCTGTTCCAAAAGACTCATCTCTGATATACACAAGTACTGGTGAGAAAGAAAACAGACCCATTTTCTGGACATTAGTTGACTTTGCCTTCTTTTCATTATACATTTCTATTCACTATGCTTGTATCCCTGCTCCCTGTGACAAATTCCAACAATTCAAACAAATATTTTAGAATTTTAAACAATTTTGTTTGACTAGGTGACTTTTAAAGTTCCCCTCAAACACGTGATCCTATGATTTTCTTTACTCAAGGCAGCAGAGATCATCAGAAACTATCAGAATGCATCAGAAGCTATCAGGTTCTTATCTGCCTGTTTCAGTGGGTATTCCATTAGTTTTCTATGTTCACAGACTTCCTAACACTTGAAGCAAATATTTCAGTTAAATCTTGAAATGGCTCTCAAGTACTATTATTATTATTATTATTATTATTATTATTATTATTATTATTATTATTATTATTACCACCACCACTACTACTACTACTTGACATCCAGGAAATGAGAAAACATGGGCAAAAGTGGAAGAGACATCATGGACAAACCCTGAGTCCATCTTTTTTTATTTTATTGTATTTTATAGCTTGTCTGGCTACATAAAAACATTCTGGACATTGTGAAAATTTAAATGTGCCTCAAAGATGAGATCATTCATGGATAAAAGTGCATTTTAAAACAAACATGTTTTCCTGAAAAATATTTTTATGAGACAATTAACAGCCCTTCCCTTCACAGTTCCTTTTGAAAATAAGCAGACACTGATTCACTTCCAAGCTGCTGATGAAAAAATAAGGACCCAGAGGAAAACAAAGCAGACAGGGACAATACTGTTGATATAAATGAATGAATACATTCCATTGACAATTCAGTTTGTCAGTGAGGCTCTAAATAGCCAAAACCCCCAGACTTGCAGGGAACCTAAGTTTCCTGCTGAACTCTGGCACTTGAGAGAGAATGAAGATTAATATCTCAAAATATTTTTCAGAAGCCAAAATTACTAAAATTTTTGGTTCATGAAGGATAGGCAGACTTTATTAAACATTTTCTTTTTGATAATGTTGAAATAAATTATTCTGTAATTACTAAAGTATTGTTGTATAATACTACATTTTAGAAGCACAAAATGAAGTGCAAAAATAAAATGCATTGCATATTATTTTAAGTAATTAAGTAGCCTTCCTTAAATCAAACATAAAATTTAACAGCATAATTAATTTGATTTAAAATAAAAGGCCTGTAAAGTCCTTTTTGCTAATCTATAAGTTAATATGACAGCAGTTTGAAGTAATTCCATTAGAAATACATATTGAAATGATCACTGGAAATATTTTTATTTTGATACAACAGCAGCTCACCTCAAAGACTGTTGACTAACTCTTATGCTAAGAAAACAGACTAATGTTGGGTTATGCTTCATGATAACTCATAAATTCATGGGAAATCTCATTTTATACACACTGCAGACAGCTTAGGACTCTGCTCTGCCTTTGGAAGTGACTCACTGTGACACACACACAGACACATCTGGTATTTATAGTTTCTTTTGTCCCAGCTTTGGTTGCCTTTGCTCTCATGTCAAGTCATAAAGATCCTAAGGCAACATAGAATTTCCTGAAAATAGTTTAATTGCTCACTGACATTATCTTGAGTGAAATCTAATTTAAAATGAAGATTTTGCAGGTCTTGGCAGCTTGTGAAACATGCAACACTACATTTATTACTGAGTAAGAGAGTATCTGTCATGGCATTTAATCCACTCAACATGAAACAAAAGGGCGATATTCTTCATTTCCAGCTTCAGCCATATAAAAGTTAGATGTCTCAGTCTAAGCTATCAACCTTAAACTGCCTCAGTGGCCAGTAGAGAGAAATAGCCATTTCACATGACAATTCATCTGACCTTTCTTAGGTACATATTTTAAGATGAGATGAACAGTCCTCCAGGGAATTAAAATGAGATAAACTGCCCTCTAGAAATTTGATATCTATATCTAACCTAATCACCGGAGGCTTCCTCTGCAGTCGGTAGAGAGAAATAAGCTTCCTCACATGACCTTCATCGTCCCCAAGGCATCTAACTTCCTGAAATGTGCCTCAGCCAGGCTGCAGAGCTGGGGAGCCTGGCAGCAGACTCAAATCACTGTATCCCTACATGCAGCATGACTTTGTAACCCTTCTGTCAGAGTGCAGCCCCACATCAGTGATTTCCAAAGATCCCACTGCTCAGGGCTCACACCTCACTCTGTAATTGCACCAGGGCACCTCGGTACCTGCCCCTGCTGCTCCAAATGCTCACATTGCTCAGTGCTCAGTGTGAGCACTGCAGTGGTGATAAAACAAAGAAGCATTAAAAACACTCAGTAAGTCAGGAGCTAGGAAACATCCCATCTGTTTTTTGTACAGGATTAAAACTTAATGCTACAGTGGTGTAGTTCTGAATTAATCACATCAACTTCAGTGTAGTTATTGTGGCCTGGAGCCAGTAGGAGAGCACAAAAGCAGTGTTTGTGGGGCTTTCTTCAGCTTATGGCAGCTGTTTAGCTCATCTTTGATCATACTTACTTTTTTTGCAGTTAAGCTTTTTGGTCACACTATCTTTGCACAGATAGCTGTTCCGAACAATACCCATGTTCACATGCCAGCAAAGGTATTTGTGCATGTGGATTAGCTGGTTTTGCTTGTCATGCACTTATTCGCCTTTGTGTTGTTTTTGTTTTGTTTACAAAAAGATATTCAGCTACTCAAGGAACATAAGCAGCAGCATATGACACAGCTGAGCAGCTGTACACGAGAGTTAACATTGGTGCAAATGTTCCGCTGTAGGGATAGGAAGGGCTGTGCCATCCTAGGTCAAGACGAGGCTGGTAGCTAATATAATACAACAATGAGCAGCAGATGCTCTTAGCAAAGACTAGCAGGACAGGGCATGCCTCTGGCAATGCATCCCTAGAATGCACATCCAGTTTTCAGTGGCTCAAAGACTTCCTGAGCTGGTGTGAATGCCTTTGCATTTAACTGCCCTGAAAGGATTTGCTTCCGTGTGAATTTATTACTTTTTTTTAAATCCGTGTAAACTTTGAGCATTGCAAGCACCCAACAGCACAAAGTTTCCCAGCTTAATTATACATCACATGAAGGATCCTGTCCCTGTTTTAAGTTGCCAGTTATTAGTTTTATTTGATACCACCTGGGCTTTATGGGCAAAGAGATACAGAAAGATTGTTCCTTATTAACTTTCTTCAGCTCCTACATGATTTTGTAGACCTGCACCGTGTGCCCTCTCATGCATCTGTTCACAAGGCTGAGTGCCAGTCAACTGAGTAATTTCTCATTTCCAGAGGTTCCATGTCATTGATCACTTCTGCTGTTCTTTTTGTACCTTTTCCTAATGTACTCAAGTGCTTGTAGGCAAAACATGAACCCAGAGAAATAAAAGTTTATCAGGGTAAAGGATGAATAATGCAGTACATATTTGTAAGAAGTGCATATCTTAGAGATATTAAGTGGGAAAAAAGTAGAAGCTTAACTGATCATTTTTCTTCCTAGGTGGAGGTAGCAGCTTGCAATTTAAACAGATCAATATACTTGAACATTTTTAACAAATATCTTCATCTTTTTTTGATAGAATCTATATAAGCAAATCTCTCATAGGTGATAATAAAACACTTCCATAGAAATTTAAGAAATGTTTACAAAACCAGAATGAATTTTTATCCTCTCCAAACTACATTTCAGTAATAAGGCTACCTCAGATCTTTTTTGATGCTTTTCTGTAGAAGTTCCAGAATGCAAGGAAATAAAATGCTGTGCAAATATTTGAAAAGGACAGCAAGACTATTGTTATGATAAGCTGTCAAGTTGACACTGAACTCAGGAAAAGAGGCATTGAGTCCCACCTGATAATAGGAGTAGGCAAAATGAAGGACATAGACTAGAGCTACATGAAAGAAAAATAAATTATGTCAATCTAGAAAACTACAGAAAATAATTTCTGTCAAAAATTATATTTTTGTGGGATAATGGGCCTATTGATGAAAAAAATTGTATTAACCCTGATTTCCCTTTTAGATTTTCAACTTTAAATCATCTTACATTTAATTAGATGATGTTAAAATAGCGTGGCACATTGAAATTTAACAGAACATACATCCATGGATTAGAATCAGAAAACAGACATCCCTCAAAATATTTTTATAAAATCAGACCATTTCTATGGAATTGTTCTTGACTGTATTTTACCAAATGATTTATTAAAAAAACTGTAATAAAGATTACTAAAAACTTTATTACAAAATAATCACATTTAAACTTTGTAAGGAGCTCAGGTTCATGGTACACAGCTTGGAGGACTGCATGCAAATTTTATTTTAATGTGGTCAAGTGTGACTGGTAATGTTGATCAAAGCTCCCCTCTGTCAATCATTTAGGAGGGATAACACAATCTTTCAATGTAGAAAACGTCTTGAATAGGAGCTCAAAGTTCATGTTATCTCAGCATTTGACCTTCATGCAACTGCTCCTGTAGTATTTTGTTTGGTTCTTGTGTCATTATTTCAAAGGTGTTCCAAAGACCGAAGAGATTCAGAGAACCACTAAAGGAACTTTCCTTGCACCAAAAGATTCCAGAAACTCAGTCTGAGAGGGAAGGTGAAGTTTATAAGGGCACAAAGTAAAACTTCAATTGCGATTCCTTAGGTCAAGGACATAAAATACAGTGGCTGTAAGCTGAAGCTAAAAAAGGTAATGCTAGAAATTAAGTACAATTTTTTTAACAATGGGGGTAATTAGCCAATGAAACAACTAGAAAATGCTTTTAATCAAGACCAAACAGTTTTCAAAATATTTCCTATTCAGTTTCAAATTGAAAGTATATATTTCAGGCTAGATGATTGCAAAGATACCTGTGACTTCAGGATGGATGGTCTTGTGGATCTAAGTACACTCTAAGGAATAAATCTGAAAACAAACAAATACAAAATAAACAATGTATGAATAGGGTTAAATAGTATGCTATTCACAGAACCTAGAATTACTTCAGAAATAATTCAGAAACATAAAAAGGAATAATCATTCTTTAATAATTCATTATTTAATAAATCATTTTACACTACTCTAAATGCACTTTTTTCTATTTTTTTTGAGACACTGGAAACTGAATAATGCCCATTGGTTGCAAGTAAGAGTTCAGTAAAACAAGAAAAACAGAAAATGCTCCAGTGACTTTCTGAAGTTCTTTTTACGTGATTTCTGGCATTTTTATTTGAGTGTCACATGATTTTTCCTAATCATTGTCAAAGCAAACCTGTCCAGGTACAGATAACATTAGGAATGTAAAGATGTTTCCTGTCTCTTTTGGAGTCTTTATACTCACTTGAAAAGTCTTGTGAGTGAAACTATCTGCTGATCGCTTCCTATAAAGATACTGTAGGTGAGTTAGAAGATTTCTAATGCAGAAATATTATTGTCTCTATTTTTCTGTTCAGGCAATTTTTTATTAACACTGTCTTGGTTTAAATAAGACCCATCTCCTTTATGGCTGAAATGAACAAACGATGTTTTTCCAAACTTTAGATAAAAGGCAATCCTTACATAATGGTGGGCATTTCCTCTTTGGAGCTCACCACTGAATCAGGACATTCAAACAAACTCACCGCTAAGCCCTTCCCTGGGGCCAGGCTCAGTGTGTCCAAAGCTGTGCTTATTCCATGTGCTTTGCTCAGCAGATATGCAATCTTAGACAATAGCTTCTTTCTGCAAACAATTCCCAGTATTAAGAATGTCATCAGATATAATGGCTATGAGTGGGACGGTTCTGCTTTCTTATGAAAGCATTCATAATGGAGCAGTCACAGCATGCATGTGTGTGTCTGTGTGTCTGTGTGTCTTTGAGTCTGTCTGTGTCTGTGTGAATCTGAGTCTGTGTGAGTCCTTGTGTGTGTCTCTGTGTGTCTGTGCGTGTGTCTCTTTGTCTGTGTGCGCCTGTGAATCTGAGTCTGCGTGTCTGTGTGTCTGCGAGTCTTTGTGTGACCATGTCTGTGTCTGTATGTCTGTGTGTGTGTTTGTCTGTGTGTCTGTGTGCGTGTATGTGTCTGTGTCTGTGTGTGTGTCTGTGTCTGTGTCTGTGTGTGTGTGTATTTGTCTGTCTGTGTGTGTCTGTGTCTGTCTCTGTGTGTCTGTGTGTCTGTGTCTGTCTGCGAGTCTTTGTGTGACCATGTCTGTGTCTGTATGTCTCTGTGTGTGTGTGTGCACGTGTCTGTGTCTGAGTGCTTGTTTGTCTGTCTGTGTGTGTCTGTGTGTCTGTGTCTTGTCTGTGCCTCTGTGTGTCTGTGTGTCTGTGTGTCTGTGTGTCTGAGAGTCTTTTTGTGACCATGTCTGTGTCTGTATGTCTGTGTGTGTGTGTTTGTCTGTGTGTCTGTGTGTGTCTGTGTGTGTGTCTGTGTCTGTGTCTGTGTCTGAGTGTGTGTGTTTGTCTGTCTGTGTGTCTGTGTCTGTGTGTCTGTGTGTCTGTGTGTCTGTGTGTCTGTGTGTCTGTGTGTATGTGTGGGTGTCTGTGAGTCTATG
>JBBMKD010000145.1:100905118-100925214 GCA_037834095.1 Argya squamiceps | reverse complement strand
TGTCTGTGTGTATGTGTGGGTGTCTGTGACTCTGTCTATGTGTGTCTGTGTCTGTGTGACCATGACTGTGTCTGTGTGTCTGTGTCTGTGTGTCTGTGTGTCTGTGTGTCTGTGTGTCTGTGTGTGTCTGTGTGTATGTGTGGGTGTCTGTGACTCTGTCTATGTGTGTCTGTGTCTGTGTGACCATGACTGTGTCTGTGTGTCTGTGTCTGTGTGTCTGTGTGTCTGTGTGTCTGTGTGTCTGTGTGTGTCTGTGTGTATGTGTGGGTGTCTGTGACTCTGTCTATGTGTGTCTGTGTCTGTGTGACCATGACTGTGTCTGTGTCTGTGTCTGTGTCTCTGTGTGTCTGTGTCTGGAACTGTGTCTGTGTGTCTGTGTGTCTGTGCATGTTTTAGGAAAGATCCACCAGCCCACTGCAGAAGCAGCCTGCTGGGCTCAGAAGAGCTGGTTCATGAAAGGTGCCATTTATAGTGCTTTCATAATACCTTAGAATGGAAACATTAGGTAATAGTAAAATCCCAGAGCTAGACTTACTAAATTCTGAAAACTTACTCACATTACCATGCTTTATAGGGCTTTAGGGACTTCATAACAACAATCTGTGCAACTGCAGACTTTGTTTAATGAAAAAATAAATAGAAATAGTTACCCAAAAATTAGCCTAAAGACTGGTATTCCCTTGTTAGTGCCCTTTAATAATTTTCACTGTGCCTCCATTTGCACCCTGTCTAGAAAATAAAAGGCTTATTCATGCACAAAAACACAGATCTGCCTTCTCAGTGAGAAATTTTGTAATATTTCTGAAGTAGAATCAAATGCAGCAGCTCAAGGTCTTTTTCTGAAAGAGGAAAAGCAGTTAGCTGGATATTGCATTACTTTCAGGAGATTTCTTCACTGTTGTGTAATTTATCTGACAGTTGCCACAGGGCTTACATGCCACTTTGGTTACCCTACTGATTTTTAAGAGATGGAAATGCATGTGGAAATTAGGGGAGCATTCATTTTTCCCCCTAATTTCATCATATTACATGCGCTGTGATTTTAGATAAATCACACTATTGCACTGTTTCCCTTTCCACATTTACTGAGTCTTGTGGGTTCTCTTTGGTTTGCCTTCAAGCAGTCACCATTTACATCAACATACCAAACGACTGGCTTAGTCTGATGTGTCCTCTAACTGGTGTCCTCTCAACAGCTCTCCTTAATGCTCCGTCACGAATTTGTTTGGGTTTTTCTTATCGGGAGGTATCAGAGCCAAAGTTCCAGAATGTCTCACTTTCATACAAGGGTTCCTGTGTATTTTAAATGAAACAGATATAACAAAGAAACCAATGTCTATTTATCCAGTTCCAGTGTGGTAGAAACAAAGAAGTTGGTTGAAAAGACAGACAGAAATATATCAGCCTTGCAATCTCAAGCAACCCTCAGGCAGGTACAGCACATATGCCTTCTGGCTTTAGTGCAGACAGAATTCAAAAGATCAGCCTTTTTCTGACCCCAGATATGAGCATTTGGTGAAGACCAGCATCCTTCACAATTTTGGCAGTTTGCAAAGACACAGAATGGCCTGGGTTACAAATCGGAAGCACTCAATCGCTGCTGAAAAGTGTATTTTTTGCCATTGGGGTAGTAGAAAACCAAGAGAAACAGACACACACTTGGGAGAGGAGGAGGCAAAGTAACACTGCTTTTTCTCTGCTCTTGAAACCTATGATGCAAATATTTATGCATGAGGCAGAGAGGAATTCTTGGGTCATCTTTCTGCCCTGTCTAAAAACATACATCTAAAAGGAGAGTTGACAACAGTGCCTAAGTTTGAAAACGTGCTGATGTCAGAATTTTGCTCTATTTACATGCCTTTGGCAAAGAGCAGCCAACTACCTGCTTATCGTAAATCTCTCCTCTCTCTCCCTTCATCCTTTCCACTGAAACCCCTGTGATTTTCAGCACAGAGCACCAAGCACAAGTAGGTTATTCTGTGTGTGAAAGCCGTGCTTGTCAAAGATGCTAAATGCACAGACCCAGAGACCCACTGCAGTATAGCGCAGGAAAAAAAAAGATACATCATGGATAGCAGCACTGTCATCTCCCTCACTCCAACTTACCAGTTTCGCTGAGCTTGAAGAAACACCCACTGGGGCAGAGGGATCATTCATCCTTTATAGTCAGGTTGTTGTCCTAACTGCTAAAATTGCCACGTAGGCTGCTGATTAGAGCCGGTTATGGTTATGGCTTCTGCAGTGCTGACAGCTGTGAACTGGTCACCCAAAGCTTACCCTGAAGGTTGGGCACTTATAAAAGGTATCAGATATAACAATCTGCTACCCTATGGCAGATTTATACCTGCCTAAAGATGAAATCAGAGAGAATAGTGCTGAAAAACCCCTCCAGAGATTGCTTGATCCATCTCCCTACACTGGAGGATCATATCCAATTAATTTCTGGGAGCTGTTTGTCTAATCTCCTTATATAGGCCTCTTCTAACAGTGACTCCAGAGCCTCGACATGCAATTTATTCCAGTACTTTGTGAGGACTTCCAAGAGAAGAATTGTTTTAATGCTTAGCCTAAACTATCTCCATACTTTCTATTTGTCATATTACTTTCCTCTCCACACCATCCTGTCACACACCAGGTAAATATGTCTCTCCAGTCTTTTCTCAGTTTATGATTTTTTTCCATCTTTCTCCAAGTGCAACATTTCCTGGATCGTTCTCTGATCATTCTATAATTTTCTTTGGATTCTGTCCAGCTGGATTACATTGTCCATATAACACATATCCCAAACCAGAATGGACACTGTCACAGCTGAGATTTTGCAAACCTGATGAATTCAGGAGTGTAATTGCAATGTCTTACAGGTGATGTTCCTGACTATACATCCCAGACTATGTTCATGGGAATGCAGAAAAAAGATGCAGCTCACCCATGTTTTATGTGAGTGAAATGACTCACTGCTGTCACTCGCCTTCTTCTTCTCCTTTGTCTGACACCTCCTCCCCCACAAAAAAGGAATACCCTGGCCAAATTCCAAAATGCCTGCACAAGCTCTGAGAAGCTTGAAATGTCCTTCAATGGACAGCAATATTATGGATATTAAGGACAACAATAAATAAAAGGCAAGAAGAAACCTTCATGAGACTGTTTCTTCACACCAGTGCCACTGGGTGGGAGGTGGGTAAGTCTCCCATTAGCAATATATTTCCCTACATAGGAATAATCCTGGCTGCTTTCCAGTCACCAACTAATTCCTGTCTTGGTCCTATGTTAAAAAAACCTACATGTCATCTGGAAAATGATCATGTAATTTAAAACAGTACTTAACACCAGAGATAGGTTTGGGGACTGATTGCTTTTCTTAAACCTGATCTCTGCATTACAGACAACACTCAAACTGCATTAAAACTGTTATTTTCATGACAGCAAATAACTCTGAGCTCATGTATTAATCTGAAACTCTCATGTACCACAATGCCCCAAACATACAGCTGTCAAACAGATTATTTCTGTGATTGATATAAGATGTATGGATATGACGTAGAGAAAAGGCTGCATTGTGGGACAAATGTCCCTGAGCTTTTGTTACTATAGTTCCCAGAGAACTGGTATACATTCAAATTGCTTTATCTTGGTATGATAAAGGACCAAGAATTTCAGTAGAAGCCATATTAACTTCCCTACTAGAAAACCACAAAATTCCCTCAATTTAGCATTTACAAAACATATGATTTTTTTAATTACCCATGTAAATAAATATATACACAAACACAGATAGATGCATAAAAAGGCATAAAATTATGTGTTAAAATTATCGTACAACAGTTAGTCATATACTATGCATTCTACTAGGAGCAAAGAGTTTCTGTAAAAAATCAAATATTTGAATATGTATGCCCTTTGGGAATTTCCCTGTTTAAATATTTGTGCTTAGTAAGAAAATGTTGAAGAAATCTAAGAGTAGGTATTACATTTAATGAGGTTCTTGTATTTAAAAAAAGAAGCAAAACCCTCTACAAAATCTATCACACATATCAAAAATTTCCCACGACAATAGCTTAGAATAAGAAGTAGGCTTGTACCATTGTCAAATGATATTAGCTCTACATCACACCCATGTCAGTTTCCTGATGAAATAAAGGCTCATATTTTGCCATCAGGGCTGAGCAGTGTCCTTCCTCACAATGTGTTTCACTGAAATGAATTGCTATTTTGCTCGGAAGAATTTTAGGCTGCCCTAGTCTGGATCTTTAAGGTGAGTGGAAAGAAACACTTTTCCATGATTCCTTCAGGATGTTGCCATTAAACTTCAGTGACATTAAGTATATATAATTAAGTGTATATAATTTTAGATGATAAAGTTACTTGTTACTTTTCACAACATTCATCCATAATTTCACATTTTCTTTGGCATTATAGCTTTAAATAGTACAAAGATACATGACATTTAAGACTCAGAAAGACCTTTGGCCTTTGACCTTAAAAGATCTTTTTGTGGAGGCCCATGGTGCATTGATTTTTGACAGTACAGTGACAGAGCCATACAAAAAAAGTATTCATACTGACCAAGTCAGTGGATATTTCAGGTCAAAATGTCAGCAGTTGTCTTTTTCAGCTGACATCCTGGTCTGAGAAAGCTGGATTTAACGTTTACTTGGCTCTGATATTTTGATTTCTTGCCATACATGGCTGTGCCATTAGCTTCCTGGAATGCCTTTCAGTTTCTTCCTTGAAAAATGCTAAATAAGTTCTCACTTTACCTATTGACTGAATACGAATACAAAAACAACAGACAGCTGTGAGGCATCTGCGTGTCACACAAACACTGTTGGCACAGTTCCTGCATTCAAGAGATCAGCAAGAGCCTAGTAAATAAGCTTTCTTCACTAAAGACCACTTTTGTCCATGATCATTGAAGCTGTGCTTTACTCATACATCCTCTGAATTCCTCTTTTCTTCAGTAATCACACATGCCTGGCATGATGGCTGATTCTATTCTACAGTCCTGGGCCATGTAATTATGTGAGTAATTGGCAGACAAGATGTTGTGAATACCTGAATCCCAGGTTAATTGAAACTAACACCTGCCTGAACTGTGCTGTTGTAATGGATGCAATAATACAACAAGATCAGGTCCTATTGAGTTGCATAATCTTTTCAAGGCAAGGTTTTTGATCTCCCTCCTTTGATTTGAGAGCAGTGGTAAACTAAAGTATTATGCCTTTGTTGAAGCTTATAAAAGATGAATCTGAAGTTGAAAAAGATCTTTCCAGTTAACCTATATTGAGAAAAATCAGTGAGCACATGTCTTTTGCATCTTTCAATTAGAAAAGAAATAACTGATGCAGCTGTCAACACAACTGTAGTCAGTAGCAGCATCACAATTCACCTTGGGTTTGAGAGTAACCCAAGTTGTTACCCAGGTAACAACCTGCAAAACTTGGATTAACGAGGTACAGAATGACCAAAATTACCACTACCATCACTGAACATCCCAAACTGGGCAAGCCTTATGGCATTGTTCAGAAGAGGTTGTTCTAGATGGCATGAGGCTGATTTTCTATTGCCTTGTTCTTTGTACCATCAGCTCACAGGCAACATGTTCCAGTGTTTCCTGGGTTATTTTCTCCCTGACAAAATGCTGACAATGGCACACCCCTACAGAACAGACAGACTGGCAGACCTGTCAGAAGAGCAGACAAAGCATTTCAGCAAAGAATTCCACACCATAGAAAGACCACATATCCTTCACTAGACAAAACCTCTCAGAAAAACATGGGTTTTCTTGTTCTTTAATGAAATCATGGGGCTTTTTTTGTTTTGTTTGTTTGTTTGTTTATCAAATCTTATAGGCTATTTTAACCTGATGTAACTAGTTTCTGGGGTATTTCAATTCAAACAGATCTCTTTTGAAAGAGTGTACTGGGTCAGCAAAGAAAATGGAAGCTGTTTGCTGTTTGGCAATAGAACCTGGTAGATAGATAGATAGACAGATAGATAGATAGATACATACATACATACATACATACGTATAGAGATAGATGTATATGAAAAAACTAATGTCGTGCAGTTGTCTGCAAGAGCAGAAGACAGTGCTCAATGATCCAGAAGGTCTTGTTTTTCTAAATTCAACAAGATATTTCTAAGTTTGAATACATGTTGGTTCTACTTATAATGCTACAAAATGTATATAGCCACTATACTCTTTGTAAATGGAAAGCAAATTTGAAAAAAAAAAAAAAAATTAAAAGCCAAAATGTAGCCAGAAGATTGGTGATTTTCAAAAGCCCAGGGTCCTCAGATTACTTATGCAAGTAATCTGATTACAGACTTCTCTGGGAATTGTTTGACCACCCCAGTTGCCTCTGAACATCACAATTTATTTGTCTCAAGAGTAATGGGGGGGAAAAGATTTCAGGAATGAAGAGATTTTACTGTAATGACCTGAAGCAAATGTGAGAACAAAATGCCTGCTTTGGAAGTCATGAGAGGCACAATGACAAAAATTAATAGCAAGAAAGAGAAGTGAGGAGGAGGAGGGAGTTGGGAAGTGGAGTTCCCAAATTTCACCTGTTACATAGGACTCTGTTTAAATGTGATATGGCTGCAAAAGAAAGTCAATATACTTTGGCTGACATCTTTGCAGAGATATTTTGACATGAAAAAACTGATAGTCTTAAACAGGGACAAGTACTTAAACATAGGATATTTTGTCTCTCTGGAAATCATATAACTGTAGAAAGGCTGTAATAAAAGTAACAAAAATATTTCATGATAGAAGATCAGTGCAGTTTTAGGATCTGAACAGCAAACCTGACATCAGCCCAGTGTTTTCAAAATCTTTCAGTAAAAGACTCTATACATCTTACTGTATCATTTTTTCCACCCAATAGGGCCTGATTTTTTTTCAAGCTGAGCACTGTCTGAACAGCTTCCCTAATGTCTTTGTTTAGGTCTGGTCTATAGATCCCACCTTACTCCCACTGATGTTAGAAGGAAACTCTCTTAGCAGACATCCTGTGGGATGACAATACCTAATTCTGCATTTACTTTCAGCCTCTCACATCCACCCCATAAGAAGTTGTGAATAATTCTTATATCTGGTAATGTATTCTTATTTGTGAGCACAAAGGCTAGTAAAGACATTCCTAGTACCTTTTTAAAGGTGTTTTTCTACTAGGACATTGCCAAATCTCAATTACATATTGCAGTGTTAGACTTGGGGTATGAAACAGTGCAAATAAATAGAAAATCAGATGAAAACTGTGCATAAATGTAGGCTTAATCTGACTCAGCTGCCTCATTAAAACTCGCAGGTATCCTCTCCAGACTGGGTTTCACTGAGAAATATCTTTGGTACATAAATGTCTTCTTATAAAGTGTGCCATCCTCTCACATCATCACCTCCCCTATAGTAAAGACAGAAGTATGGTCATCCTTTCCACCACACATCTTCTGGCAGAAAGCACAGAGAGTAGTGGAAATTCAGTTCTGTAGTATATATTTGGCCAAGATACTAACAAAACCCTATGGTAAATTCCCTGAAAGATTTCAAATGCTGAGGTGACAGGCAGCGTGGCTGAGGCAGTGATGGGGGGAGAAAGACACTGCACTGCTAGGAGAGAGCCATAGCTATGTTTCAGTCAAATCTGACCTACTTTAATGAAATCAGGTCATCTGTGAGCTCTTCATTACCTCCAGACTAAACAGTGCAAAACACAGCAGCCAATGTCTCTGCCTTTTCTGAGTACCGCTAATTCTCTTTACAACATTGTTATGTATTCCTTAATATATATTGACTTAGTCATCTTACCACACCAAAGCTGGCAAACAGCAGTGGGGGAGGAAGGAAGGTAAACATGATTACTGACTTTGTAAAAAAAATAAATAAAAAAACTGCAGGGTAAACACAAGCTAGACCTCCAGAACATGTCCTCAAGGGAATACAGAAACAAAAGGAGGCACAACAGTCTCAGGACATTAGCCATGACAGATGAAGCTCACCTATCACACCAGCAAACTCTTAACTGTTACCAGCAGACTTCACAGACAAAGCGAGGCTGGAGTCAAAGGGAAGCTGGTACTGCAGGCTTACACTCAAAGTCCTCTCACTGCTCACTCTTCTGTAAACTAGGAAGGTGACAGATCCATAACAAAACATATACACTGGCAAAGCTTTAGCGTGATGTCCATGACTGCCTTTCATTTCACACAGACAGGCTGTATGTATATGTATGTACAGCTATGGATGTGTCTTCACATACATTTTATTATGTAGAAGCGAGAATCTATTTGTTCTTATACCAGTATATCTGTGCTTGACAGTAATGTACATTGAGATTTATGCACTGCTTGTAGACCTTAGAAATATATATACCTGTGTATCTCTACTTGTAAATACACATGGATCTAAGAAACACCTAAATGTATATATGATGCTTTTCATATATGTATAAAAGCATATTCAGCAACAGACACATCCTTTTGAGCATCACATTAAACCTACACTATTTACAGTATGCACATTTCTCTCTTGTGAATAATGTGTATATATATTAAAGGCTACTGCATTCCAAAGAGAAATATTTCTCTGTTATTAAAAGAATCAACATGTTTTATTTCTATTTCTTATCACAGAAGTATAGCATTTGCAATTTCTGTTCAGCACTATTAGAAAAGTATTTATGTTCACTTTGGTTTGGAGACGTCTACACAAGGGCATCTGGTTCCATGTGAGATGTGGCATCTGGTGCCACAAGGAATGACATCCACTCTCCTGCTGCAACTCTAAGAAGCCACAGGTCAGCATAGGTCCTGTGCCATGCCTGCAGCCTTCTGTGGACATCTCTTAGCTCACCTCAAAAGGCACTGTGCATTAATTCATGGACAAATGCATTGGGCCTTTGCACTCCTTTAGCTGTAGACAGTTATCATTAAAACATTTTTAATGCATCCCAATGATTTTCTGCTTTTTCCTAACCCATGTTTAATTGGTAAATCGATTTGGTACTTACTACAGAATTCTCTTTCTTCGCCTATTATCTCATTGTCCAAATTATCTCTCAGTCTGTCTCTATCACCTCTGTGGGTGGCTGACTGTATTTCACCTGGCCCAATGGAGAGGTCGACGGTGCAGGAGTCCTCATGTGTCAATGTTTTGGACAGAAGTATTTAGGTGAAATGAAAACTTATAGAGATGACAACTTAGCACAGTCCCAAGGCAATGCCAAACTTTCTTTGGCAATGCCAAGTTAAGAAAATTCAGAGCCTTCTTGCCTCTTTCACTTTTATCTATTTGTTCCTGTTTCTATTTCATTCCCTGCCTTGTATTGGGAGAAATGACTGCAGCTATGCAGGATAATCGATAATCCTGGATAAATATCTAACTAAATATCTAAAATCCTGGATAAATATCCAACTAATTCCCATTGAATCCAGGATCATACATAGAAATACTCCTCAAATTCTGATCATTCATTATATAGAGTCATTATATTTTTAAATCATAATTTTGATGGCTGGAACTGGGAGGAGAGGCAGCTCTCAGCAGTCCAGCTGGCTTTGACAGACTCCATGCTTACTGACTAAGGCAAAATAGAGTAGCCATATTTTGATTTTTTGCAACATGTGGAAAGTTATCCCCTTCTATCTTCTATTTTCTTACAGCATCTGCTGCTGCCCAAATTGCTCATTTTTTCTCATCCTAGCCAGCTGAAACGTCTGTGTCATCCATATGGTGGTTTTAAACTGACAGAGAAGCAGGAGTGAGAGAAGTAAGGGAAGGGTGACAAATAGAGGAACAGGTAACTTTCCATGCACTTTTAATAGAGAACACATGACAGTGGATAAAATACTGCAAAGTGGATAAACTACTGCAAAAATATACATCATACAGGAAATCTGAATTTTTTAAAATAAGTATAACTAACAACTATGTCCAAACAAAAGTCTTTCGTTCCTTTCTTAAAAAACCTGGTGGTAGAAACTGCAGAGTCTCTTTTACAGGCTTGCAGTGATCTCTTCTCTGAAGGAGGCAGTAGGAGGGTAGGACAGGCTTAAAAGTTAGGGTAGGATAGTAATTATTATCTGTAAAGACCAGTTGTAAGCAGCGTACTTAACGGTAGGATTTGGGCAGACAAATATTGACAGCTCACTGGTGTTGCTAAGCTAGCAGTGCCCTGCTGAAGGGCTGGAATGTGCAGTCACACAAAAGCCTGCCGTGGGACAACCCCGAGCATCGCTGAGCAAGCAGCACCTATTGGTGCTACCATGTGCATCAAAGCAGAGGGTTTTCTTGCTCCTTTCAGTGGGATAAGTCTTTTGCTCAGTTGTGGTAGTGCTTGTGGTAGTGCTTTTCCTGTGGAAGGAGCTGAAGAACAGGATTGAGATAGTGATTTTTTTCCCTCAGAGGAAGCTGAGGCTGAGCTGCATTCTCCTCTGCCACAGGGAAACGCCTAACACGCTGCTAATCCCTGCAGGAGCAGACCTCATGCTGACCCCTGCATGTGCTGCAGCTCCAGCCAAGCCTGCCTGGATCCACATCGTACCTGGACTCACATCCCACCTCACCTCATTTACTGGGGAATTTAACCCCTGCAGCCTGTGGCTCTAAACATGAGGTCATTAATAGAGTTTTGTCTTGTTACCAAGGCTGTGAGAAAAAAAACCCAACAAAAACAACAACAACAAAAAAAACCCTGATGTAAGGTAACTGTTGGTGCCTAAACATCATACCTGGAGCTCCACCTGGTAACTCAATATGTGCAGTGATCTGCTTTGATTCTCCATGGCTGAAACTGAGTCATGGTTTCCATGCACTGTCACTGACACAGACCACTTGTATCTATACTTTTCTGTTAGAGGCTTTAACCTCTAGATGCTTCCTCAAAAAGAGTAGGTTTATTTCAGTTTGTATATTATATTGAAGTAAACAACTAACTGAGGAAATCCTATTATTGTTTTTTCTGAAAAGCTATTTGTCTTATATTCCAGTATCAAATTTACATCTAATTTCAGGCTTCTTTGGACCACATAAAGGTTAATCGAACAGTTAAAGTGGATAGAAAGGCTCCCATCAAATGCCAGTACCCTGGCCAATGTTCATACCAGTGGTCAGAATTGGTAGCTAGGTCTGATTTTCTTAAAAACTTTCAGGAAAATTTCATTTCAAAGCTTCACACCCTCAGTTACAGGTATCTAATCCCTCGAGCACAGTGCAGGGTGTCTCCATAGAATGCAATTCAGCCCATGTAATTCTATTTGAAATTGCAGAAAAAGAAAATGCAGATATGTCTTCAGACATACCTTCTGTCAAATTAATCATGAATTGTTCATTCAGAGATACTAAATGTCAAAGATTTTTTTTTTTTTTTTTTTTTGCATTACTATAGCCCAGGTATGTACAAGCATTTAGGTAAAAGCTTGTGAAAGCTTGTGTATCTCTGAGGAGAATAGACAATGCTGCATGTACAACTTCATTCAAAGTAAAAGCCAGGCAAACCTAAGGACCCACTTATAACAAGGCAGATGTTCATAATCTTAATTTTATTATCTCCAAACAGCAGTGTTTGGTTCAATACACGAAAAGCAATAAATCAGGAAATGTCATGACCATGAAAAAGTAAAAACGAAACACAGCACAAATCTGGGGGAAATATTTCTGATTTAGATTATCTGTGACTTTTCTGACTTGTGCCTCAGAGATGTTCAGGCTGTGTATGGTATGGGTTGGGTTTCAATAGCTATAGTATGTTACGAGCACATCAGTAGATTAGATAGCTGGGAAGTGGATTAGATAGCTGGGAAGAAAAGAGAGAAGTCAGAACTGTATAGTCTGACAATACAGACTTGTTGCCTATGAAGGCAACGAGCAGTGGATACCATTGAATTACAGAATAATGATACCAGGTGGAAAATCTAATCATATATAGAAGCATCAAACCATACGTAAAGGTGCTTGATACAGGCCTTTTCATTTTTTCATAAACAACTTTATTAATTTGATTCTGTGTGGAGAACTTTCTTGAGCAAAGCTGAGGCCAAAGAAGTACCACATCATTTTTATTATAATTTGTAGTTCAAATCCCCTCTAAGACTTATCTTACAGACTTATAGCTTTACATCCACAATAATTAAGGAACTTTCATGGGATTTTGGTTTAACTCATTATGTATGCTAGCAACAATACTAAGCATATGTATGGAATTATTGTGTACTCACAGCATTTACTGCATGCATAATTCTCAGCACTAATGTGCAAACTTTTCTGCACATCACCATTGTGGACTGGGTATGCAATCCATCCAACAATTCTCACAAAACCATTTCTATGTAGCTTCTGTAGGAAGAGAGAACATCTTAGCCCACTGTAGAATGATGTACTGGCTCATGTGATTTCCTCCAGGCAAGCGGAGTAAAATGAGGTTGGGAGGGAAAAACCAAACCCTGTGCAGACTGAGGCAGACATTATTTACAGTGAAAACTTTTGCCCAAGATGAGTCTGTCTGAGCTCTGGAAACAATGGAGAAAGCCTTGAGATCTCCAGAGATAGCTCAGAGCATGAACCATGGAGGTTATTAATTACTTCCAAAGGGTGCTTTTTTATTGACCCCAAGATACACTTAGCTTCTGTCAACATGTTCTGCAGTTTATGCAGAACTACCTTGAAATGAAGCTCTTTAATCTTGTTCAACAAGCTAAAATAACTTGACTTGAATAGATCTAATCCCAAACCAAGTATTTTATTTTGATTTTGCTAATATAAATATTTGATTTTCAGATGAAACATTTTGCTTTTCAGGTTAAACCTGGTTATAGGGAAAAATTCAACATAGATATCTCTGCAATGAAAACACGTGTTTGTTCTAAAACTTTTTTTCTTTTTTTCTGTCTGAGTATTTCTGATCAATACACAGCTATGGTGTATTCAGATACACAGGAGTATATCTGTTAGATGCATGCACATAATCGCATATTTATTCACTCTTTGGAAAGATATCAACAATCTGCTAGCTGATAGGTCAGGATTCTCCATTTCAGCTATCTGAGAAAAATGTTAAAATATGGGAAAGCTGAAAAAAATTAATTAAAAAAGCACAAAAAAGACCTCTTCCTTTCTTGGTATGTAAAGAAAATGCTAAATAAACAATTTGCAAACTCAGTAACAAAAGTCAACAGTTAAATCTGTGTGAGTTCTCCCTTTGTCTATTTATTTTTCTGTCCCCAAATATTATATGCAAACTTCAATACAAAGCCAAGAATTAGGTTCCATACATGGAAATGCCTTGGTGATTGTGAAAAATAATGCTGTGGTGTCTCTAGTTGGGAGGTTTGGAAGAAAAAGAATTAAAAAAAAAAACCAAGGAAAAAAAAAGGGAAAAAAAAAGAAACTGTTCCACTTCATCTAGCAGTGCTGCAATACATCACTCCAATTAAATCCCAGCCAATAAGCAAAGGGACGTGTTAAGTAAAATTCATGAGCTTTGAATGCATGTGAATGAATATGCCAATCAGAATCAATGCCACCCATTCATCTGGTGTAACACCATGGTGATGACAATGAGCTTGAAACCAGCCTTTGTTGTCATCAGCTGTGCAGTAGTTGCCACAGCCCCAGCCTGGATCAAATGTGTGGGACATTTAAATCTTCAGCATGGCACCAACACACAGAACATCTTATTCATGCCAAAAAAGGAGCTATAATCAGACTTCAAGTAAATAATTCAGGATCAGTCCCTTATGAGGCACAAATTAACTTCTTTTAAAATGACCAAAATACTGTTCCTCTCCTTGCTTGACTTTACTCCACAGACACAGGCACAACATTTTGTAACCATGTAGTGTGTTTGTCCCTTTGGAAAATCTGTTGCTATATTAATGTCTGTAACTGAGCCTTCTCTGGGCCCTAACTGATACTGCACTAAGGAATATATTTGAGGAGACCCTGTATCTCAGCCCTTTTGAGCACTGCAGTGGCAGATGGCTAGCTCTCACTGCTTTTACAATAACCATTTCATTTGTGATGCTTGACCTGAATTCCATTCCTTGTTTAAAAGTGTGTCTCAGTTCTCAAATGGTATTTCACAGAATTGCCATTTCCATAGTGTTTCCACATGCTGTTCTCCAAATACCACATTTGCCCATAAAACAGGCTGGAAGAAAAGAATATGGAACTAAGTGTCACAATTGAAAATATTTAGTCTAAGAATACGTATCCAAATACTGACAGCTTCACTTTTACTGGATTTAAATTACCCCACTGATATTTTCTTATATGTCAGCTTCTATCACTTACAGATCATGCTGTATTTTTAGTGCTTTGTGCTATGAGTTAGTTCTCTTTCTTCCATTGAGTTGTCAGTAGTTATAACATTGTAAATGTGAAACGCTGTGCTAGAAAAACAGGCCTTGGAGTGGTGACATACACTCAACTTCTCTGAATAAATTAAGCATGCATGCTTTCAGTAATAGATCCACCCATTAATCAGTGTGTTTAAAAAGATGTGACAATCACTGCTAGAACCGATAGTTCCCCCAATTCACCAGCGGATATTACTCATTGCTGAATACTTTCTCTGCATATTTCTCATCTTATTTTTCAGTTCCTGTATAGGAAATTAATCTTAAGAGGAAGAACAAGTGATCTTAAGGAACTTTATTTGGAAAAAGGTTCTTTCTGAGGTTTCTTCTGCTGCCAATTAAAATCCCAAGCAGAGGGAACTGAAGACATCATTCAAATACACGTTTGATTAAGAAATATTAAACATGAAGCATAGATTTGCAAACAAAACCATGTATCCTTTGGTCACTCCCTTCCATTCTCTGGGCCTGAATCCATAAGGAGAAAATTAAACTGAATAGAGGGAATAAATGTGAGGACCACAAAGAGCTAGAGAAATGATGCTGCATAAAAGATGCTGTCTGCCCCCATTAAGGTTATCTACAGCCCTGTATTCTGATCCTTCTGGCAATGACCTAGTCTTTTCCTACTGGAAGTGACCTGATTTTCTTTTACTGGAATGCTGCAATGTATTTCTTAAGAAAAAAGTTACCTTGCCTGAGTTTTCTTCTGCACCTTGAAGGGATCCACAATGGTTCTATGCAACTTCATGCAACAAGCCCAGGTATAACTTAGAGACACACAGAAAAGTCACATTACACCTTACAGCAAAAGACATATTTGTTTAGATTCAGAATGAATGGCAGAATATTTCCAGCTGTAATTAAACCTATACTTCATGGCCTTGTGCAGTCAATTATAACTCAGATTTTTAAAAAATTATACATCTCTGAACATATAAGCATCTAGTTCTTTTAAAAAGGGCAATAAGTGGATGTTTTTGTAATTTGGGACAAAAACTTTCTAATCAATCTATGATAGCATGAAAGCATAAGAAAATTCTCTGTTGACACTTCAGCCCTTTAGTTTTTTACCTCTCTGTTGACCTGGCCTGTGCCAAAAATAGTGTTGCCAGTAGAAGTAAGGGAAGATTGTCCCTCTGTATTAGGGACAATCTTAAATCCTGTGTCCGGTTCTGGGCCCCTCCCTACAAGAAAAGCAATGAGGGGCTGAAGTGTGTCCAGAAAAGGGTAGTGGAGCTGGGGAGGGGTCTGGAGCACAAGTCTGATGAGGAGCAGCTGAGGGAACTGGGGGTGTTTGGCCTGGATAAAATGAGGCTCAAGGGAGACCTTATCACCTTTTATGATGACCTGAAAGGATGCTGTAGCCTGGTGGGGGTCTGTTCCTTCTCCCAGACAACCAGCAACAGGACATGAAGAAATAGCCTCAAGCTGTACTAGGAAAGTTTCAGGTTGAACATCAGGAAGAACTTCTTCAGTGAAAGGGTTGTCAAGCTTTGAAACAAACTGGTCAGGGAAGTGGCCAAGTCACCACTCCTGGAGGCATTCAAGAAATGCATGTGGCACTTAGTGCTGTGGTTTAGTTGATGTGGTGGAGTTCAGTCAAAGGTTGACTGTCTTGGAGGTCTTTTCCAACCTTAATCATTCTACAATTCAACAACTCCATGACCTTCAAACACCCAGAAAGGTCTCTATTTCCTAGTGAGTATGAGGTAAAAGAAATCCCAGAACCATGATTCTTTTTCTCATGTTTATCCTCACGCAGCCACTAAGTAAAATGAAAAGCTGACAAAAATTCAAGTGTTACAAAGAAATAACACATATTTCTCCAGCTACTCCTCATGGTAAAAGTCATGTCACTAGCATGAAAGCAAAACCAGTTTTAAGTCGATTGAAGAAAATGCAGGTGCTCATGGTGAAGAGGTTCTAAAGTTTATTTCCTAGTGTAATATATAATTAAGAGTATATATCTACCTTTCATACACTTGGAACACACTTGGGAAGCTCCTGGAAAGCTCCTGATCTCTTTACCTGCAACTTAGTTATCACATTAAATATATGAAAAATATGGTGTGTTCTCCTCTCGAGGACAGAATGTCATCCCAAAAATGGCCATACCATTTGTAGACACCTGGATAACAGCAGCAGACACCTGGATAACAGCAGCACAACCAGCATGAAGCTATCAACAAGTTCCGGGTCAACTCTTTTGTTGCTCTCTGCTCTGTCCCACAAGCTGTTCCTCTCCTCAGACCTTTCATGTATTTATTCCACAAGCTCCTTAGACATTTCATCTATTTATTCCACCAAATAAATCTCAGGATTTTGCTTCTTATTGTCAAGAAAGCATTGAGCTCACACCAGCTTAGTTGTACAAAGGCTCTGATCTACAGCTCTTCTATTAGGAAATAGAATATAGTATATGAAATTTGTTTTGGTATTCAGAAAGTTTTGTGGGAACTAATTTTTTATGCTATTCTATTTGGATTTTGCAGTAATAGACTTTGGCCTGAGAGGCAATTAATTCAGTTATAGCTAAAAGGACTGATGGGAAGTAAGTCACAAATTTTGTTGCTTTTTGTGTGTTGCTATGGTTTGAATGACCATTCAATGAACTATGAACCTTCTTGTATTTGAAAATATATGACTAATTAGATAGGAAATACATGAAATCTGTCTTTCTACAAACATATTTTAAAAACATATTCATACAGAGGATTTGAACAATTTTGAATGTCACAATTTTCACACTTAATCTTACTTTCAGGCAGGTGGTCAAAGAAATTTCATTGCATTTAACAAAACAGACTTTATACAAAATAAAAAGTTGCTTAGTGGGTACGCAGAGGCAAACTAGAAACAAAACAAAACCCAGAAAAACAATAAGGCCACAATAGCTTTTCAAACTTGTCATAATTATATCAATAACTTTCTTCAGCAAAGGTGAAGCTGTAGTTTCATCTTTTCACTCATTCAACCTTGGAATGCCTTACAAAAAATATAGAAAATAGTTAACACTGAGCACAGTGGTACTTTCTGTATTTTACTGGGATACTTGTCTTTTGGCATTAATGAAAAAGTCCAAACTCATCTCTATTTGCCCACTAATTAGCCACAATTTTCATTGGTAATGACTAAAGCTGGAATTTTTGAAAAGTCTCTAAAGGAAATATACCAATTTATACTGAGTTTTAAAATCTGAGCTTCTCTTGCTGCTTTGGGAATTTTGAAAAGGGACTGAATCTGAAACTACAGCTGAGAGGTGCTGCATTTATGTTTAGTATAATTCTCAACATTAGAATAAATGTGATGTATCTTATGAGTTAGGAGCTACTGTTGGAATATTTCTTTTAGGGACAATGCAATCACAAAATATGTTCACATCACACTGGCAGGGTGTTTCTTAAGATCAGGAATACACTTTATTAGATTAGAAGATTTAGAATTAATACTCTGCAATCACAGTAGCATTCATATATAAAGAATTAGAAAATAAAATGGCATTATTTAAAAAGCATAGCAAGTTACCAATTATTTCAGATTTAGGGAGCTGCTTATGGGCTTACTTGAGATGTAAGGAAATAAGTGCCAATTAATTAGACTCTGACAGTGTTCAGTACCATCTCTTTGATCTTTCACTAGTAGCTGGCAACAAAGCACACATACTCACAATGCTTTTGTTTCAGTCAAGTGATCAGCAAAACATGTTCAGCTCATTTAAATAACAGAAGCTGGTAAAATACAGCTATCTTTTATAGCATTAAGCAAAGATTTGTGTTCAGATGACAGCCTCTCGCATTTATGGAACACATAACTTGGATCACATTTGCATCAGATGGGTAACTTGAGCTAAACTTAAAAATGGATGAAGCCACAAGCCAGAGGCTAGAATAAATTCCATAATAACTCCCCTGATCAACCATTGGTACTCTGGCTATTTAAACACAGATATACCATTGCTCTGTGAACAGTGTTGCACAAACATCTGGGTAGAAAGGCTCACTGTGGATAGTTCACTAACAGAAGATGCATTTGTTTCAACTATATCAAAATTCAGAGGAAGCATAGACCAACAAAAATAAGAGATGTATGCAGGCCAGAACATCTGAACATGCAGCTATCACACCTTTTCTGAACTAGAGTGTAGTATATTTTCTCTGCATGTGTATATAAATTTTTAGGACTTATTAAAAGGGATAGCTATTTAGCTATGGGAGGTCTACAATATAATCAACAATATATGCAGTGACATGCTCAGTTTAAATGTTTACAAATTTTAATACAAATTTAGAATGGCATAATTTAAAAAAAATTACCTTTGTCATATTTTAACCTACAAAGATAAAAGAGTCTTGCTTGTCTATTTTCTTTTTTATTGCTCCAAGTATTTTGGATTAGTAGGATTTTGTGGTTCTCTTCTAGGAGCCAAACTGTTGAGAGGAAGCAGAAATTTAACTATACTCTGTTCTAGTCCAGTGGAGCGCCTGGAGTTAAATCCTACCCCTAATTAACAACTCAAGTTGAAGCCATGCCAAGTACTCTGTGGAGTCAAGACTCAGAGAAGACAACTGTGGACAGACACTGATTTTATCAGGTGCTGAGGACCAGGTGCTGGGGAGAAGATCCCTGGCAGCCCTGTGCAGCACCAGCAGTTGTCTCCACCTCTGCTGATCCCCAGACTATTTTCTGAATTTGTGCCAGTGCCAGTGATGGTACAGCTGACAGGACAGCAGAGCTTAGCAAGTCCCAGTGCTCGGGCCTGAGCACTGGCAGAGTTTAATTTGCTCATATGGACTTGGCTTGTATGCATCCATGGGCCCAATGAGAAAAAGACATTAAATTGGCCAGTAGTTTTTGGCACCCAAAAGTTTAAAGAGTCTTAGACCTAAAGAATGTCTAATTATTTGTGTGTCTGCTACTTCCAGGAAACAAGCATGTTCTCCAGAGTGAAAAATCTCCAAGAAGCTCTGAGATTTGGCTATCCAGAGACACATAAAGGTGCTTTGGTTTCTGTTTAATTGTATGCACTGTCTTTATTTTTTCCCATTTCTTTTTTCCATGATTCAGAGTGCCCCTTTAATGTCCCAGAAATAAGCACGCTCCTCTCCTTAGTCAGTAACCTGTAACTTACAGGGCATGAGCTTTCTCCACAACCCCAGTTTTGGTTGTGAACTGGCTGATACTCTGCATTAAAGCCATGATTGATCATATCATCCCTCACTCTGACTGTGAGAGTGCCAAGGACAGAAGACAGTTGCTCGCTCCTGGGGACACCAACTCCCCAACCTCTGATATATCATGAGTGATGCCTAGAGAGGCTACTTGGAACAGAGGCCAGACAGTGTTAAAGGAATAAAGTAGGTATTTATTAAAAAGGCCTTCAAAGGATACACCTTGGGCAGTACAAGAAACTGGCCGAGGCTACACCCAAGATGACGACGGATCACACGTTTTCACACTTTTATAAGTTTTGGTCCATTAACATATTGGGGTGAACTGTCCAATTACAGCTTCAGTTTATGAAGCCCCATCCTCCCAGATTGATGAGAGCATCAATTCACTGTTGTTTATACTTTTTGGGCCTGAAGCTGTAACCGTGTCCTTGATTCTCAGGCTGGGAAAGGATTGTTTTTTCTAACTACCCTGTGAAGAGAACTTGCTAACACTTTGTCCTGGGTTGTAGAATAAGATATGCACAAAGTATTCTATCACCCTCTTCATCATCTGTTGAAACCAATTGT
>JBBMKD010000145.1:100885939-100898816 GCA_037834095.1 Argya squamiceps | reverse complement strand
GAAGGAAGGAAGGAAGGAAGGAAGGAAGGAAGGAAGGAAGGAAGGAAGGAAGGAAGGAAGGAAGGAAGGAAGGGTTTAATTAATTTCTATATCTGTATGGCAGATCAGCAGTGTTCTCAAGCAATGTCATGTCATTGACAAAACTGATCAGTTTTGTTTCACACATGTACAGAGATAAAAGAAATCAAAAGACCCTGCATTGCTTTTATTCAATGCTTTAGTACCGTGTATATGTTATAGCCATATTTTAGATTTTAAAAAAGTTAAATTGACAAATATTCATAGAAGTTTTGCTCATAAGCATGTGCAAGCAGTGCCTACCTGTCTGTGTGCATTTACTTGGTGAAGCCAGTAATTGATAACAGCATATTTAAAGCAGTTTTCCTTACAGCAATCTTAGTCTGATAGTAAAACTGGATCTTATGATACATCTTCACACTGAGTAATGCCTTGTTCTCTAAATCATAGTAGGATCAGTGATTTGTATTGCCTATGTCCTTGCTTAAAGTGGTATTTTTATTGAAAGACAAAAATGTATTTTAAAAAATTACAACTGACTTGAATGTACGAGGGAGACAAAAGTATTACAAAGAATCAAGAGACATTTATTAGGAAAAGGTGCTATAAATATTTTTATAGTTAATATATGTTTTTTCCCATATGATTAATTTGGTTTTCAGAATAGACAAAACAATCTTTCAGTGATGTTTTTTCAAAGAATAAATATAAAAATCTACACTTGCTACAGGAGACAGAAGTATACCTATATGTAGAAATAAAATAAAAAAATAGAAGCTATTTCCTTGTGCTTTTGAACAAAACTGTGCAATGCATAAGATGATTCATGAGTGCAACTGAAAGAACAAAATGACAGCCAATTGGAGGAAGATTTTTAATGATACCTGGCAAGTACTGATATTAAAAATGCTCTGATCTGATGTACTGATCCTCATTAATGCTCTTAAACAAAATGAAAACAGCATGTTGATAAACTCATGATTCATTTCACATTAGGAGGTACATGTTAGCACAGAAGAATGATGTACAAAACCTACAGAGATTAAAAAAAACATGAGCGACTGATAAATTCATGTTAGCACTTCTCAGGGAAAAGAATCAGAAATACAAAATATTCATTGGGAACAGAAATCTGGAAAATAACACTGTCAACAAGCTAGTAAGCAACAATTATATGGAAAATTTAATTACAAAAGTTGTGAATATACAGCAGTTTGGCAGAGTGTGCAGACATGTCTGATCACAGAACACAACATTTCCATGTGGCTCCTGTCCAACCATACATGCAGATCATTATTATACCCTCATCCCACCATATCTAACAAAAACCTGAGCTCTGTTGGGTGTTTCACCAACAAAAAGAAATTGGGGAGACTGCGAAGTGTTTCTTTAATGCAATCCTGTTTCTCAGCACTGACATGCAGAACCTCTTTCCATGAGCTACAAGGAATCAAATTAACAAACTACTCACCAAACTTCAAAGACCATTTTGAGGCCAGCAGCTGTTTGATGACTACTAAAATTTTCTGTAGGCCATTGTCTGTGCTCACCAGCTGTTCTTATTCTAGCAAATTTAGCCAGTCCATGGTGGAGATCTGCAGTGGTCCATACCACAGCCATAACACTACAAAATCCTGGAATGGTTAAAGTTGGAAGGGACAATGGAAGGCCATCTAGTCCAGTGTCCCTGCTGAAGCAGAGTCCCCTGAGCATGTTCCCCAGGGCTGTATTCAGTGTTTGAACATCTCCAGAGGAGACTCTACCACTTCTGTGGTCAGTCACCCTCACAGAAAAGAGGTTCTTGCTCATGCATGTCTCTATAGTTCAGGTTGTGGCAACTAAAAGATGTCCCAGCCAACACCAAGGCTATTCCACGAGTTAGCATGGCCCAGGGACCCTTCCCAATAGAGAACTTTGATAGAGTTAGTATCTTTTGGGCAGATATGAGCATTTAGCTGTATGGGTAAGAACTATGCCATGATTAACCTCAGGACCAGAACAGTTCATAGACTGCTTTATAATTTAGAATAAATCTAGACATGCGCTCAAAGGTCTTCTGCTTCAGACCACTGGCATTTCCTGCTTCCTCCTTTTTCCTAAAAAATATTGTTTAGCTATACACTTTCTATCTCTTTCACTACTTCCACTCAGCTCTGCCATGCAGGTTTTGCTGAGGACATAATAGCTATGCCAGATTTTTGTTATCAAACATCTATTTGCTTGTTCCTTCTCAGCATTTAGACATTATGCCCACACATTTCCAGGGTGCCTAGTCACTTGACAAAAATCCACCATTTTCAACAACACTGAAAATCCAAATAATCATCTCTCAAAGTTTCTTTCAAACACATAGAAAAGTTTAATTGCACATGTATACAGAAAATGTCTTTTTATCAGATATTTCCCGACACCAAATCAAACTAAACCCTATTCTAAACTCTTCAGCGTTATTTCAATCAATGCCCCATTTTTTTCTAACTATTGGGAAGGGTGGGAGTGAGAGACTGCTTCCTGTAAGTCCCTAGAGAACTCCTGCTCTTTCCTGCAGAATTTGTGATATACAAGTCCAGAATATTTCAGTTTCCCTCTGCAATGTCTTGCAGAACCACTTTGTCTGGGAAACTGCATTAAACTTCAGAACCATGGTATATGGATTTTCTTTTTGCATAACTTTAGGTATATTCATAATACAGATCTTAAAAAGAGTTGGTAAAGGGCTGTTATTACGGAAGATATCTTTAAAATTTCTCAAATTCTAAGCACTTACCTTGTACAAGACAAGCCCTAGCAACTAAAACTTTTGTTTCAAAATTTTCAAAATTTTCCAGCACCAAATCACAAACACATTTTCATTTTAGAGGAAACTATACCAATCTTCTTTAATACAATATGACTTTTTTCCAGTTTTAATTGAAATAATCCAATGAGTCATATTTTTCTACTCTCTTTTAGCAGCATCACAGATGAGGGCGATGCAAGCATATAACTTTTCCCAAGTATAACTAATACTGAGCATATATCAGTATAGTACTTTTTTATATCCTTTCTACTTTTTTATACCTTACATTCTACACCCATCAAAAGAAATGCATTCATTTTTCTTTGAGACAATAAGCAGTTGTCAATGTCCTGGGTGCTCGTTCCAGAGCTGTATCTTCAAAATCCAGTCAAAGCTTTTTACCATCCTGTCATCCAGAGGCTATGCTGGCCTTTCCAGTGTGGACAAAACAGTTTAAAACCTCACAAGCTTTCACAAACTATTTTACGAGTTATCAATAAATGCCCCATGACAGGGAGGTTGTAACCAGATCATCTTTAAGGTACCTTTCCATGCAAATCATTCTATGATTCTACAATCTCACCTCTTCTCTACAAATTTGGTAGATACATCCTTTTAAATTCAAATGGCACTTTAAATTCTCTCAATCATTGGTATGTGAATTTATTATTGTGTTTGAAAATGTCAAACACTACTAAGATATTAATGACAAAGCCAAAACACAGTGACTTGGGGAAAGAAGTTCTGTTTATCTACAGTTTTCCAGGCTATGTAGCAGATGTAGGTCCTGTACTTGCACCTGAGGACACAGGCATACCATCCCACAATGCAAATGTGAATTTACAATAGTAATTTATTAGTGAAATAAGCAAATAGTACCAAATGAGCTTTCAAATAACAAGCTTTGGTCCTTTTTTGTAGCTAACAGTAGACAAATGACATCAAATCTTAGAAATTAATGTCAAGCTGATTCTTCCAAATAGAAGCAAAGGTCATACTGAAATTACAGTTTTAGTGAACAGCAACTGTATTATTTTCTTAATGAAATTACTTAAAAACTTGTTCTTCCGTGTTCTCAGGTGTTTCATGCACTAATAGGTTTTCCTGTATTTCAGGCTGTTAATTCCTGCTAAGGTACTTAGCATATAAAGCAGAACATGTAGCAGTTTTATTTAAACCCATCTGATTTACTATTGGCAGACACAGCTAAGGGTTAAGATCTGAACTCATTATTACTAATTCAAGCTTTAAGGTAAATGGTTGTACAGGGCTATTTGCCAACAAATATTAAAGATTTAAAAATTGATTTCTTTAAAAAATGTATTTTGAACAGAACACTAAGCACCCTCAGGTCATAAATCCTCTGGTCCCCTCTGTGTTGTCTCCTGTCATAAATTAACTACTTATTAGAAAAGCACCTATGAATTAAAGAAATTTTTAGTTTAAAACATAGGTTTGTTTACCAGTTCTTGACATCTTAGTCACAGCAGCAATGTAGGTTATACTGACAGTTTTGGTAATATTTTCTGGGACTAATTAAAGCCATGAATTATTTAACTGTCTAGCATAAACAGGTCACATTAGCTTTTTCTTATTATTACCATTTGTATCTGTTATAAAACTTACCCTCTCAAAAGTGTAATAATTGAGCAAAGCTCTTTCCTGTGGAAGTTACTGTATCTGAGTATAACTTTTGATCACAAATCAGGAAAGTAAGTACCTTACCAAATCCCAAAACAGATTGATAGCTCTTACGCTACTAGTTTCTGAAGACTTCTTCTGAAAAAAAACAACAAAAAAACCCAACCCAAACCCTCAACACCTACACAATAATTTGCAAAAGGTGGTTAATAATTTCAGGCTGTCCTTTCTCCAGTGGCATTATATTACCTGAAAATATAGATTTAATTTTAAATTGAGCCAGTATTAATTTATGAATTTTTATGAGCTACCAATGAGCTTCACAGGAATTGTAATTTCTGTTCCTTTATGTCACTTGATTACTCTTTGAATCACGCACTTTAGATATCTGGACAAGATATTCCAGTTCCTGCCGCGCATAAAATTTAGCAGTTGAATCTTTTTCTGACCAAAATATGGATTTAATTTTTTTTAACATCGTTCTGTCCTATTAAAACAAAAATAGGACTGGGGCTAGAAGCATATACCTGTCACTTTATTGGGATAAAATTACTTTCTCTTGGGCTCAATTTCTACTGTGCCAAAAGCCAAAAGTGTTTGACAATTCTGAACTGCACTGCTTAGTTCCTATGATGCCACTTTTTAAAGGTATGTTTCCACACAGGAAGAATTTTTCCAAACAGAAAATAGAGAAGAAAATAGAAGGAGAAAAGGTGTTTAGCTTGAGGAGATGACCCTCTATTACATTTCTGTTGTCTTTTATCATTCTTTTCCTACCTTTTACATCCAATACTTCTGAGCAACAGGTCCTTGTTCTTTTGTTTTAATCCACCACTACCAGAAAAATCTGCTCTAAACAATCACTCTTCTTCCAGTTAACCCATGAAAGCTACAAACCAAAGAGAGGAGAGGCCCAGAGCTGCCCACTTCTACCTCAAATTGTCCCGTTTCTGGAGGCTGCTGGGGATACTGTCTCTGGCCCATCTCATCCTTCTTCCCGCCTTGGAAAACACTGCTTAAATGGCATGAACCCTCCAGAGAAAATGAGGCTGTAATTTCTGAAAGCACTGAAGGATTTGGTTCAGTTCTACTCCCACTGAAATGAAAGTTAAAACTCTTGTTGACATCAAGAGGAGACAACAACCTCTCGGCAGGGGCTAACACACAGCAGGTTTGAAAAACCCAGCTCCAGTACAGTAATGCACACATTACTGTAAAATTAAGGATTTGAGGCAATTCCTTCAACACATTCACACTCTTTCCATTCACACATATGTCTTGCAAATGGCAATACAATCATTTATGCTCGTAGCTAAAATAGTGCCTATTTTGTCAGCTCAGCAGCTGAAGAGTGGGGCAATAACAGGTAAGATCAAAGGGTTTAAATAGCCTTTGGAGTCAGAATGACAAAATGCTTACAGCCTCGAATAGGATATAGTCATTAGGCGGGGGAAATGAACGATTTTGCTGAATGGGCACAATGGCAACTGAAACAATGGCCCTTCACCTCAATGCAAGATCAGGAAGATTTGCTAGGTACACAGGAACAGTGCAGCTTCGTTTTGAAGTTAATATGGGATGAATAAAACAATGGGAGAAATGATCCAAGCAGGGCAACACTAGAGCAGGAACATTGATGGGGTCAGGGTAGTTTGACCTTTAGGGTTAACCAGATCAAAGGGTTTGCTGATTAGCAAAGTTGCTTTTTTTCTTTTTTTAATTACCGTAAAATTGGCATCTCCATGGTTATTCTTTTAGTTACCTTTGCAGGTAGACCTTGTCTATATGAAGAGAAAAAATAACTCATGACAAGCTCTTTGTAATTTGAGAAGATGCATCCACTATGGGAATACATTGTTTTCTTAAGGATGGTACTAATTCCTCTTATAACATAAATGGCTGATCAAGTGCCCACTGCAGTCAATGGAAAAGCTGCACAAAGGCTTCAGAGAATTTTGTCTCAGCCTTAAAAAAAATTGGATAGCTTATTTTATCAATAAACTAGGTTTTCTTTGCTATTTTCACTCTGTATTTTGAATGTATGAGAAAGTTAAGTCATTGTTTTGATTGCAAATATGGTGCCATAACAATAGGAATGAGAAGGTCTAAGAAAGTGCATTTTTACAAATGAATGCAGTGTTCTTCTATATCAGTAGCTCATACTTCTGTGGTCCTTTTTGGGTTCCCAAGTATTAGGGGCAGAACCACATAGTGGTCTACTCCTCTTGTGAGGTAATGAGAAGGTAGATTTAGATCTACCTTCTCATTACCTCACAAGATAGTAGATCTTCACTTACTAGACTTAGGCAGTTCAGTCTGCATTTAAGTAAATGGACTTAAAAGTGTGGCAACAAACAACATGCCTCTGGCCACCAAAACTTTCCATGTTACTCTGCCTCTTCATAGCTGTTTTTATTGTATTACATGAAGGAATTGCCCTAGTATAAATTTCAGTTCTCCTTCTCATTCCCAAAACAAAGGACAATTAGTACAAAGAAGACATTTAAAATAATACTCAGTTATCTCTGAGTATTGCATTGCCTCTTTTATTACATGGAAGATGTTTCAAATTAGCCAGGAAAAGAGGGAGCAGATTTAGATATAAAAACCCAGATACCACTTAGGAAAAGACTGGAAGCTCTTCAGTCCTTCCTCCACTGCTTTCTTGTTTTTTGGTAACTTTTTATCCTGAAATCTCACATAATTTCTTAATATTTCTGTGAATGATGTAGAACCTCATCCTCTTTACATCTCCAAATGATCCATTCTCCTTCACTTAAACATCTAGGTCCAAGGGAGTTGATTCTGGATCCTTGTCTTTCTACTTAAAACTCAGTCCTTTCACATAGAAATATCAAAAGTCTAAACAAATTTAACATGCTTTTATTACTAGGTTGATAAACTCATTTTTATATTTTTAAGACAGTTGAAAAGAACATCTGCCCAAGTCAGACAAGGACTATATCTTCATATGTCCCAGATGTTAATTCACACATTTTGTGAACACTTTGTAGACAGCTGCATCTACACTCACCTACTGCAAGAGAAAAAGGTGTTTTCCAAGTCCTACTGGTAACTTCAAAGTAGCAGAGCATAGATTTTTCATAACAGAAAAGGGGCATGATTAATCAGAGAGTCATAATGCATTCAAATTATCTTGAAAGTGCACTGTTAGAACCCCATGTACCAGCCTTCCACCTAGAAGTGTTTATTTGGAGGCAGACTGGACACTTAGTTCAAAAGACTGATCCATTCTCCCAACCCATTTTTTCAGACCTACACAGGCTCTCAGAAGTAGTGCCTATTTTTTGGTCATGTGTGGGGTACTTTTTAAAAAGATTCCTTATTAGAAATATCTTCCAAATAAATACTTTACAGTGGGAAGGGCCAACTTACTTTAAGAATCTATTTCAAACTGGCATTTCTCAAGTCATTTGTCTTTTTGAGAGAATGGTTACAGATCAAAATGGAAGTCTGAAGGCAAGTTATGGAATAAAGAAGTGAAAATGTAATAAATCTGGACTCAGCTATTAAATGCTTTTTATGTCCTATATGTCCTATAATTTGTTCAAGAAAATTACTTATCTGTAACAGAGTTTCCTTAGATTGTAAGAAAAGTGAGAGAAATTGAGCTTTCTTCTGTCTTTGTTAAATATTCATACTAGCTGCATTTTAAGAAGCAGGCAACCATACTTCAAATATCTATCCATGAATTCTAGAATATCTTGTGAACTCAGAACAAGTCATCTCAAAGGAAATTTGGTTTTAAAATTGGTAGGATTTTGACAAATGCAGCATGAACAGTACATCAAAACATGCTCTGTACTGGGAAGTGTATATGCATGCTAAGAATCAGTGTAGCCTTTTTACATTAAACCAAAAGAGAAAGCAGGCATTTTTCCAAAGAAGATAGGAAAGCAAGCACAGAGCTGTATAGAGGTATCTCTTAAATGCAAATGCATCTGTCCTGAAGTAAGCAAGTTATGTTATTTCAGCTTTAAAGAAAGAGAACTGAGCAAAGAAGTAGAAATTCTAATTCTGTAGCTGTCAGTGGCCACCTTACTGATTTGAGTGAGGTCAAGGTTTCACTTAAAGGCATTGAAGAGGAGCTTTAATATAATTTCATTTCAATTTCATTAATTTAATTCCTGAGCTCTAAGTCTCAAAGTTTAGCTAATGATTATGGGTTTTATCAATGACATAAAACTTCTTGGGGAGCTGAATCTTAAAAATTTTATGGTTTTTAATTACTTGCAATAAACATTTCCTTTAAAATAATTTCCACATTAGCTCTCTGACACTTACTAAAGTAATTGCAGGGGACCAAACCAACTCAGACCTACCACTGTCGGGGAGCAACAAGAAGGACACTCCTCCTGGACAATCCTCCTAACCACTGTCCTTCTGAGAAGGAGGACAGTGGTTAGGACATTCTTGGACATTCTGTGATTGCTTTCAAAGATTTTGGAAAACAACCTTTATGGAAAATATCTGGAACTCCCTCAAACTGGCATAATTTCAGACCTCATAGACCAAGAAGGCATTCAAAGCAAAACTCAGCTCCTGAAGGGATAATTTATATGGAAATTTTGCAGTGTTTGGTATTTAGGAACCTGGATTCTATCCATTGCTAACTTATTATTTTTTTCCTAATTTGCCCAGAAGGCTTATGAAATGCCTTATAAATCCTGCATTTAAGAAAAGAGATAGTATTGTGCTCCACTATAGTCATGCTGTCACTTAAGTATATGACTCCCAAAAAATCTCTGCTCTTGTACCCATCCTTGTTCTAGCCAGGATTTATATGGCAGCCCTACACAAAAGGAAAAACATGTTCAAAGAAAAGATCAAGTTAAATGTGTAACTAAGGTTCCAGCTTGGCACCCACTGTGTTAGATCCTAAATCAGCTGCTAGAACATACCTGGTGAGCAGCTGCAGACTGCTGCTGAGTTATTGGAGACCTCCCACTTGGTCGCTCTCTGTCTTCTGGATCTACCTCTACACTCTAATTGTACATGAAGTGTCATGAAAGGGGAATTCCTGTGCCGAGGGGAGAGGTGGAGGTTTGCTTTGGGAAAGGACAATATGACTTGCTGTGCAGCCGCAATGCCTTAAGAAAGCACAATGTCACGAGTGCAGGTCAAATGAAAATCTCTTACACTGGGCAAATAAGAAAATTAAAGTATTGGTGGGTTTAGTGTATGCAAATATTTGAAGTTTATTTTGCCTTTTAAGGCTGCAATTTTATGTAAATAACAGATGATTTATTTATGTCAAAGGATGGACATGCTAACACAGTAACCAAGCATAGACTCTGAGAATCCTTGGCACGACATACAAAATCTGAGATGAAGTGTTTGGGACAGAATAATCTCTCTCCCTGCAGTTCATGTATTATAGTTCCACTGATGCTAATTTCTCGAAGCCTACAGGAAGTAATGCATGTGGCAGAACCAGCTCTAAGGGCAGAACTGCAAATCTCAGGCTACTGAAAGCACAGCAGAAGCAATGAGCACCTCAAGCGAAGCTGGTGCAGAGCAAAGGCTGAAGGAAACACTCTGCAGCCACAAGATGAGCACAAGGGGAGGCAGGGAGGAAGCACCCACCCCTGCAGTAATCAAAACTCTGGAAAAGCCTCTCCACTGCTGCTGCCCTTTTCATCGTGCCCCAGACCTCAGCCCCACATTCTGCAGGAGACAAACAGCCCTGAAAATCAGGCCCCTTTAAAGAGCTCATGCTAAGCAGTCAAAATCAATTAGCACTCTCAAAGTAGGATGAATGATAATGGATACAGAATTGCCTTGGTACTCAGGGGACTAGGATTCAATTCTTACCTCTCTTAGACTTCCACTGTGACCTTGGGCAAGTCTATCTGTTGCTCTTTTCCTCTAAAGCATGTTTTTATACTTTTACCTCACAGAGCTTTTGCAAGGTTTTTGAATCCATTGATTGCCAAGTACTTAAATTCTATGTCATGAATCTATACAGTTTTGAAAATGTAAGACTATGTGACTTTCACTTCCAGACACACTGATCTAATTGCTGTACCTTTTGAAGCTATATCATTAATTTCTGAAATGACCTATTTAAAAAAAAAAGTATTTGAAGAAATATAGCATGTGCAATAATTTATGGGGTTTTTTCTTGGTTTTTTTTGTGTTTTTTTTTTTTTTTTTTCAAGAATCTCTGGTAAGGAACTGGAAGAATATTAATAGATTTTTTTTCCCAGTGAGATGGGTAGACAGCCCTGACAACTAATTCTCTTTTCTTTCAGAATCAGGAACTGATTCACAGATGTGATGAAATCATCAGGCTGCAAAAAGCAAGGAAGAAACAGAACCACATACCTAGAGTAGTCAATTGTTTCAAAGGCGAAATTGACAATTAGTTATACTTGAAAAACCATAAAAGATGAGCATCTTTTAAAATCACCCTCTATTCACATACAATGTTTGCAAAAGTACCTACTATGCTGGTAACTAAATATTCACACCTGCCATAAGTATTCTACACAAGGTAACATCTTTCTGGATTTTGTGGTCAGTAAGTCCTGGATATTTTAAAGAAAGAAAAAAATGTTCCATAAATTTGTGACAAACTAATTCTTATAGCAATGACTTCATATTTAAAATATCTAAGTATATCAAAACGCACCTCCATGTGTATGTATGCACACATATGTACAGCTTCAGATTCACACATACACAAAAAAATGCACTAAATTCAGGGTTTGTGTCTTCATGCTCTTAGTCGAAGGGAAATTTCTTGCTGCTTAACCTCTGGGTTTGTTTTATTTTAAGACAGTTACACTTTGCTTTATACTTTAAAAATTAGGCTGCTTTTTCTTCCCCCTATCCTTGTTTCATGCAGATGATGAACCCTTTGAAATGTGCTTGCTCTTGTTGCCCACTAGAAGGAGAGGGGTGAATGCCACATATCTAATTATGTGTCTCCACAGAAACTTTCCTCTAATTCCTGGTTGCTAACCCACATTCTTTAAGTCCTCTGGCCTCTTTCCCAACACTCCTCCTCTGTCTCACAAAGAAAAGAATTTGCTTTTTTTCCCCCCATCCAAGGTCTTTTCTCATTTCAAAGCAAGCTACTTGAATGACTATTCAGTATGTGCAGAATGAGGTCTCTCCACAACACTATGCTATAGTAAAAGCCGTGTGTGCTTATAAAGGCTGCTTGAAGGCAGCTCTACCCCACAGTGGCCCAGGCAGCATACACAGCACCCTGACCTAGCCATCTGTATGCAAATCTCCACAGACTAAGTAAACTTTCATAAAAATGTTCTGGCCCCTCTTTCTGTGTGTTTAGCAATTATTAGTGCACATTGGTCCTTTGTGTTATATTATTATGCTTTGTGTGCAGAGGAGACTCCCTGGCACCTGCGCTTGTAGGTGGCAGATGGCAGTTCTTGGCAGCAATACGGAAGTTTTCCTGAATGCAGCTAAGCCACAAACTGGCATCTTTTATTTCTTTATGTGTGTACTGAGGAGAAAGGATTAGTGGTAGATTACCAGTAGTCTATCAAGGTATTTAACCAAAAAAAAAAAAAAGAAGCGAGGGGGGAAAAAAATCTAGTCCGTGTTTTGAAATAGAAAAGAGGGGGAAAAGAGGAGACTGTTCAGCAATAACTTCCAATAAAACTGCCAAAAAACACCTATGTATTAATTTTGCCTTTTACACACAGGTTACAATTTTACCTTTCCCACATGGGTGAAAAACGGATGCCTTGCTGCTAAATTCCTGTTTCTGGTATACTTACTATGTTTTGCTCCTGTGTACTTCTGTAGAGGTTTAACATGACTGCTATGCTATTGATGAAGCATCTGTGATGTAAAGGATCACAAGGTGTCCAACAATCAGATAACACACAGAGCAATCAAAATGCAGCTGGGTGCTGGGACATGTAGGGCCACTAAATCAACCACTGCAGCTCTGGGTGCAAAAAAAGAAATGTTGGCTAATAATCCCTACTTAGAGTCACAGGATGTGGGGAGTTGGAGGTAACCCATCAGGATCATCAAGTCCAGCTTCCAGCCCTGCACAGGACGCCCCAAGAGTCACACCATGTATCTGAGGGCATTGTCTAAACAACTCTTGAACTCTGTGGCCACTTCCCTGGGGAGCCTGTTCCAGTGCCTAGGCACCTCTGGATGAAAAATGTTTTGCTGATATCCAACCTAAACTTCCCACGATTCAATTTCAGGCCATTTCCTTGAGTCTTGTCCCTGGTCACCACAGAGCAGAGATCAGTGTCTGCTTCTCCTGTTCCTCTCATGAGGAAGTTGTAACTGCAGTGAGGTCTCCCCTCAGTCTCCTCCAGGTTGAACAGACCAAGTGACCTCAGTCACTCCTCACACGGCTTCTCCTTCAAGGCCCTTCACCATCTTTGTTGCCCTCCCTTGGAGACTCTCTAAAAGTTTCATGTC
>JBBMKD010000145.1:100857840-100871291 GCA_037834095.1 Argya squamiceps | reverse complement strand
AACGCAGCCGGCGGCCGGCCTGCAGGGAGGGGCTGTGCCGTGCTCCCTGCCCGCCCCCTCACCTCCCCCCATAAAAAGGAGACACCCGAAAATACGCAAGAGGGCACAGAAAAGCGTGTTCTATCCCACAGCGCCCGTGCGGGCACCGTCCCCCCTTTAGCCATCCGTGTCCGGGCTCCATTTTGGTCCTGCCTCCCCAGGCAGAGGAGCAGGTTAGACAGTAAAAGCTCGTGTTAAAAAAATTGGAACTGGATTTAAATGAGCATTTGTAATTCTCTCCTGCCACAAGAGCTCAATCACCACAGAACCATAGAATTATTGTGATTGGAGAAGACTTCTGAGTGCGTCAAATCCAACTGTTGACCTAGTGCAGCTGTGTTCACCACTAAACCATGTCCCGAAGTGCCACATGTTTTTTGAACGCTTCCCGAGATGGTGCTTCCAACACTTCCCTGGGTCTGTGTGTTAGAGATTAGACTTCAGTTTGTACCTCATCATTCTGGGAGATGGAGGGGGTTCCCTCCCTATCTAAGGGCAGTCCTCTCAGTTTTACACCACAATGTCCACCCTGCAGCTTGATTCTGCTCTCAGATGTAGCCATTCTCCCCACAGCCTACCCAAAAAAGGTGTGGATACATCCTCTTGACAGGTAACTGAGCTTGTGGTTGCTCACCTGGGGAAAGCAAAGGCAGCCTCCCTCACATGTTCAGCTGAAAGAATTTCTCCCACTTGTAAGACCTCTATAGCTGTGCACAAACAAGGAAATCTTTGTAAGAGGAGTGGACACAGTTATAAACTTGAAAAAATACAGCAGCAATCTCTATACACAAATTAAAAAACCCCTCCTCTCCTATCAAGCCCAACATTAATTTACTGAAGCATTTTCCTACCAAGCTGAAATATTTTTCTATGTCATTTCATCCTGGTGACAAATTCTGCTTGCTGATCAGACAGCAAGTCTGAACTTTGGTGAAACTTTATAGGGAAAAGCAGTGCTTTCTTGGAATACAGTCATGTCTTCTGCCCCCTATCAGTACCGAATCTTCAGATCACACAGATTCTTACATCTCCATGCAAAATTGTGCCTTTGGGACCAATGTCTCTTCTTGCACAAGGTCTCTGTTGAATATCTCACAACTTTTAGGAGCAATTAGTTCTTATTACATAACCAAGAAACATTCATGCTTTCCTCCAAACCTCTTGGGAATTGGTCCCCAGCAGAAATTTCTGTCCTTGTATAATTATATTGACTTACCAAGTGTCTCTAAAGGAGTTGTATGTCATAAAGTACAAATGTCTTTGTCTGATGATAAAGGATCATGTGAAATAGTCTACTCCTTTTCTTCAGGGGTGTGGGTATGTATGCAAAATGACATGAACATACCCGAAGGCATGGGGGGGAAGTAATTAAGAAAAATATCTCCAAATGCCAGGTATGTCATATTGGTAATATGTCATGTGTGGTCCTGTGGAGATCCAAATGAGAGCTAGAACCTTTGAGTTTGATGTAATATATGTGCAATGAATATTTATTATGATCATGATTTATAAAATGTAGTGTAGCTCTTTGGAATGTTCTGAACTGAAGAAAGTTCACTGTGTGCAGAAGGAGGTTCTAAATAAGACATACTGTACACATACCATGTCTCCACATGGAATCTTTCAATTGAGCAAGTAATTCATTGCCTATATGTGCATTTTGCATCCCAGACCTAATTCTAAGAAAGGAGGCAGGTAAGCTGTAAGCCTTCTCTGCCTGCATTCCTGTTGCATAGAAAAGCCAAAAGGGATGAGAAAGACAGTTCCAGAGCAGTGTAGGGACAAGAGACAGAGCTGAAAGGCAAAACTGGAGGCTGGATTTCGTACCTGGCTCTGTATGTCAGTTGGAACTAGTAAATGTCCAAAAGCCAGGACCGCAGAAAACATCCTTTGACCTTGGAAAAACTCTTCTTGGCACCATGTATGAGTATGGGCTGCAATTAATTAAGTTACTTGTTATAAAAACAAAAGCTGTGTTAGAAGACTTCTAAATTTGGTTGGGTCTGGTAAAAGTATCTTAAAAACTGAAATTGAAAGACCCTTTGTCCATTAGGGCATGAAAAATTACTGCTAATATTTATTACAGTAATTTCAGTGGGCTGTCTCTGGATGTAAGTCCAAAACTAGCCTGGCATGGTGCTTCACATGATGTTATGCACAGCTATTTGCATTGATGCAGCTACGTTCCCTCACCTTCCAGCACAGGGTGTCCACATCCAGCCTCCTTACTGGGGAGTGCTCTCCATCCCAGCTGTCCCAGACCACTGTCCCCATCAAAGCCCTGCTGGGATACAGGCTGGCCATGTAACTGTGGGGACAATCACAGGCCACTGTCACCACCAGTGCCTTGGGTCTCTTTCTCTAGCTAGCTATGTGTGCATAATCTGACAGATCCAAAGCCTAAATCAATAGGCCTTTGGTGGGAACTGGGACAGGCTCAGTTGGTCTTTCCCTGTCTAATTTTTCTAATTGCATTCTTAATTTCTGCAGGTGTAATTATTTATAGTACAGTAACAACACCAAAAGAAAGAAAAAAGAAATAGTATTAAGAATTTCAAAGCAAACAAAAAAATTTTTCATTTCTGAAAATGTATAAAACCAGACCATTCTGACAAGGCCCAGTCATGCTCTCTGTACCTAGACAAGGAGACTGTTGTATTCAAGACTGAGTCCATGGAATTACATTTGGGCTTCACATCTCTGCTAAGCAACTCAAGAGACTACTGGAAAATTTGGAAGTGTAGTGCAGAAAATCCAGGATGGGTCATAGTCTAAGGAAGATTTTTAAAGCTATTTTGTTTCTTTGAAAGAAAAATGGGTAGGAAAACAACATAGGAGGAGGGAAAGTTTAGGCACAGGATTGGGAAGGAAAAACTTCTACTTTGAAAACATGATATCTTATTCTTCAATAGATCTACACAAGTCACTTGGTCCTTCTACCTTACCTGTCCACCTCAGTGCAGCAGGGAGCAGAACATATGGAGCATTTGGCAGTCCAAAATACCAAGGAAGCTTATCCATGAAAAAATACTTATGGGTGCCATGCAGACAGTGGAACATCACAGATTTATTAGAGCCTAGTGTGAAAGGCCCTAAAAATGTTGCTCTGCTTGAGGCAGGGTCATGTACACATAAAAATTTTGGTAAACCCTCCACTCCATTTAGGTGGAGAAAGAAAGTAAAACTGCCTTCTCCAAAGAAAGAGCTCACTGCAATTTAGGTCTTTATTCACAATCCAGTGAAGTAGAAAATATTCTTGCTGTTTCACTGGTTGGTTCACAGGTACTTGGCATTATTTTTGTTATTGTCCAATTGTTATTCCTTCTTCTACAGTCTTTCTACTCTCTTACCTTGGTTCATTTAGCAATACTTTACATGTACTGCTCCTAGTAACAAAGTACCAAAAGCCCCCAGATATACTGACTAGGTTGTACTTAATAGGAATAGAATGTACAGAATATGAAATGGGATTTTTTTCAGCATGTTTGAAAAAATCAACACATTTCCCTTGTAGTGTCTAATAACAACCGTTATTGTCATTTTATAGTTTATGCTAGAAATAGACATTAATTCACTAACCCTGATGAAGCATCTGTACCTCTGGTAGCTGAGTCTTGCTTTGCATGTCCTGGATTGCACATCGTGCACTGAAGGAAGTGAATCCAGATTTTTTCAAGATTCCACTGCTGCTGTTAAGACTGAAATATCATCCTTTAGTTTGATTCAAGCAATTTGGAATGACATTTCCAGCTTTTGTTTTCTTACTTTTTTCCCTTCCTTTTACATTTTACTTTCTTCTTCTACAAAACTATGCCCAGTATAACATGAGGATAAAATTGTAGTATTTACCCAATGACTGCTGCATTACACTTGTATGAACAGTGCAGATACTAAACATTAGGCAAATTACTGACACGACAATGCAGCAGTTCTTTCTGTGGCACAGGATTTCTCTGGAAATGTTATTTTATTGTATTTCATTTAGTGCTTGTTTGTTTAAGGAGGAAGAATGGACATCACTGTATTTCAGTTTGATTCAGCAAGCATTCTGGACTGGGTCCAGCAAATCATTTAAGTGTGTGCTTAAATGTAATGAAATTAAATTTAAGTTCATAGTATTGCCTAGGTATTTAACATACAGCATGGGCTTAAGTGCTTTATACAAAACAGGACAAGAATGGTGAAAAACCTTAAAAATAAGGCCCATGCATTCCTACACACCTGTTTTTTTAAACCCTAATACTGTTACAAGGGACATTTTCCACTGCCTATGCTATGAAAACACTGTGTAGTACCCCCTGACTCACCCCCAAAGCCAACTGACTTTACTTGATCTGACAATCTGACAGCTATATCCTGTGTAACTGCTAGTCTGGCCCTTTTTAAAAATATCCTATTAAGTGGAAGCTTTGCCTGGGCAAGGTATGCAGAAATGAGTCACAGGGAGTATATGGAATTTTCTCAGGACTTAGGGCTCTGCCTGTTGTAGCCAAAGGCTAAATTTCTGGTGGAACTTAGTAGTGTTCCTCTGAGTACATTCATTTTCCATACCAGTCTCTGTTTTAGTGGGAAACATAAAACCAACATGAAACACACCACAAAGAAAGGTGCGTTCTCAACTTGAGTTATCTAACCCAGGTAGGATAATTTAAGCTGTGGTTGCACAGCAATTTAAACCAGTCTGACTCCTGACTGCCAGGGAGGGTGGAACCACACCAGCCAACACTTAGATGGGCACTGGCTGTGCCACAGCCCTGTCTCCGGTCAGGAGCCAAGACAAGGGGACTGGAGATAGCCAATATGAAATGCTAATGGTGCATAAGGCCCCCACTGCTTTAACCTGCCCATGTATAGATATGACTGAAGTTTAATGTGTTTCTGCAATTAGATAGACCTGAAGGACCTTTTCAGAGACATGGAAACTAAGTAGAGTTGACTGCTGTCACAATAAAGGGAAACACAGTTCCTTACTCAGAAGGTTTACAATTCATATGTAATATTTCCACTGTAAAGGCTCTTAACTCTTAGCCAAAGGAAAAGAAAAATCAAAAGCTGGCTTTACAATTTATGAGAATCTCCCAGCATAAAAAAACCCCAAGCAGGCAAGCAGGCAAGCAAGCAAGCAAACAAACAAACAAACAAACAAACAAACAAACTGCTTTGTTTTGCAGGTTAGATGCCTAGGAATTTATTTGTTTGCATGTTTGTTTCTGCCAAGAGCAGAAACAACGTCTTGGATTAGTCTGCAGTGAATCAATTTCTTTCCACAGAAGCATTAAAACCCTCTAGGTTTCATTCATTAGCAGAATAATACATATGCTTTGCTTGGTAGTGTTTGTTTGAATTACAACCTCACAGAATTCAGAACAAAGCTAGTGTGGTTGCATGGACCTGCTCAAAATTCTCAAAATTCCATTTTATGTAATTTCTGCTACAAGAACTAGTTAAGCATACCAGTTACCTAAAATATACAAGTTTTTCTGCTGTTCCATTTTTCTTGCCATCTCAAGTCACTGCTTGCCAAAAATAATTTTAAAATGGCTATTGCTTTGCATTTTTAGCACATCTCAAAAAAGTGAGGAAACAATTATGCTTTGATCAATGAAAAGAGCATGAGCTAAACATACATATTTTTTCAGCTCTCCTCATGCCTTCATGCTAGAGAAAATGTCTTTCTCAAACATATCATTTGTTTAGTGTAGACTTAACATCCCCATGCATTTTACAGAATATAGGAGGAGCTGAGGGCCTCTGGCCAAACTTCTGTAGCTTTCACTCACAAATAAAGAGGTGGGAATTAAGAAAGCAGGGATAAACACAGGTGTAGATGAACAGATGGTGGCATTGTTTTTTGGGTTTTTTTTTAATAATGTTACATTGCCACATTTATCTGAAGCTTTAGTGGTACTTTCATTGATAAAGGTGGGTACAGATTTGCTTCTCTTGCATTCTTTTTTTTAATCTTCATTTCTGAATGCTGACATCAACACCAGGTTTCTCATGAGAGGTGGGGACAGAGGGAAGAGAAAAGGGTTACTAGATGTGGATTGTATACATGGTTGTATGAAATTGTTCAAGAAGTCTGTTCCTATCCAGAATTCCATGCAGAGGAAAACAGGCTTTATAAGCCCCAAGGCACTCCTCTGTGCTTCCTTGTGCAGAATTTCTATCCCTAAGGCTTACAGGAATGCCCACAACCAGGAGAAAAGATTTATCCCAGCACTGAAAGACTGTAGTGTTAGGAAATGGAAAACACATTAGAAATGTGTGCGAACCCCAACTGGAAAATCTAAGCAACTCATTTTATTTCCAGCCAACAAAATCTTCAAGAGAACTTGTGCTGGTTTATGTTCAGGTATCTACATTTAGATCACCACCTTATCTCTCTGGATAAGGCTTGAGGTTTAATTCAGTATAAGGGTGAAGTGAGGCGATGTTCTAGGTGTTTGCATGTTGGATTTTGCCTTGTTTTGAAAGAGCTATAGAATTTCTTGTCTGGAGATTGTTAGTTGACTTTCATCTTCTCATCTCTTATTACATTTATTGTACCCTAGAAGACTAGAAAAACACTGAATTCTATGCTAACCTGAAACTTAAGAGCAGAGGACAAGGATTAGGGCAGAGAATTTGTTTAGTTTTGATCTAAGGTAGGATAAAAACCAAACAAAATATTCGGGGCCTGAGAAATGAATGTACGGTCTCTCAAAATTCCCTCATTCACTCAAATCTTCTCCCCTGGACTAGAGCTAAAATGTCTGAGCTAGAAGAAATTGGCTGAAGGGTCTTTTGCTCCCTTGCAGTTTCCTTTGGGTCAGTGAGCTGAACAGCAACCTCTTTGGTCTGTGTGGCCCAGGAAATTGCAAATATTTTCAGCTGTGTCAGGTTCTGCATATGCAAGTTAGGAGGTTCAAAGGGAAGTTTAATTGACACTAATCCTCATCTTGACTTTTGCTCACCTCCTCCTCTTTTCCCACTAAGTCTTCCCACCTTCCCACCTCAAAGTCACAGAAGCTTTACAATTTTTCTTATAAAAATATATATATTTAACCCTTTGGCAATCTCTTAATGCCCTTTTATTAAATGCCTTAAGTCTTTTTATTAAGTTCAGGGTAATTAAAATTATTATAAACCTCTCTTGAGAGATTATACCCTTTAATCACAGTGCATATTTGCTGAAATGCAGGTGACACTTCTGGTATATCAAATATAAAAATACATTGGGGAAAGATGCTTAATAACAAATTTTCAAACAATGATCTTGACTAAGGAGGTTTAAGGCATTAAAAATCATATCTACATGCAGGCACAATAAAACATTGAAAGACTTTAACACTTTTACAGATATACAATGGCACAGCTTTAGTAAAGTTTCTCAATTTATTTCAACTCCAGCTCCTCAGCTGACATAATCTGTCCTAATGCCATTGACTCCCAAGGTGCTACCCTGCTTTAGAGCACTCAGTTTTCTGGGCAACCAGAACAAATGCACAAATAAAATCCCTTGGGCCATTATTCCCCAACCAATGAAAGAAAACGAAAGGACTTTTCTTGTGAAGCAAGCTTGGATCTCCTGTCTGGGAGAGGAAGTGATAATGCACAGGCTATAGACCAAAGGCATTCTTACACAGCTCTACGGTGGCACAGATAACTATCAAAAGTATTTATTTACTCTGACACTTGCTACTAGACTGATTCCTGAAATTTCAAAATTTAGGGGTTCTGATAAGAAAAACTGGCCATCCAATATTTCTTTTACTACGATTTTGTCTTAACAGTGAAAAAACCCCATTTACATGGGGTTTTTAAATGTGATTTTTAAACATTTTTTAAACATTTTTTAAACATTTCCAGTAGGATAGGAGGCCAAATGCCTTACTCATGACTATTCCTAATAGATATTTATTTTCATTCGTGCTTACATAACAGAAGCTTCCAGCTTATTGCATGTTGTCAACACCAGAAGCAGAAAAGAAATGTATGATTTTCTATATCAATGGAGTTCATGGTAACTTAACTGCTCCTAGGTTAATAGTGAATGGGAAAGAATATCAAATACAGCACAATTTAACTTGGCATACCTACAATTTTTATTTAAAAGTCTTGGAAGATTTGGACTTCTTACTTTATAAACTCCTACTGAAGTCAGCAGACTTATGACCATCCAGCAAGTGTTCACAGAATGGGATTCTGTATTTTAGACTTAGATAAAAAAATTACATTGAGACATAATTGGGACTAGTAGGAGAGGTGAGACTGTAAAGCATGAAAATGGCTCATTTAAGTGTTTGATTGAAAGGAGGAATAGGCATAGGGTGATATGGAATAGTTATTGAAGACCATAGAAGCTGTGAAAATAAATTACTTTTAAAGAAGCAAAGAAATAGAAAAACTACTCGAGTAAGGTTGTAGAAACAAGAAAAGGGAAATGCTAAAATAATTCAAAATATCAGAGATTCAATAAAAAATTTAAAAGTTACTAGTGATTTTTTCTAAATGTTCACCTACTTGCTGTTTTTCTCCTGTCATGTTTGTTTGGTTTTATAAATTAAAAAAAAAAAAAGTGATATGTGCTATCATTTAATTTAATTTAAAATGTTGTCAGTATATTGCCATCTGAAATGTATCAACATGCCCTGTAAATGAGCTTTGTGTAGGTGTGAGAAGGAGAAAATAAGGTCCTGCCCACCATGCAATATGGTAACGTGAGAGATGTTTTAGGGAACTTTATCAGTAATGCAAGCAATTTTCTGGCAATGATGAATATTGCTATTTATTGGTGAGAAACACGGCTTGTGAGAAGATGAAAGAAATCCAAAGATGCTAAAGGTATGGAGATATTATAATAGACAACCAGAGGAAAAAGGATATTCAGTGTTGCAGAAAAGATGAACCGGACAGAACTGGGTTTAAAATTACTTGACTAGTTCAAGAAAAACCTTTAAAAAGTGTAAGTGAAATGAAAGAAAGACAGGAGTATTTGGACTCAACTTGTAGTTTAAGGCACTGAAATTAGGTGTTAATGCAGAGGTGTTTATATGTTCAGTCTGTACCTGGAGTGCCTTTTACAGCCATTGGAGAGCTGATCAGTACAGAGAACTGAACCTCAAGAACTAATCCAATTCACCCTAAAACAGACATCCCCACTGAATCCTTATCGTTTCACTGACTATAACAGCATCTAGATATCAAGCTTTCAGTTAGATATCTACAGACATCCAGATTTAAGTATCTTAATCCAAACCTCACATTAGACATCTGCAATGTTGGTTCCTGTATCTGGTCCTTGAAGGCTTCTCCAAAATCCAACCCAAAAATGAGCACTCCCAGGGTGAGATTAATTTGTGTCATTTTAAATAGCCATTTAACGATAAAATTTATTGTGCACTAAAAACCTGTTTTCTTTATTGACCAAAAGGAGTTTATATTTGGTCAGATGAATCCCCCTTGCCTCCTGTAGGGCTACTTAGCTAAAGAAAGCAAAAGACATCAGCATTAGAATGTTTAAAGGTTGAAGATAATAAAAAATATTTAAATTATTGAAATCATTACGTAGCTTCATTAGTGGCACATGTTTGAAGGAAGTGTTCATTAAGATATGGCTTCACAACACACTCACAACCAATATTATCTTGTACACCTGAGAAATAATACATTGGGACTGTGGTTTACCCAGGCTTGTTTGGCCTAAAGCAGAGCTTTTAGAGAAATGTTTGTTATCATAATTATTGAGGATGTGACTCATGAGTGTTGTTTTACAACCATGACCAAAATTAACAATTCTAGGAGAAAATGAGAAATAAGAAGCCCTCAGAACCACAGTTTACAATACATTTTTGATGACTCGGTTTTTAGATAAAACTAAGTTTGTTTGCTTTCCTGTTAGATTTTCATTTACTAAGACTTATCTAACTCTTAATTAAGGGTAGTTGCAATTCTAAGGGGATGAACCCAACATGCTTCAAATTTCTTGTAGAGGAGAAATATCAAGCATGATCTTGAACTATCTCTTTGAAAATAAAAAATCACTTCCAGGGAGAGAATGTTACATGTCACCACTCTCATTTCAGCACATGATTTAATAATTTAAATATTATCTTCTAGCTCTATAGGACCAAATTCTGATGGTGACTGAGCACTGAAACCATATGATTTCCTTATTTCCTTTCTGTGACATTGTTCCTTTCTGAACAATTGCTTCAAAAGAAATAAAGTGCCAAATTGCTTCAAAAAGAATAGAGTGCCAAATCTAATGACAATTTCATAAGACAAATAATTCCTATACTATAAAGCAAATTCATAACAATATTTCAGGAATATTTTAACATTGATATTAGAAATTTAAAAGAAGAAATTTTCTAAGTGGTTTTAAAAATGTTTTCTGAGGATTCCTAAGTACTAGCCAACATTGAACTGTGTGTATGATATTAGATAGTTCCTTCATCTCCTACACCATTTATTGCAGTATTAATTGGATGTTGGAAATAAATTGATTACAATATTAATTACAATGTACTTTTTATTAAGTTTATATAAACCGAAAAAGCAAGATTTTGCCTAAATGTAACTGCAATGTATTGCAGAAGAAAAATCTAAAAATATCCATCCAAATAATATTCTAATTATAGTGATTTGTTCTGTGAGGAAGTGAAATCATTGAGCACTAAAACACTATGTATTTATTTTTGATGGTGTGAGGAAGCAAAATAGAGATAAGTGCCATTGAACTATTTTATTTAATTGCAAGTAAAACAACCATGCCGATTAAATTAACTATATATCCTACATTCATGCACTGTTTTACTCTAAATAAAGTATCTATTAACCTGCAGTTTTCTCCAAATCATTGCTTTAAATTTCATATGGTAAGTAAGATCAAGCTAGAGATCAGGTAACTTGGTTACCCAGCAGCAATAAAGCAGCCCTTAACACAGTTCCCATAATCACCCCTTGCATGCTGTAATCACTCTTTCCTCAAGGTACAGAGCAGTGCTTGGGCTGGTTCCAGGGAAAGCCCAGTGCAGATGCTCTGGACTGTGCTCTGGGAAGAGCCTGTGTCTCTCTGCTGACTACATAAGGAGAATTAGGAAGCTAAGCAGCTAGGTGCTTAAAACTCTGTAATGCTTGTAAAGCTTGTAGATTAGAAGGTGAAACTGGACAGATGTAGACAGCATGACTCATCCTACCCCTAATATAAAACTAAGCTATATGTAACAGTTAGACAATAAGACTCTTGTTATAGTTTTATGATTGATACAGCCACTCACAGAGACAATCTAATGGCTTCAGACAGATAACATAGAAGACAGGTCCTCTCCCTAAATGCATGTAGTATGGAAGACAGAAAGCAGACAGAAAACAGTAAACACTTAAAGCAGACAAATGACGTTGGGAAATAGGGAGCACAGAACAAGAAAAATTAAATAATCTTATTTTACTGTAAAATGAAAATGTCTCCACTTATCTAAATAATGTCAGACAGAAACACTATATGAAGGCAAATGATATAGCTCACAAATAGTGCAGCCATAATAGCATATATGGAGCCTGACAATGATTATGCATACAAAGAGTAACAATTTGGAGATCAGTAACAAATAGGTCATAATTTGATAAATTTTAAGTCTGGTAAGTCTACACACCTATCCATTTCACCATGGAGTTAAAAAATACTTGCCATTATTTATGATTATACTGTAGATACTTCTTTTTTAAAAATTTTTGCATTACTTAGGTGTGCCATATTGTGATCATAAATACATGAAACAAAATGTCTTAATTTTCTTTTTCTTCAAAGGGCCAAGTGGACAGCCTTGTTAAAATATACACTAGGCTTTATTTAGCAGGGCTCATGGATCAACACTTGTGGAATCCCTTGTGAACACACAGCATGCATGTTAATCTATACATCCAGCACACATACAAGGAAACTCCATGGTTCAGAGATCAAAAATTCATTTTATCTTCTCCTAGTTGACTGTTGTGCAAAAATATCAATAATTGCATTGAGAGAAGGATCTGGCCAGTAAGGGCACAAAGCTGGATGAGAATCACTGATCTGCAAGCAGCAGGAATTATCATGTCATACAACTCAGGAATTATCATGTCATACAACTCAGCAGCAAAACATCTGGTTTACGGTGGCCAACCTTCATTGCGGGGTCATTACAACTAGACAGGCAGCAAAAAACTACTGTAGGAAAGCAAATTGGACAGGTAGTCCAGCAGGAATGAAAGCTTGTCTTGGCACAGACCAAGGTCTCTGAATTGAGGCTTGTCAGTGCTCCAGGAGCAGCCAAGAAGTGCTGAGGCAAAGCCCACCATGTTGGCTCTACAATCAGCTTCTGTTCCACGTTTTGCACCATTGCTTTTTTCTGAGATTTCTGGAAGTGTTGTGTATTTCCTGTTTCTATTGAAATCCCTGCTTAATTTAAAAGCTTTGCTGTGACACCTCAAATCCCTTTAAGTTGGATGGCTTTGTGTTCCTGAGAAGAGACAGGGAAGGGAAAAGGGAAACGGGAAATGGACACAAGAAGAAGAAAATAACCCAGGTATAGATCATGTAGCATTTGGCAATTGTACATTAAAAATTCATTAATTGTCTCAAAATTAATATTTTAAATAAAATGACATCTGATTTAAATCAGCCAGAAGCCAGGAAATTCAACCTTAAGAATGTCACCCATTAGAAGTCATTTTATTCTAGCTTGGTTTATCAGTGCACTTCCCAGGAACAAACAGTAAATTATGTATTTCATGATCTCTCAAGGAGTCCTGCCAAGACCTGGTGATAAGTTGCTATAACAGCAGCTCAGGGTTTGGGAAATGCACTTTCCTTAGCACTCATGGTAACAGGTGACTCAGTGGTAATGATGCCATTAACACATTTCACCTTTTTAAGGTCTCCCACTGGTGTTTCACTTACACTAATTTATGAAGGAATCATTTCATTTTGGTGTTACAAGTCCCTTGTGTTCTTAGTGGTATTTTTAAGAAAATAAACAGAAGGTGAGAAGGAGAACATCCTCTGGGATATGTGATTTTGGAGAAAACCACCATCAGCAAATTCTGTCATGTATGAAAAAGAACTTGGGAATTTTTATAGGAATTTTTATAATTTTATATATCTATATTTTATATAGATCCAAAAAGATTGAGATCAGCTTAATTCAGTTTTTCCTTCAGGAATCACCAATATCTGCTTTGTAATAAGCAGCTATTAAGTACTTGCCATATATGGTTCTCCAGACAGATACGTTTGCATTTGTTATGCAAATGTAAGTATGTATGAAAAAACCCACAAAAAATCCCAACAACAACAAAACAAACAACAAACAGAAAAGGGGGGGGGGGGGGGGGGGGGGGGGGGGGGGGGGGGGGGGGGGGGGGGGGGGGGGGGGGGGGGGGGGGGGGGG
>JBBMKD010000145.1:100822889-100848582 GCA_037834095.1 Argya squamiceps | reverse complement strand
AGGAAGGAAGGGCGCGCAGGCCCCCGGCACCCAAAGGGGCCTCACCCCCCGCGGCAGCGGCGCGGCCGGTCCCGGGGACCCCGGGGCGGCCTCTCCCCGCCCGCCCGGGCCCCGCGGCCTCGCTGGGGGGCCAACCCTGGGGGGGCCCCGCCGCTGAGAGGAGGAGGCCGTCCCGCTGCCGCCGAGCCGCTCCCGCCCGCCCCCGCTCAGCCACGGGCGAGAGAGCCGTGACCCCCCCACGCCTCCTTCCCCCGGCGCGGGCCGCGGGACGGGACGGGATGGGACAGGACGCGCCGGGACGGGACGGGACGGGAGTGCGGCGCTCTCCTCAGCGGTGCGCGGCGGCGGGCGCGGGTAGGATCCCGATCCCGTCGCCGCTCGGGGCGGTGCCTCCTTGCTCATAGGCTGCAGGTTGAGGCGGGGACTGGGGCGTCCCTCGCAGCAGGCCGGTGGCGGGGGCGGCCGCTTTGTGTGCGGTGGCGGCGGGGCCGCCTCCCTGTCCCGCCTCGGTGAGGGTGAGGCCGGGCTGTTCAAACACGGCGGGCATGGTGGTGGGAGAGGAAGCTGGGCGTCGATGGAAGCGACTGCGGAGGAGGAGGAGGCTGCTTGCGAGGAAGGGAAATAAACCCTGTGTGAGGCAGGGATGTGTCGTGTGTCCTTTCGCCTCGTCCCCTCTGGCAGTTTCGGGCAGGAAGGTCGTGCTTTCTCCTATGTGGTGATCCCCCCTCTTGCATCCATGCCTCGCTTCACTGTCCAAAACCTGGAGGCTCCAGCGGCCATTCAGTGCCCTGAGGCGGCCTTGAGAGCCGTCGGGGTGCCGGCGGTGTCCGAGGCTCGGTGATGCTGCATAGCCGGGCACCGGGCAGCTGCGGGTCGGGCTGGCCGCGGGGCTGGCTCGCCGAGGCTGGCACCTGCTCTGCGATGGCCCTAGCCAAGGCAGGCAGCTGCTGGCAGGCTCTGCTCGCCCAGCTCGCCCCTGCATGCCTTCCCCTCCCCAAGGAGGTGGCTGATCTCAGGAGCCTTCGATTGGTCTGGCTGAGAGCAAAACAGGCGCCTCTGTCCCGCAGCTTCCGAGTGCACAGGATTCAAGCGGGGGTGTTGAAGGTGACCTTTAGATACCCTGCTCTCAGTCACAGCTTGGCTGGAGGGAGCTGTGCAGGGGCGGGCACCGTAAAGCAGAGGAGCTCTGGACCTGCTGCTGGTGGAGGTCGCTGCCAGCCCCTGTGGCATCAAGCTGGCGAAGTATTTGAGGCCAGGTTTGCCTGAACTGTGGTGGTTTGGCCCCTCATTCCTCTAAGGCACTTCGGATTCAAGGCAGGGGAATTGATTGATTAGCAAATGTGCACTCGGTACTTTGAAGATCTGAAGTCTTATGGAAGAATAAAGATTTATTAATTTCTTTTGGGATGATTTGGCTAGCGAAAAAAGGTGTGGGTGGTTGGGATTTTTTTCCCCCCCCACATTTCCGTAACCTTAAACAAGTTGCAGCTTGTGAGAAAACATGAACAGTTAGAATGTGTGAACAATTTATTAATTCTCATCAATCAATGACCTTTGTGAATTTAAACTATTATATATGATTTTCTCGAATTACTTTTGTTTTCTATCTTGTTATCACCATCCAGAAATGGATATGGGCTGCTACCTTAGTTACTGTTAATTCATTATAATTTTCATCTATATTTCCTTAACAGCCTTTTAAAATTTTCCCTTCTTTTATTTTTCTATATGTATATGCATGGGATTAAAACAATCAACTTCTAGGAAAGCTCCGTTGTGGTGTGTGATATCTTTTGTAGCACCTTGAATGAGAACATTAATAAGACCAATCTTTTAAAGTAACTTTCATTGCCAAAAAACATCAAACCAACAGAAAACAAAACCACCCACAATCAGGAAATGGAAAACAGTACACTGAGAAACATTACTGTGTGTGAGGAGTAACTCTGTTTAGATAAAAAGACTTGTTAAAACCCCAGATCTATTGCTTTGTCTTCTACAGTTGAGAAAGACATGGAAAGCTTTGGAAGGGCTGCACAAATCCTTGTGGTGTTTTGACTGACACTTACCTTGGGCTCTTTTGTCAACATTTATGTTTCTTTCTCTGATCTGTTCTGTCCCTGAAATTACATATATCAAGAAGCCTCAAGGCAAATGGAAATCTGAAATTACTAGTAGTTATGTAAATTTATTATTATGTTGTTTCACTGGAAAAACTTGGGGATTAAGATGTGCTGATAGAAGTGGGTCCCAATAAAAACCAGTTGTGTAGCAAGTACATTAAGGCATTGTAAGAACTCATTATCTGGAAAAGTAGAAAAATAACTGTTAAAAGGTATATAAAAGTCAAAAGGATGCTTTTACTTACACAGTGGTAAGAATCAAAGTGGATCCAGTGGTCTTCAGTCTGGCCTACCAAGGAGCCTGGGAAAGCCCTGTGCTGAGAGTTTGGATGTACATACCTGGGCATAATACACAGGAAAGTTATGGTCAGGGCTACTGTACATCATCCCATTTGTTGTCATTGATTCAATAAGAAATGTGTGAGGCAAATTTCTCTGTCCACACACACTTCTCATTCACCCTCACTGCCTGCAACTATTGAGATCAAAAGAAGCTATACTATTATGTGATATGTGTGCAGTTGTCTTCCTCAGAGGCACCCAAAATTCAGTGCATTTTGGTTTTATTTTCAGAAGTAATGTATGTATTCTCTTGTCTCCATGTTACACTGTGAAAGATTTTATGAAGGGTCTTGTTAATCAGTACATGGGAAAAGTGGCCAGTACCCCAGTGTTCTGAGTGCACTTAGCAAAAGTGTGACAGAGTTGGGATAATTTATCACTGTTCTGTATCAGCCCACAGAAGCTATATGCAAAACTCTCTGTAGGATTAAAAAGGGTCTAGGTATGAGCACTCATAGACTTTTTTTCCTTTTTTTTTTTCTTAAAAAAGACCTAATACACTTTCTGTTAGATAGCAGTAATAAAATTTTCAGGTGGATTAAGTATTTGGAGGTAAGTATTAAAGTTAACAGTTACAAAAGCTGCCAGATTTGGAGCAGCAGATTTATTTCTCCATATGTTCAGTAAACTTGCTAGGGAGTTATGCTGCTCCCTGCTGTGTAGCTACTGAGGGTGTGTAATCTAAACTATTTCTCTTGCTGATTTACCCACATCCAGGTGAGACAGGCTTAGGGACTTGCCCCGTGTCACTTATGGAAACTGAAGCAGATTTCCCCGGTAAGCTGATTGCAACTGTCTGAGGTAGCAATTGCTTTCCCACAAGTTCTTGCAGAGTGCATCAGCATTATCCATTAATAAGAGAATGTAGTGCAGAGTCACAAAGACCTCTGGATGCCACAAGAGTCTGCAAAGAATACAGATGTTCTTGTGACATAAACATTCTCAATTACCAGCCACAGTACCTAGTGCTTGTATAATGTTTCAGATGACCAAGACATTGAAAACCGTGAGTTATTTCACTTCCAATCACCAGAGAGATCTCTAGCCAATCTCACCTGTGCATCCAGAAGCACATTATGGACTACCTAGAAATCAAAGGACTAATTCTATTTAATTAGAACTAATTTTGAAGCCATGTGATTCATGAGAAATAGTCTGATAGCAGAATAGTACTGTGGCTGTTAAAAACAGATGAGATACTGGATTTATCTAGTGGTAAAGGTGGCTTAATGCTCCCCCTTTAAGTGTTTCTAGGTATATCAGAAACCATCTTTCAAAAGTGGTGAAAAGAAAAAGAACTTTTTTTCCTTCTGTGCTTTCTTTTTCTGTATATTTGGGTTCTTCAAAAGCGATTGGTCAGAGCAGTGTTTGTGTACTACTCTTCTCCCTCAGTTTCCTTTCTAGCTGCTCGGGGAGCATTGGAAGATTTCATTAAAACCAGAAGGTCTAGAAATGTATTTCTGAGATTTGACAGAAGCTTATAGCAGTTTCTCAGGAAAGCATCTTGCTTGCAACAGATTTTCAAACCCTGTATATGGCTAGATAAACATCTAAGCATTGATCATCTTACTGTTGTATTGTAAAGCAAAACAAAACAAAAATAACTTCTAAAAGTTGCAGGTAAGACCACTAAGTGACATGTTTCACAATGAGGCCGTTTTTCTAGAATCATAGAATCAATTAGATTGGAAGAGCCCTCTGAGATCGTCAAGTCCAACCTGTGACCGAATACCACCACATCAACCAGACCATGGCACTGAGTGCCATGTCCTGTCTTTCCTTAAACCTCTAGGGATGGTGGCTCTACCACCTCCTGAACAGTCCATTCCAATATTTAATCACATGAAGAATTTCTTCCTGATGTCCAACCTCCCCTGGCACAGCTTAAGACTATGTCTTCTTGTATGTCTTCTCCAGTTGCCTGGGAGAAGAGGTTGATGTCTGCCTGGCTACAACCTCCATTGACGCAGTTGTAAAGAGTTATAAGGTCTTCTCTGAGCCTCCTTTTCTCCATGCTAGGCAGTTCCCTCAGCCACCCCTCACAGGACTCATGCTCCAGACCCTTACCAGCTCCATTGGCCTTTCATGGATCTGCTCCAGCCCCTCAATGTCCTTCCTGAATTGAGGAGCCCAGAACTGAGTACAGCACGTGAGGTGCAGCCTCACCAGTGCCCAGTACAGGGGAGAATCACTGCCATGGTCCTGCTGGCCACACTATTCTGGTACAGGCCAGGATGCCCCTGGCCTTCCTGACCACCTGGACACACTGAGCTCATGCTCATGCTCATGCTCATGCTCAGTTGCTGTTGACCAACACCCCCAGGTCCTTTTCCTCCAGGCCACTTTCCAGCCACTCTCTCCCCAGCCTGTAGCACTGCAGAAGTTGTTGTGACCCAAGTCCATGACTTGGCATTTGGCCTGTTTGAACCTCATGCCGTGTCTCTTAGCCGATTGATCCAGCCTGTCCAAGCCCCTCTGCAGAGCCTTTCCACCCTCCAGATCGACACTCCCACCCAACTGGGTGTCATCTGCAAATTTGTTAATTGCAGACTAGGTATTCTCTAACCCAACTCTCCTTGATCATGGGAAAGTCTTCCAACATTCCATTTACCTAGTCTCATGGATATGAGAGCAATGATAAACTTGGGTTTTGTTAGAATAATTTGTTAACTTCTGAAAAAGGTTAACAAAAGTATTGCATTACAGTTGCTGCTTTTACTCTTCTTTTTTTTTTTTTTTTTTTAATTATGGTGAATGTAATATGTGTTTGGCACACTGAGACACTGATCTGTATTACCATGCTGCAAATGAACAGTTGATTGTCATCTACCAGTAATTCTGAGGGTCTCAGTGACGTAAATTTTTACTGTCCTTCAGGCACAGCAAAGGCAGGCCTCTTGCAGGATTAGGTGTCTTTATAAATAATCACATCACAGGTCTTCAGTTTTTCTTTGAAAGCCAAGGGTTTGAGCCTCTTCAGTCAATATCCACTCCACTACCTGTTAAAGCCAGGGAAGAACTCTTTGGGAAACTAATTTACTAAAGCCTAGGAGACTCATATTTTCTAGTTTATAGGCATGGCAAGAACTACACTGAAAAGCAGTTTCCTGCTTTTCTTGACCTGCTGCAGGTAGTAGGCAGGTGGAAAAAGGACTGGTGAGGTCCCACAGCTTCATCAAGTAAGATTTTTCCCTCACAGTGTTCCATGGAAAAATCACAATGCCACTTCGTCAGGAAGACTTGTTCTCAATTAGTTTAATTCTCTGGAAAGCTTAGTTTAGCTAAAATCTTTTTAACACCGCAGCAGGAAAAGTTTGTTCAGTGATCACTAGAAGATCTTTGAGGTTGTTCACACAGCTTGTAAAATGGCTACTTATATAATTTGTTCCTCATTCTTACCCAGTTTCTTTCCTACCTGTATCCCTCTGCTTTGTCATCACAGATTCAATAATTTAATTATTTGAAGCATTACAATGTTTTATGTCAACATGTGCGTAAATATTTTATCTTCTTTGGAGCAGTTTGTGCATTTTTATGCAAGCTCACTTTGCTGACTGTTTTTGAAACTTTAGCTGTAAATGTTTTGGTGGCTGCAAAACTTTTTAAACTATTCATTAGAATGAAATATTTTACCAGATAATTCACTGAGACAAATGTGAAATGTGCAGTCGGGAAGGTAAAATTATAACCAGTCACATAAACCTGTCCTCATTAGCTCCTTTCAAACATCTCCAAATGTTACCAATAGAGAAAGACATCCTTGGAGAGTGGCTTGAAATGTGAATTCTTTAGTTTTCAGTTGGAATCTGCTTGATGTTTGCGAGGAAGGCTTTAATTTTCTACATCTGAGATTCATTTTCAAATGCAAGCTAACAGGAAGATTAGCCTTTAAGGACTGTTAGTGACTGGCCAGAATGGTGTTGGTGACTAGAACATAAAAGGGAAAAAAAGAAAAATATGGACTTAAGAGTGAATAAGGGGATGCATCAAACTATACTCTCAGCTGGTGTCGATTGAGATGGCTTCCTTACAGTGGGACTGCGCCAGATGAGACCAGTAACAGATCTGTCCTTTGTGATTCCAGCTTTAGTCCTGGGCCACAACTTAAAAGTAGTTTTCTGGATTGTTTAGTTGGTTCTTATTTTACATGCAACATATAGAGCCTTTACTGATAACCTGTGGGACATTCTTCAAAGCTTTGCTGTAAAAACTGTTAACAGCAAAGGAAACGCTTGACACTTATTGCACTAATGAAAATATCTTCAGACACATTAAAGGCCTTTATGGAGTTTTGATGGTTTTATTATTATTACCATCCCTGCTTTAGTAAATTAGCAGGTCAAAGTTTTGTTTATTTATGTCAGAAATTATTGATGTATCTCTGGCTGTAAGCAGACATGTAAGAAGGGCTATGCCATGATCTTTGGATGTCTTACCATTTCCTCCTTTTCTGCATGTCTTTCATAATCCCAAGAGAGAGCTGGCTGTGTCCTTTATTTCACTTTAGCTAATTTCTATGGGCTTCTGTGAAACTTTCCTGCTGTTTCCTTGACGAATCATGGATACCCCAGCCTTGATAAAGGTGTTTGCCTCCTGGTAAAACAAATGATTGTTAGAGATCAGAAACCAGACTCAACACGGCCAGGTTTGCGTTTGTTTCAGCAACTTCTGTGATCTGTTCATATGTTTGGTATATTTATATGTTTTTCCAGCCAAATGCAAGGGGGTTTTGTATGAACCACAGCTTGTAAGTCAGAAAATTGCTTTGAAGTGAGCCATGATCAACAGGAGGCTAAAAGAAGTGTCTTTTTCCAATCACTGTACACAATTGCTTTAAAATGGTTTGGCAGGTTACAGACTGTATGTGGCAAAATAAGGTGAAGTTGAAAAAAAGACAATACAAAACAGAAGACAGGGCAGCGTGTTAGTCTTGTAGCTACCCCAAAGAGGGCATGACTGAGAGAAGAAAAGGTTACATGGAGTTTTGGATAATATTATAAAGCATAGTTTAAAAATCCTTTAAAACTACTTACTTGTTTTGGCTTTGCTTTTGACAAAATTAATTTTTTTGTTACATACTTTTGATTTAGGTAATTTGAAATGTCAATGCAGAAGAAGCAGCAAAAGTCATAATGTCCTAGCACCCCTTATTTAAAAGAGTTTAAAAGCATTGCTGTTTGACTTACAGCTGAGAAAACTAAAAAAACAAAAATTAGTGCTGTTTCCACTGTTATACTCTTTGGATGTTAATTTCTCTTTTGAGAATTGCCCATTGTATAGGAGAGACTTCCTTGTTTTACTGTTAACTGAAACGTCCAAAACTGTAATCCTGCTTTGGTAGTGCAAAGCTATGTTCATGTGAGCAGACATCACATGTTAAATGTTTTTTCATCTGTAATCTAATATTTATGAGCTATTACGGTATTGAGGCTTTCTGGTAATGAAGGTATTTGTTTTCCAGTGACATAATTTCACTGCTAAAAACAATTTCTATTTAACAGAACTGAAATGTTCTTGATGTCTGCAAATGTAATTCTGTCTAATACCAGAGTTTAGAATAGATGGGCCACATTAGCAGAGGAATACAGAAATGTACATTATTTCAAAAGAGATTAAATTTATATTAAAGGATGAAAATAATTGTGAAAACTTATGATGTTTTGTTTCTATTCTGAAATGACCCAATTCTTCTAACCACAGTTTTCATTGCATCACTTCCAGAGTGCTAAATACATTACATTTTGGCAAGATCATTGTCTCAAAAATACTAGCATTGTGCTGGCATTCCTGCTCCTTTGACTTGTATTTTTGGTGTAGGCAGCTAGATCAGCATTAATCAGTGCAGAAAATCCCATTTGTGTGCCAGGGTTTCAGACTGCTGGTAAAGACTTGCTCTTGGCAGGCCAAAGGGACAGATCCAGGGTCAGAAGGCATCATCTTTGCAGTGTGTCATGGTGTTGAGGACTTGGTTTTTGACTCCTGTGGAAAAAATACTACTGAAATGTTGTTTCTAAGCAATTAAAAAAAGACCACACTTGGGTAGTTTAATGTACTTACAAGAAGTAGCAGCAAAGTGAATATAGGTAAATGTCAGTGGGAGAAGAGTGCTGTATTTATGCAGAAGCATGTCTGTGTGTGTGTTGATGTACACACGTGTGTGTGCATGCATGCATAGGTGTGATTTTATACTCCAATTTACCCTATAGGAAATTTTAAAACTGTTTATCTTTTTCAGAAATTACAAAAAAAAAGTTGAATCCTTGTATATAGTATTTTTCTTTTTAAAGGATGATGTCAGTATTATATTAGTTATCTGCTTCTACAAAGGGTTTAGGATATGTCTACATGGGGCAGCTGAGCGTGAAGACCACCCCCAGTTCACCTAGATTGAACTAGGGTGATAAATCTGCAAAGCACTTTTCACTGTTGATAGCTCAAGTACCAAAGGTACTGTTGATAGCTCAAGTACCAAAGGTTTATAAAACTGTATTTGCTTGACCCACTGCTCAGGACAGTAAGTTTTCCGCCTTCACAAGGCTAATAACCTGGTCTCAGCATAATTTTGAAATTTCTGTAGTGTATCGTTCTGACACTTAACTGATGCCAGCCAGGAAATTGTGTCACGTTCAAGCATGCTGGGTGGGTGCACCATTTGTAAACAGGGAGAGTATTTGCCTTAAGCTATTAAAAAAAATATCATTCATTGTCTAGTTTATTTTTCTTATTAATATTTATACTCACCTTTCAGGCCTATGACTTTGTTGAACAGTCTGCAGTAGAGATGGACTCATCATAATGCTAAGATATGAAATGCAGGATGAAAGAGTGTGTCCTGGGGTTTTGATTCTAGTTTTAGTTTACCCTTTGGAGCTGTAGCAGATCATGCTCAAGCTCATGTCAACTTTCATGTTAACTTTAATTTTTCGTCACTTGTAAAGGGGGGTAATGGTGGTTGGTACCTTTGTGAAGTGTTTTGAGCACTTCAGGAAAATTGCATGTTGGTAACTAAGCCATTGAAAAATTACTAGATTTTTGTTTTGTAGTATGTTTCTACTAATATGGTGGGGGAACAATACTCTGCAGTGAAGGTGGAATTTCTCTGTGATGTAGAAAGTAAAGATAAATGTTGGAATGAAACAGAAGAATTCATTTCACCTTAAGGGATGGCTGCAGTGCAAAGATGTACATCTAGGGTAGTCATAGGCTGCTTTTCTAGTCAGTGGAGAACACTTGCCACAATCCATTTGACTTTAGATGTCTGCTTGAGGGTGAGATGAATAATGCCTTATGAATAATGCTCATTATATAATTTAATCTCACATCCTACTATAGGGGTATCTCCAGCTGGTCTGTATTGGTTGTGATTGCTTTTGTTTGGCTAAAGCACCACTTTCATTAACTTTCCTTAAGACTAATTTGTACAAGTAACCTAATATTTGTAGTGATGATACTACTTTTTTCCCTTTCCTTCCCACACATATATTGCGTTAACCTTCAAAAGCAGTTAATGAAGCATATAAACAGCAGTTGAAACTGCTTCTCACAGAGTATCATCATGTTTGGCAGGAAGTGCTGAGCGTTGGTCAGCAACTGCTCTGAAAAATGAAAGGTACATTTGGCATGCACAGTGAAATGCTGAAGTGGTGATCAGTATTTTGACAAACAGCTGAGTCTGGCTTGGCCAGCTATCGGGATGGTTGCATACACATTTTTCTATATTATTTTGATTGCATTACTTTTGGTTTTGACCTGAGGTCAGGATGATTATAAAGAGAGATGTGTCACTGCTTAACAAGGCTATAAAAACGTCTACTCAGTTTCTGCAGCTCCTTCTGAGGTGCGATGACATTTCTGCTTGGTCTGTGAATTGTGTCATTGCAGATATTTGCTTGACGGTTGTAATATGAATACAAGGCTTTTCAATATATTTACAAAAATACATGTTTCATCCTCTTTGGAACTAGGATATTATTATATACAGAGAGTAACTACATATTTAGACTGTGTTATTTGTGCAAGCTTGTTCTCACGAAATTAACATAAAGAGAGTTCTCATATGTGCACATAAGTGCTGGCATTTTTTCCTGGAGCTGGCTTAGGAATCTGAGTTAAGAGTAAAGGTGAATAATGAAACGTGATGTATGTGTACATTCCATGTCCCATTATGCTGATAGCCGTGTATCTGTCATTTTGGAGATGACATGAAAAGATAATGAGTAAGCCTTTGTGCATATCCTGTGGCTCAGAGAAGGAAGAAAGCTCTTCTGAGGCTCGCATGTCGTTAGCGGTTAGTATTGGAAAACCCCCTCCTGCTTGTCTTGCCTTGAGAGATGTGAGACTTGAAAGAACTTTCGCTTCTTTAACTGGTTTGAAAACATATTTAACCTCTGAGAAAGGAAGCCAGGGAAAGCGTTGGATAACTTGATTTACCATCTCTTGAAATACCTCCTTTACTAGTTCTGTGCCAGAATCTGAAGTGCTGTAGTGACAGCAGCCAAAAGGGAGTGAGGATTTGGATACAGATAAAGGGAAAGATTAAAAAAGGAAGTCTAAACCTGTATTTAATCCAATGGTCTCGTTATCTGAAGCTGGCCACTTCCAGGAGCTCTGCAAACCTTTCCTTTAGTGAATGAATTGAGCCCTGTGCTATAATGACAAATACTTCTGGGAAATACTTGTGGTATGTTAGTGCTACAGGGAAGAAGTACAACTGAATTAGATAGAAAAGCACGACTTTTTACATCTGTGGTGCATGTGGTTTATGGAGGCAAAGATGACCCAAGAGAGTGTCTGAGCTGTTGAAAAGCAGGTTTTGGAATGACATCCCAGGAACAGCTGCTGCTGAGACTCGGGGGTGGGGGGATGGTGCAAAGTGCTTTTCAGTGAAATGTCCAATTAAAATTCTTAAACTAAATTTCTTCAGTCCAAGAAAAAAATGGGATTTATTAATGTTTCTGATGGATTTATTATAAAACATTTCTACTTGAACATGATTCTAAAATTTTAATTCACATCTTTGTAGTTAAATTTTAGCTGGTTGATTTGGGTAAAATACTGACTTAAACCAGCTAAGAACCTTTTTCACAATCATCACAGTGTTATTGACTTGAAGTATCTCCTGTACTATAAGCTATGTGGAACAGAGAGCTCCAAAGCTCTAAGAGAAATGGTTTCAGGTCTCTTTGGAAGTAGATGTTCGCCCCTAAGTAGAACTGTTCAGCAGCATACATCCTAATTTGAGGATGTCTAGTAGTTAGGTATTGCAGAACTGAATCTAGCAGTACCTAGGTCACCTTTGTGACTACGTGTCGCCTTTGGAGATTTTGGCATTGGCTGAGCTGTATGCTCCCTGTAATTCTACTTGAATTTCACATCCTCCTTTTCTCCCTTCATAGAAATGTCTGCTTAGTTATTAAAGGTTCATGAGGCAAACATGCAAAGCTATATTGTAATTTCACTTTTCCCAGACATCACCTTTTTATTTCTGCTGTTAGAGCCTCATGCAGGGTAAAAAGGGAGTACATTCGCGCATCTAGCTGTTTTCTGGAGTCACTTCAAAGCTGCAGCTGAACCAAGAGGACAAAGATGGACAGAGAATCCTCAACAGTGTCAGCAAGTTTTGAACAGTCCATAGGAACGTGCATAATGACAATTTTGGAGAAAGGTGCCACACATGACATCATGGCAGTTACAGCAAATGGCCACAACTGGTCTTTTTTTTAAATCAAAGTGGGAAGTGAGGCGTGGCAAAAGTGAAGATTTAGAAATGTTGTGAGGTCTTGAGAATCTTAGGAAGGCTGAAGGTAGAGAGGCTTGGAGTAAGAGGCTTTTCAGCTGCTGACTTGCTTTAATTAGGAGCAATGGTTTTAAAGTTCAGCATGCCAATGGAAAATAATTCTCTTGCAAAGCCGTTAGTGAGAATCTGACGTCTTTTCTTTTGTTGTTATTTAATTCCACTGGTGTATGAAGTTGTCATCAGAAGAATGTTTGTTGTTTGTTTATTCAGGTCAGGAAAGTTGTTAATGAAATATGTAGTGACATAGTAATTATGTCATCAGATACACTGCTACAAAACTCTCCTTAGTGAAGAGGTATTTCCTTTGCACCTGATGATAATATTTTTCAACATAAAATATGTCAAAACTTAGAAGATTATCTTGGCAGAACATCATACCATTAAAGCAAGATTGAATATATCCCGTCCAAATCTCTTGCTTCTTGTAATGGTGCCTAAGGCTGCAGTCCTCCAGATGTTGATACTACCAGCATTTACATTTTGAATGAAACCCCTCTCTTGTTACCACAGACACTTCACAGTAGGATTCTACACTTTTTTTCAGAACAATTTGTGTGATGTCATGAAAAATATTGTGATGGAAAAAAAAAACTAAGCAGATTTCCACACACCCCCCTTCAAAATAATTTGCCTTTAGCAATTATAATGAGAGAGGATGGGACAGCAGCTATTTCATGCTCCTTGCTTCCCAATCTAAGTTAAGGTTGCACTGTTTGCCCATAAATAGCTAAAAATTGCCTTAGTCTCAGGAAGGTAACAGAAGGTGCTGCAGTAGAAATAGAAAGTGGAAGGGCAAGCAAAAGTTTCCTTGCACTAACACTGTCCAGACATCATCAGCATTAAACTTAATGAGCCTTATTTTCACTGAGTCAGCTCACACTGCTCTAGCCTTAAAGGGACCCTAAAACAAGTCAGAATGGGAATCATTTCCTCTAAGTTTTGGTAATTGACACACCTGCTTCCACAGGGGTTTGAGAGATGGTGGTAAGAAAATTCCATTCCCTTAGTTTTGCTGGATTCCAAAGGCAGCATGCAGCCTTCTTGCTGTGGTGCTGCAGTTTCACACAACTTTGTGAATGAAAGGCGGGACCAAGAGATCATGGGATGACAAAGGGATGAGCTAATAGGACACTGTAAGGAGAAATGCAAATTTTTTTGTGTATATTATTAATAATAATATACTATATTAGTAATAATAAAGTTGAGAGAGATTGGGCAGGCTTCCATTGGAATTGTATTATTTTTACAAGAAAAACTATGTCACCTCATATGTATCCAAGGGTTGCTTCATCCTGCTGTCATTTACAAGTTTAGCTATCTTATGTGCTCAGTGTTTTTCTGGATTAGTAGCTGAGGCTTGACTCTTGTAAAAAGATTCATGGTGTGGATGCATAGACTAATTTTCAGTCCATTGCTACTATTGCTGCCCTGTACACTCTAAATTGGAGCTTACGAATGTCAGCCTGAAGAAGAAAGGCATGGCTTGGAGGCTTGCTGATAATTTCAGGATCTGATGTTCAGCCCACCACCCTCCAACAAGCAGATCTTGGTCAGACTATTAGTAACAGTTCCAAGTAAAGTCATGAATACACTACTGAGCAGAATGTGTGTGAATTACCTTTGTCATATGTGTGGGTTTGTGGTAGTGAGATATATATGAGAAGATACAACAGTGAGAAGTAATACACCAAGTCTTCATACATATGACTTACAGAGGTAAATGATTTTCCCCACTGCTGTATTCCCCTACACAGCAACTTTGCATGGGAACACCTCATTAGAAAAAAATATTGGGATTGTGATGTGTGTGGAATTTATTTACAGGTTATACTTATTCAAAATTAGAGGGATCAGTCTTCTAAAACTCACTTTTACATCATGCCTCTATATAGTGGCAGAAATACCATTGCATATAGTATATTCAGTAAATGCACACAAATACATGTTCTTCAGAGTGTCATGTGCTCTTTGTTTTGTGCTTGCACTTCATATAATTTCTGTTCAACCATGATGTCGTTTGGCATGGATGGATGCTTGTTTGTAGAACAAGTAAAATAATTCCTGAGTTAGAGAGGTCATAGATGGGGCAATGGGACTGGAGACCCAAAGCTGGAAAATATATTAGCATAGTTTAATCAGTCATACTAAATTCCACTGTGGCATATTTCCTCAACAAATTAGTTAAAAGGATTCTGGGTTCTGTCACTGGAAAAAAAAACACTTATCGTTATTCTAAAAAGATTTTTTTTTCCCTTTAATTATTGTGTCTGAAAGTTTTTGGGCTTTTTTTGTTTGTTGGGGTTGGGTTTTTTTTGCATTTTGATGAGTGTCAGTAAAGTTCATGCTCTAATGTTTAAAACTTATATTAGGATATTTGGCTTTTCCTGTAAATTTTGCCAGAGCTTTGTTATGTAGCCTTGATTAAGTTATTCATTGCTTCTGTGTCTCACTGTATTCAGGTGACTCTCCAGCACTGTCCTAAACTTGTGTGTCTGTAAAATGCATAGTGGAAAGTGATGTTAATATCAGATGGAACTTCTAAAAATTAGCGCCATTCAAAGAAGTAGTAATTATTTGGAAGTTGGCTAGTTTGTCTTATCCGGCATGTTTTCTGGTGAAGAGCCATTACTTCAAATACTGAAAGAATGTGCGTGCAAACCATTGGCGAGGCAGTGTGGGTTTTGGCAGAACAATATGCTTAGGTGAGCAATCCCAAGCAAAGGAGTACAAATGTGAAAGGATATCAGTGAGATTCATCTGAAGAATGACTGTGGTTGTTTCATTTCTAGAATGAACAAGTGAGTTATGCAACATTAACTACCTCTTGAATAGTTTGAAGCTAAAGTTGGAAACCAATTTAGAACTGCTTTATTGTCGTATATTCTTATGCATCCTATCCAACTGGTACCCTGCCTCCTTCGTCCCTTGAGAGGAAGGGTAAGAAAGGCACTTCAGGAGGGAATACAGTTCCTTTACTCTGGGGTGACTCTGCAATCATTAACAACAGCACTCTTGTTGAGTTGCACTCTCGATACATTCAAAGTGAAATTTCTCCTCTATTAGAGTGCTACCCCTTTTTCACAAGTATTTGTAGAGCTTTATAGTTTATAAGCTTCATGATGGTGGCATCCCACCCTGAAGTACAACTATAGTATGATACAGTGTGCTGAAGAACTCATCTACAGTTATTTTTTTCTTAAATAGATATGCCTAATGGAGTTTTAAAAAGTACAGAAGTAATTCACAAAATTCAGTAATTAGTGATATGGTAAAAATAGAATTCCTCTAAATCACTTTAAAAGTTGGGCTGTTTCCATCTACACCATTTAAATAGGTATTAATTTAAAGCCAGCTGCTTCTTGCCTTTTGCATTTCAGTATTGCTCTGTTAGCTTTTTGTTCTTCCTCCTGAGGATTAAATCTGTGTCCTGCAGGCTTATCAGCCCTGACTTTTTGAATGTGACAACACTCACTGTGATCTCCTAACTCATCAATCAAGTGAGACCCTAGTCTTTGAAAGGGTTTTACAGAGCCTCTTTCTTCAATAGCGCACAGTATTTCCATACTAAGAGCATACTATGCCATAAAATAATGTTTATGTTGCTTTAGGCTTAATACCATACCATTTATGAGCACAAGTGCTGAAGCAATTTGGAAAGAGATGTTAACTTTATATCCTGCTAGGGAAGTAGTTTTATTACTATGTATGCAAAGCAACAGGAAGGCAAAGCTTTGCTTTTATATTTTATTAACTATCATTATCATGTTTTGGCGCCTTTTCTTGTATCAATATTTGCAGACATATACAAGTCTTTCTTTATGAGCATACTAAGCAGTTAGAAAATTAATAATGTAGCTTCTGAATCTTTAGAAAAAGCACTTTCTTTAGAAAACAAATAATTACTTCAGCAATGAGGCTTAAAAATGCCAGATGTAGAAAAGCAACATTGTGCTTTGGCATTGGAAAGTGGGATAGAGATGAAAGCAACTAACCTAACTGCTATGCAAAGGAATATCACTGTTGGTAGGGCCAGTCATTTAAATATGAATCAAGTCCCAACACAGTCCTGAGATATCCTAAAATCATTGAAATATCCTTCAGGTTACTTTTTGTTTGCCCACTGATTTCATTCTTTGGGGTTACTTTCTGAGTTTTTTGTTATAATTAGGAGATTGAGAAACCAATGTTAAGATTTTTCAAGGTGGGACAAGTTGTCAGAAGCATGAATTTTAATCAGGTTACAAAGTTCTATGAAATTCCCTAAACCTGCGAAAGTCTGTAATACTGTGATAAGAAAAGTTCTGAGATAAACTTTTTCAGTCTCTGAAATGGCTTTTGACTGGGTTTGGAAAACAAAATCCTACACTGAGAAAATTAATGTACAATTAAATGTCTTGTTTTGGTAAGGTTTAAGGCTATACTTATTTTTTCATACATATTGTGGTTTATACTGTAGAAGACATCTCAAAAAACACTAATAAGAATACAGAGAAGCTACTTATTAAAGGAGCTTGATCATGTTCAGTCCATTTTCCATGGAAATTCTAACAGAATGGAATTTCACATGGATATAAGTGTTGTACTTTTTGTGAGAATTTACTGTGTATAAAGAGTATATTTGCTGAACCCATTTTGAATCCAAAGAATTAGGTACACTCGGGAAATGGAATCCTAGAATATAGATTGCCTTGTATTAAAAAAAAAAAAAAATCTATGACTTTATAAGGCATTCTGTAGGAATGAGAATATTATTAAGTAGGAGCTGGTCTGGAGAGACATGCAGATGCCTTGCTCATTGCAAATGAGTTTTGAAAGTGGAGTCTAAATGAAAGCAGCTAATGATGATAGAGATGTAGCACAAGCATTGCCACATTGCAGTTGCTGCTTTGAAACTTTTAGATACCCTTGATCATTAAAAATAAAAAAAGAAGAAAAGAAAAACCAACTCAAAAAAACACCCAAACCAGCCAAGCAACCGAGCAAAAGCACAATAAATCACTCCAAAGATGGTTTTATGACAAGAAATGAAATTACTGAGATAGCTCATCATAATCTGAAAAAATATTATCTTGTCAGTCTGAGATGTTAGCAAGCAGGTCTAATGACTATTTGAACGTGCAAATTATCATTAAAGCCTTTCTATCCTAGCTAAAAACTTTTGAAATGTTTTTCACTGAAATGAAATGCTTTTTGTCATTATACCTCTTGTCTTCCTGAGGTTCAGTCTTCTCTTATTTACCTAGCAGTAGATTTTATTTAAGTGCTCATAATAATGAGCAACTCAAACATTAGTAGAGGAAAGATTAAAGCTTTTCTTTATCTACTTGTTGCTGACACAGAATTTGTTCAATTTATATTGTATGAAAAATGCTGGGACAAGCAGAAAAAATGTGATTCTAGCAATCAGGGATTTCCATACCATTATGATTGGGTATGTCATTCCAGAGGAGACCAGAAGCCTCTTGCACATGGAGCATACCATTTCTTCTCAGTAAGATTTTATGGTTGGCCAAGTTCAGCTGTAAAGAGATATAAAATGAGAACTATCTGCTTCCTGTGCATTTGTAGTAGACCATTAAGGTATGGATCTGGATCTTGGTATGAATCCAGCAAATGCCAGGTGTGCTTTTCTAGCCTCACGTAGATGAACATTCATGGGGTTTGGCAAGCTTCCGAATGAGCTTGTTCAGGAGGGAGCTGATGCTATGATTTTTGGTTGGTTTGAAATCATGAAATGTTGCAAACAGTCAAACTTCTTCATTGCTAGTCAAACTAGTTTTGGCTTGACAGACAACACAAGTTTCTTTCTTTGAAATCCACATTTGTAATTTCTGTAGAAAAGGCCTTCTGTTTGATATTCTTTCACAAATCAGTAATAACATGACTAAATACAGATGGTTTGGGTTGATATCTAAGTTTAATTTGCAAAAGCAAGTAACCTCACCATGGAGTGTGAACTGAAGTGGGGCCATGTGGAATTACCTTTGCAGTTCACCAGTTGTTTCAGAATCTGTTATTCCGCTGGCATGCACATCTTTTATTTGTAGTTATTTTAGTTCCTCTAAATGATAAACTGTCTTAGTGTTGAATGATAATTGAGAATCTGACCTCTTGTTATGCCCAAAAATTCATTTTAAAGAAATATCAAATTTACAAGGAAACTTCACATTTCAACATAACTGTGCATTCTGAGTTCAGCTGTTGCCTGTTTATGTCATGGTCTCTCTTGGTGGCATACATCCAGTTTTTACTCTAGAGTTCCAGGTTTACCCAGAGCAAAGCATGTCTTCCTCTAAAATCATTCTGAATTACATACTACACTTTATAAAATCATCAGACAGTTGAAAGAGGCAGAATATTGCTGGAAGAAAAAGAAAGATCTCGAGGTGAAGTAAATAAGAAAATGCCCAGTAAAAAATTAATTTTATACCAGTCTTCCTCCTGTTTGGCAAGTTACTTTTAAACAGATTTTCAAAGTTAGGGAGGAATTTCATGTTCTTTATTTTCAAATAGCCTAGACTTAAAAAAATTCTAAGCACTACAGATCTAACTGGGGTATGTACTTGTACTACGTAAATTATTATAAAAAAGAAGGTGCATAGGTAACAAATTGTACAGCCAGAATTAATTGTGTTTTTATTGGTTTAGCATTCTTCCACAGAAAGAGGAAATGATAATTCTTGTTCACAGAAGTGGTGTGAGATAAATTCAGTACCATTTATAAAGTTCTGAGGTGCTATTATGGTATTGAAAAACTTTGGAGAAGCCCATAATAAACCAGTGTTTAAATGCCCTGCATATTAAACATGGGCCAGGGAAACTCTTTTGTGTACCATATGGGAGAGAGCAGAGGAACAAATATTTGATTACCTATGGGAATGTAATCAGTGCCTTGGGTGGTTTTGGTCATATCCTAAAGCATTTGCTGCAAGACCAGTGCATACACCAAAACATGCTGTCTGTGTCTTTTGCCTGTGTCTTGATTTTACAGATGCTTAGTTGAGCATGTTTAAGCTTATTATTGAGCATAATATAACTTTAAATACGAATTTTTTGTGCTAAAATTGATCTATGAACAGCTTCATGATCTTAAATACTGCATCACTGAATAATTGTATTGGAGGTAAATGTCTAAGCTGTTTCCTATTTCTAGTTAGCTGTAAGCATTTTGTAGTTCTTGTTGATCACCATGTTGCCAGGAGATGAGCAGAGAGAAGCAACTGGTTAACAGCTGGTTGCATCTGGTCACAGCCAGAAGAGCACAGCAATAGAATAAACAATTCAGTTTTCAACAGCTGCATTTGCAGTTACAGTCTACTGAATCAAATAAGTGCAGTTTCCCAAGTATAATTTGTGAGTTAAAAACATAAATTATCTTTAGAAACATTTAGTAGTAATGAGAAAAAACTCCTATCCTTATTTTGTAGGGGTTCTTCCCTCTTTTACTATTGTTATTTTAAATTCCTGTCTTTGTTTTAAACATTGAGAACATCTACTAATAAACAACAGGCTTAAGCAATTTAATTCTCTCCTGTGTTTTGCACCCTGATGTACATTTCTATGTTTTAATCTCCAGAGATTCTATGCTCTCCTCTTTCACTTCTGGGAACACTTGAGTACTGTTAGATATTCCCTGATAAACACTAAGGACCTTGCTAACAGTTTTTACTGTCCGTGGGAAGTCACCAGATACAATATTGATGGGTAAGTGTAGAACATGTTATTGAAGAACTAATTGGATTTGGAATGTTGTCAAGTAATGGAGTGCCTGAATGTGCTACTGAAAGCTGTCCAGAGAATGGGAGATGGTCTTACTGTTTGAAGACATCATGCCTGGGGCCAAAAATATTTGTATTGTTTCTCCATCAAGATGTCAGCATTCTCAGATGCCTGTTAGTTTGTATTATCTACCTGTCTTGGAGAGTAGTAGCCTGTGAACAAGAAAAAGAACCATAAGATCACAGGTATAGCAGATTATTCAATCAGGGCATATCAAGTTTAGGTGAGATTTTGGCAGATCAAAAATCCTTTCAAGTTACCTTTTGATCCACGTACCACCGCAGCTGCAGTTGCTGTTATGTAGTAACTATCCTTATATGAAAAGCTATTTCCAAAGTAACAAGCAGTAGACAAAAAAGTTTACCTAAGTCACCAAAGAGCCTTAACAGTTTCTTCAACCTTTTCTTATCTCCTGAGTAAATAAAAACTGCCTAATTATATATTTACTTGGGAGACTGAAAAGCTTTCTTCAAAGTCATTAATACTACTTGCATAGCTGGTCCATATTTTATGGGCTCAAGACTTTTTTATTCACTTTTTCTCATTAAATGAACCAATGTTTCGGGTCTGCTTTCATAATATTTTATTTAAGCTATTTTGATTACCATCTGAATAAGGAGAGGAGGAGTGAGCCCAAAGCTGTATTGTAAAACATCCATGATGCTAAAATCTTCTTTTAACAACAATCTTTTCTGTTTCAAATTGATGTGAACCAATACAGCAATTTAAAAAAATCATTGCATTAGCAAACAAACAATCATACTAATATGAGTGTTAGCATATTTGTCACATTAATGCATCTTATTCAATAGAACATAAAGAATTCTAAGATGTTTTGTTTACTTACTCATCTGAACTTTGGTATGCAAAAAGTGTCATGCCAGAAAAACCAGAAGAGACAAATGATTTCCTAACTGTGATTGTCACATAGGTAGATGCACACCTAGGTGTATTTTTAAAAGAAGCAATGTTAAAGATGATAATTGAGCCATTTAACTTTATATAACTGTACATATGTCTTTGATTCATAAAGGTCATCAATCAGACACCTGAAAACATCCCTTGGTGAGTCACTTAAAATAGTGTATTTTTAATCCATCACATCTTCACTCAACCTAAAGAAATGCTACCGTTTATGTTAATAACCTTATAAGCACAAATCTATGGGTTTTTACTTTATGCATAATCACAGTATCAGCAAATGTAACCCTCTGGACACAAGTTGCCTTGTACCAGTGGAATAAATGAGTTGGTCTGGACTTATGTAAAATTCTTGTTTCATTTGGAATATATGAACTTGGTTTTAGATTAATTGTCTGAAGAAGCTTGAAATCTCAAAACAGTCATACAGAGTTCACCCCAGAACAGAAGAATGAGTGGACACAAGAAACAAAAATAGAACAAAAAGAAAGGAAAAGCAGCCAAAATAAATGTCTCTTTTGCTCTCAGTAGAGTAATAAGCAGCCAGTATAGAAAACATGCATAATATTAGGGGTTCTTCAGTCTAACACCTCTGCAGAGAGACAAGAGAAAGTGTCTGGTTTAATCTCTGTGGCTCCTCAATATATCTGACAACTGCTAGAGAAAGGAATGGACCCCACATCTTAGGTACCAGCCCATCGTTGCTGTCCAAAGGGATGGCAGAAGTAGTTGCTTACTTTGCAATAAATGCGTTTCTCCTGAATTGTTACAGCATTCTCAAAAGGACAAACTGAGGTGTCAATGGAGCATTTTGATCCAGGAGATCCCTACACCAGTACTCCCTTGTCAGTGTGGACTTCAACTCAGCTAGATTAAAAGAGGAAAGTGAGGACAGTGGTCATGTCTTGAAGCAGCATTTAAATGTGTAATTTTAACCAAGTTGAACGTGTGTGTCCGCACTCTCTTTTCACTGATTACAATGTCGCTGATAGATCATGCATATTTTTTTACTACATGTGAGTGCTATTTCTTGGTGTCAGTGACCAGGTGCACAGGTATGATCAATGAATGGCAGTGTTTTGCCCTGTCAGTAAAAGTAGATACAATGGGTTAGTCATATATGTGAGTTTAGCATGGCATACTCATACATTTTTTTTTTATCTTCCAAGAAAGCAAGACCAATATAAGGGACATTTCCCAGAGCCTTGCCTCTTTAGTGATAACAAAACCTGAGCTTACTCTCATCACATAGCAACTTCTGGTGACAAACACTGTGACTACTTAAGAACAGTCAGAAAAGACTGAGAAGTGGTATTACTAGAAAGCATTGTTTCTGTTTCTCTTATCCTGTTGACCATTGTATTCTTTCCACTCAATGTATGACTCATGGTGTCAGCACTGAACCTCGTCCTGATCCAAACACAGAAAGGGAGAGAGTTTTAAATGCCAGCCATGTGTTTGCTCCTTAAAGGAGTGCTGGTCAGCTACTAAAGCCACTATCAGCAACAGGTAGAGGAATGTGAAGAATGCTTAGAAAAAATGCATAAAATGTATGTCTTGTTTTCTTATCTCTTCTCTCACACAACAAGAAGACACTTACCATCAGCCCTTGTCTCTTGGCAAATTGTTTCATTATTCCTGCCACAGACAGAACAAATTGTCATTATTCTTCTAATTTAAATTTCTTATTGTCTGTCTGAATAAAAGTGGTGTGGCCAAGAAGGATACCTTTACAGAGTATGAACTACCATCTGCAGTACTGTTATAACATTATGCTTCTGAGTCTTTCAGACAGGCTTTTGCTAATATCAAGAAAATTATTTTGAAAATTATTTTCAATGCTATAGTTGTTCGTAAAATTATTTGGTTTTTTTTATCTCCATTGCTGTGGAATTTTTGGCAGCAGCAATAGGAGAAAACAGCAAACAAATGAAGGTGTAAAAAATGCATCTGAGCAGAATACTGGAAGACAATGGAAATCACATAAAACTCTTGTATTCTTACTCCAGAAGAAATCCAAACCACAAATTTGCAAATGATTTTATTGTATTATTTGTGCCACTTTCTCTGGCTTATTTAGTCTGTGATGACCATGAGCAGTAATACCCATTTTAACTACAGTACTCCACCTTTTTTGAAAATAAAATTAGAGGAAGTCTGAGGCCACTCTGGAAGAAGGTTTAGTTGCCTAATCTGTGGTTGAGTTTGGGATTAGAAGCACTGGTTCCTGAATGGTTGTTCCCTCAGAGAGCAGTGAAGCCCTGCAGTGCTGTGAAAACCATCATTTCAGTGTGGAAAAGCCGGGTGATCCCTCTGGGAATACTGTGCATTGCTCTGGAACACGCACAGCCGCTCTGCTCATGGAGGAGGAGTGTGTCTGTCGAGCTGAGGGACACTGCATATGCTTTTTGGAAGGCAGCAGACATGAAAAAGAGAGATAGCCCTGAAAAAAATGGCTATGTGGGCTTTCAGCTAATGTATCTTGGCACAGGGCCACAGAGCTATGCGGGTTTATTAAATGTAAGAGCTGTTGCTTGTGTGTAAATTAGGACTGCCACCTGGCTGGTTTCCAGCTGTCTTGCCTGGTTTAATTCTGAACTTGCAGGCTGCTGTTGGAGCTACTGTACAATTTGGTTTGGATATTCTCAGTAGACGTTTCTTTGGAAGGTAGATGGCTTTTTCTGTGTTGAAGATGACAGCATTTCACCTGTGTTTTAGCAGTAAAGGGACACTGAAGTCACAGAGGTGATTATTCTGAAATGTTAATGGTGGTGACCACCCTGATAAGTTAGAAAAAACCATCACTTAAAATGTAGAAAAACAGATTAGCTTCATCCAAATAAAATGATGGTGAAAAGGCATGCAGTCTTTTTGACTGTGTTTCTTTTTATAGTCTTTTCAAATTATAAGTTATGGAGATGAATGTAGATAATAAGTTACAATAGAAACACATTTTGACACTGCATTCTAGGCCAACAGAAGCTAGTAGATAGAAGTTTTACTTCCTAAGAATTTTAAAAATGTCTTTGTTATTTCTTGCTTGGCTTTTGTTTTCTGTCTGACTCTAGAGATATTCTAAACTTTAGGTGCTTAATTCAGTTACTAATAAGGACCATTTTCTCAGTTTCTTAAGAGGAGGTGCTCAGCGTCTTTCTTGATCACTCAACAACCTTTCTTTCATAGTGGCCAGTACAAGCCACATCAGACAAGACTGAGAGTGCAAGCGCTGGATGTTTTAGTTAATTTTGGGTTCAAAGTGTCTGAAGAATTATATTATGATCTCACTTCACCACCATTTTTAAGGCAGAGATGATACTTCCAAAGTTCCAGTAAGTGTCTAAATTTGTCCGCACATTTCAGAGACAAAATTTGTATTCTGACCATGCATAAGAATGTATGTCTGTGCTACACAATACGAAGCCAAACTCAGGTGTGTTTGGTCAATGGACCTTCTTGGCTGCCTTTTCTTATATTTGTGAAGTTTTATTATTTTTCTTATGACTTTGAAACAGTCTTAGCAACCTGTACCAGGCTATGGAGGATTTGCATTCTCTTGTATGGATGAGAAAAAAGGGCGAACATTAATTCCAAATAAACCATCAACCCTTTTCTCCCCCCCCATACAATAGTATCCGGATGTTTTACTTCTGCTAGAAACAACTCACTAGCACCTAATACTTACAATATGTGTATAAACAGAGAGGTCTTGTTTACATGCCAAATGCTTGCACTCACCCTGCTGTCCACTGCTGGGAATAGAACTGTGTGGCTGTGAGTGATTCTGGTCCTTTGCAGAATTTTTTGTGCTGCAAAATGACTATTCAGATCATCATGGGTATTCCTAAAATGCAGGTGAGGGGAAATGGAGGTGGGTAGCATGGGTATGATTAAAGAAAAGATGAGTGCCCTTTTCCAAATCTGATTCATTCTTGCCCCTAAGCACAATGTAAATGTTAAAAAGCTCCCAAAACAGAAATAAACCCACGTTTTCTTCTTCTGTTAGCATTAGGTAATCTGCTGTGATCAGATGTTCAACACATCATAATATACTGCACTCATTTCAAGAACTTTGGAATAAAAAGTAAAGGAAATTAGATAAGATGTCCACTGAGCTTTTGGGATCAAGATATTGTGTTCAGATTAGATTTTAAATTAGTAAGTGCTTATTATTATCTTATATCCTAACAATTCATAGATAAATATAGCAATGTAAAGATGAGACAGCTGCATCTTGTAAAGATTTGTACATTCTTAACACAATTTTCTAGCAATTCAGACAACATCACATCTGTCACCTTTACAATATCTTGCTTTGATGTCCCTGGCATTTGGAGCGGGGGTGGGAGTCCTAAAGATGCTAAAGTTTATGAAACAACTTTGCCTTCAGGGACACTTGACAGTACACAATCTGCAGTTTATCAGCACCGCCCCCCAACAACTACAGGTTTTTTAAAATTTTGTAACATTAAGATAGCTTGAAAGCACAAATGCTCTTAAAAGTATGTGCTTACTGTTTATGCCTGTTGAAATTATCTGGATTTTAGCTAATGGATTTTAAATGTTCTACAACTTTTGAACACTATTAATATATATGTTGAGTCTTACTCTTCCTTCACTGAGAGTCATGCAGTCTTGTTGACCTTCATCTGTCTTGAGTTGTAGAATAAGATATGCACAAAGTATTCTATCACCCTCTTCATCATCTGTTGAAACCAATTGTTGGAGCAGTGTT
>JBBMKD010000145.1:100751652-100822789 GCA_037834095.1 Argya squamiceps | reverse complement strand
ATCCCACTCAGGTTGTATTCTGACTCTGTCAGTGGTCTTTTTGTATTATTGCATTTATTTTATTTTACCTTTTTTTTATTTTTCTTATTAAATTGTATTTCTGACTTGGAGCCTCTCGTTTGTTTTGCTTTCAAACCATTACATCATCAATTATAAACACTTAATGGCCAGCAGAGCCAATTTTGCTGGCACCTCCTGAAAACATTCAGGATATCATATCACGTTCCTGAAAACATTTTCAGGATATTTTCAGATACTGGGGTGTCACATCAGTTTCGCATGTTCAGCAGCCATCTCCCTCCTTTTTTCTGTAGGAGAAATGCTTCTTTAGAATTTTCTCACAGCTGCAAGAAGCTGAATGTGCTTGGTCATGGCAATAACACTTTGAACCCCAGAGGAGAACCATGTATCAGGATATAACCCTACTCCATTTCCCATTTAGGACAATATCAAAATTTCTACTAACCAAAATAAAAACAGAAAAGGAGGCAATGTCTTCTACTTATCTGGCACACTGCTTAAGCATGAAAAACAATGTAGTTCCCAATTAGAGTACACGTATTTCTGTTCAGATGTTCTGCATGCAATCTAACTGTGTAATGAATATGAGTTAGAGCTCCTATTTAAATATTTACATTTGAGGCTCAGGTAGTCCTATCTTTTGCTTCAGCTACTACTTGCCTTTCTAATAAGTCTACACTTTTCATGTGGCTTTGACAGTGGATTATGTCACAGTTTTTAATCTATGGAAAGTACAATGGATGCCTGCTGAGACTTTGGAAAGTGAGCAAGGACAGGGAGAAGGCAGAAAACTTTGCACAGAAGAAGTTTTATTTTAGCAGAGCATTGGGCTATTTTCCAATGAGAGAGCTGTAAAAATAGGATGCTATGTATCACAGCTAGAGGATAAAATGTTCTCACTAGGATGCAAATACAGTGTACAATCAAACTGAAGGAGATGTGAACAGACTAAATTGATATTTGATAAGGAAAACAAGGAGTCAGAGATCTGCATACTAATGCTAGGAACCCAGATGAAAAGCAGAAAGAATTGGAATTTCTAATGGTGAAGCACTTGGACATGATCCAGGCATTAATTATAAGGAAAATACGGAATTGCTGAGTGTATATATGGGGAGGATGGCTCTGCATTTGGAGTGATGATCTATGAGTTTGCATCATAATCCATCCACCAGCTAACTGAATAAAAAAGGATTTGAATAAACATCTTCTAAATGCAGTATTTTAAAAATAATTTTCTAACATCAGAGTCCTTAAAGTTTTGGTTTCTCCTATACCTTGTCTGGTGTTATTTACTTGTAATTTCCAGAGAAAATGTGACAACTTCATGAAACTGCTGAAGTGTTTGTGTAGTATGACTATACATTAAAGGGAAACAGGAATACGGGAGCAGTCACAGGCTGGATCATGTGGTATGAGGAGGGAGGGTGAGAAAGGATTCACACATGATTCAGCTAAAAAGGAGTGAAGAATGAGGAGCATAATTGATCAAGATAATTTTCTGAAAATTAGATATTCTCAAAGAATTTGGTGTGATACTTTGACAAGATTATGATCGTTTGAGAAAACTGCCATGTAGGTCTGTTTGGAATCCTGTAGGGTGAATGACTCCATATTACCTCAGAGTATTATTCAAAATACAGCACAGTACACTAACAATAAAGCATAATAAGAGATTAAGAGATGGCTAACTGACAGATCAGAAAAATAGTTGTCAACAGAACATCCGCATACAGATGTCTGTATTTCTGCATTAGATATAATTTTTTTTTTTCAGAATTTTCATCAATGTCTTGAAACATCAATGTCTTGGTAAACTCACTACCAATGAGGTTTCCAAAAATTGTAACAAAAAGTGCCCTGCAAACTACTGAGGTGAGCAGTACAGTCAGAAACAAAAAACTTCTAAGGAAGCTGACCTGTGCCGAATTGCTTCTAGTATTCAGTTTGAAGATCTCTGAAGATTTTTTCATCTTTCTTCTGCAGTTTCTCTGATCCCTCTGCATTGCATCTTTGGGTTCTCTCATTGACACAGTGATTCTGTTGCCTGCTAGATGTCTTATGAGTTCTCTGTGTTCAAAAATATACCAGTCTACTCCAGACATGATTACTTGGCTACATCAACACAGAAAAAACCAACCCCTAGACACACTCTCATTTTGAGGGAAACTATCATGGTCTGGCCATTTCCATAGTGTTACATTTTCCTTACTTTCACATCAGGATGGTTTCATCTAATTTGCCCTTTGGGAGAGGTCCCCAACCTCTGCTAGTTCCCAGGCTTTTTTCTGGAGTAGTGACAAGGTCAAAACGCTGGCAGGGACTGCTGAGTGTTCTGACAGTGTGGGTGGATGGGTTCCAGGGACAAAACCTGTGCCTGGGTCTGCATTACATTGGTGCACATACAAACTCTCTGTGCAAATCAGTGTTCTGCCTCCTTTCTCTGACATCTTTTAATGTGTATTCACCTGACAATCAAATTCAGTGCACATGAAGTGAAACATGTATTTCCCTGCCTATGATTACCCCTTCTAGAACACGTTCTCACAACTACTGCTTTTCCTGATCTCTACAGTTAAACATGAAATTCTAGAAAGATGTGGATAGACAGCCAAAGAATATAGGTAGGGAATTGATTTTTCCTCTGCAATTAACCCTGCACACTGGATTTAACTACCCAACCATTTCTTTCCTGCTCATGAAAAAAAAAAAAAAACATAAACATAATTTTGATGTTCACATTTTCAAAAGAGACAGTGAACAATTGGAAGCACTATAGAAAAGAGCCATAATAATATTCAAGGACTGAAGAAAATACCATAAAACAGTCTGTTTATCAAAGCTGATTGCTAAAAACATGTAAATACCTTCTCAATTCTGAATGGAAAGTGCTCTCACCCTTGACAACAGCTGAGATGTGAATAGGAAGAACCTGTTCCAACCTGAAAAAAATGTTAGAATGGAAAGGAATGTTATGCTATTTGCTTCTTCTTTATTTAAGTGTTATGGCTTTTATATACAAGAATATATTTTCACATAAAGTACTTAGTGTCACATAAGTTGCTTGTGTAGGCAACCAGAAAAACAATGGTACTTTTATCACTGAAACAGTAATGCGAAATTAGTTCATAAATACAGAACAACCTTTGTTTCTGACTGTTGATGAGTTATTGGAAGTAGTGCCTAAATAGCTAATATAACTTTATTGTGGTACATTGCCTGTACCTGCAACTTGTTTGTGCTATCTGTTTATCCTTCCAGGTGTTCAAAAATGGGTGTAAAACACATGGAAAGCGTATGCTATGTGGAAAGATTTTTGAAGATCTAAAATATAAAGCCCCTAAGCCAATTTCTGTGTGTTATAACTCCATTTAATGCAACTGAAGTGAAAAAAAAATTACCAGTGATGAATCTGGCTCAAGTTGTTAATTTATTAAACAATATGAAGGGAGCAAAATAGTGCTTTTTTCTAAAGATATTGCCTGAAGCTATACATTAAATATCAATGCACACTGTATAGAAGACTGCCTCACTGATTCTTTAAGACTTTGTAGAACAGTGTGCTGTGAGCAGAGACGGCAAAATGAAGGATTTTTAGATGTTTCATTTAACTATTTCTATATGGGATTTTTTTACTTTGAGAAAGGCCCTGCATCATGCTGGTGAGTGCAATATCAACAACTACTGTATAATACCACAGTCATCACACCATCAAGTGTATTGCATTCATCAATAAATTCCACTACTAGGCTGCTTTCTCCTCTTAGGAAAAAAAATCTGCCTTGGTTTTACCCTTTAATTCTGCCCTTTGTGCATGTGCCCAGGTCTTTGAGGGACAAATGTCTCCTGCTTTTACTGAGAGTAGGTGAAGAGTAGGCAGGGTCTAAACAACATTCCAGTTAAGTGCCCAGCAATATGGGGGATGAAGTCCAGCTTTCATTTGCTGTTCAATAAGTGTATGTAATGCACATTAAGACTGGTGGAATTAAGGAAAATGTGAACTTGGATTCACTTTACTGAAGTCAATAAATTCAGTGGGTCCGGTATCTAACCCTTTTAAAGGTGTGGCTCCATTGATTGAAAGCATGAGAAGGATCTCTCCCTGCATATTGTCCTGGGGATTGTATAGTCTTCAGCTCCAGAAGAACTGAATATTAGAACTCTAATTTACAATCAGCACTGTAAAAAGCTTTGTCCTATTCAGATTGTCTGGCAGCAGCAAGCACAAATGTGTTTATTGAAACCCATTCCAGGGCATTGTAATTGTCCTTATTTAGGCAGTCTTAAAAAGAGAGAAATATATAATTTATGGCAATCTCTAAAAACTGGCTGACCAAGGCTCATGACAAATGCTTACAAATGGGAATTAAAACCTGAGCTGTCAGTGAGATAATTAGTTTATTCCAGCACGCTGAAAGGCTGTGGTTGTGATGATGATGGGTGCCATCTGATGAGTAAGGAGTCATGTTACAACACAAGTACATGCTCCCCCTTCCTCTCCCCTCTCCTCCAGTATAGACCTTATTTAGCCAGCTATGATACTGCTTTTTGCAAGAGAAAAAGGGAATTGTTTTAACTCCTCTGTTTTCTGGTTCTTTTCAAATAGTGATTGACAATCACCATTTGGCTAGAGTAGAATCTGAGACCAGAGATGTCAAAGAGAAATATTTGCAAATTCTGTCCTCACTCTTAAAGTGATTATTTTTAGTTTCCATCAAGCAGGCAACTATACCCAGATATTCATAAACATTCCTAATGCAAAAACTGTCAGCAAATTGGCCATATTAGAAAACAAAGTGTTTCCTACCCCAAAGTTCCATGTTCTGGATTTTCTTTCTTACCAGCATTGCTGGTCACAGTGTGTGAAGATGGCAAGTGGGTCATCATTTTTACATTTATAGGACAGCTGTGGAGGGAAAGAAGGAGGGAAATTAGGTATCTCTTCTGCTTTAGTATAACTGCAGAGCACAGAATAATGTGCAGCTAGTCAGGAATGAATTCAGACAGGTGAAATCTTCACACTAGATAAACTGTAGGGTGGTCTGTGGACATTATAAAAGTCAAGTACCTGTCTGCAAATTCTTACCCTTCAATCTGTGAGAATGAAATTCTGAAGATCAGATATATGATCACTAGCAGACTTCTTACCATGTGTTTTGCCCACAAATAACAAAGAGGAAAACCAAAAAGAAATATGATTTTTTTAAAGTATATTCCTGATAAGAACAGCAACATTGGTTTATAAAGTGCCAGTTGACTTCAAATGTGTCAAATAATCTTTTTCCCTCTTTTCTTTTACTACCTTCAATTTATTTAGGTTTCTAAATTTACTTTTTGTACTATTACAATGCTCTCCAAGTGTTTTGTAATCAAACAGTGACACAAAGCAATATTACTGGCTCTCTTATGTCACACCTGGAGGTGCATAGTCCATTCTAAGGAGAATAAAAGTAGAAAGATGAACCAAATGTAGGAAAAAAAATCTTAAGCTGTTAACCTGCAAATGACAAGTCCTTTTAGGAAAAGAAATAATAAAACTGGATCTTGAGAACTGGCAGCTCCATAGTTAAAGATTGAACTCTTAAAACTAAATGAAGCCAAAGAAACCTTATTGTGAGAGTTAGACCTATCTCTGCAAAGGACAAGTCCAGTGAAAACAGTTTTCTCCAATGAAGTTGTTAACAAGTGGCAGAGGAACTGAAATGCATTTATTTCAAAATATATGCCAAGGCACAGAGAAAGAATCCAAGTGTGAATAATGCTGCAGATGGGATTTCTTTGCATTACCCAAGTAAACAAAATGTTGTGTCCATTGGAAAGACTGAAGTGTTATTCATGACATAAAGCTTGCCACTTCAAAATAGGTAAAAATGCAAAGGGACAGCATGCATTTTATTGCTTTTCTTACTCACCTAAGATTCACTCAAAAGAAGTGGTATGAATTTTTTCCAGTTTGAAACTCGTGTGATGGTTGTGTTCATGGGATCCCTGCTGATGTCACTAGGACATTAAATGGCAAAGCATCTCCACATCATACAAAAGTTGTGACAATTTTTACCACAGATAAGAGATCTGCATTGCAGTCAAGTGAAGGAAACTTTGTTCTTGGCCTTTAATAAACTTCCTGTCACATCTATCACTCCTGGGCTCAATAATTTCAAGCTTAGTGAACTTTCTTCTTTCATGATTAGTGAAGTGCCTGTAGCTGGCTAACAAAGATTAGTTATTTTCTAAATGTCTGTTTTAGCAGAGTGTAAATGACTGGAGAAGACAAGGAGTGCAATGCATGCATGTAATACTTTGATGTGTGGAGATTAAATATTTTATGAGGCGAATCATTTCCTGGTGCCTCGAATGTGCAGTGTGTGGTTTTGTTATTTTTTTTCTTTTCTGTACTAAAAAAAATGGGTAGTTGTGTTATCACATTAGTGATTATGAAAGCAAAGGCATTTCTCTTGTGAACTGAGTCATATCTCTCTAAATCCTTTCATTTAAGTCAGTGGTTAAACCCGTGTTTATGTAGCATGATGTACTTTTGATATGGTAAAATCTTACATGGAAACGTGCACCTTGGTTTGGGGAGACGTGAGCAATGTCCTTTCAATGTGAGCAGGTTTCGTGAAATGAATCCACCAAGAAGTTTTCCTTGTAACTTCATTTGTAGAAACTGCTATCATCTTTTCGAAGGTTTTGTTCCAGGAAAAGCGTTACTTGTGTAGCTACTACCACCACATACTGCTTTTGGATGCAGGCTAATATAACACTGTGTTGTGTGAATCGCTCTCTAAAAGAGTCTGACAGCATTTTATAGTGACCCCTGTGCCAGTGCTAGACTCTATGGATGGTGTTCTGAAAATGTGTGAGCAAGCTGGGGTCACACCAGCCAGGATTAGAACAAGAAGTTTCTAAGCAAAAAAATTGTATTGATGGATTCAATCATTTGATAGATTCAATCATTTATTTCTTCTATAAAAGACAATACCTTTTAAATTCAGAAGCTAAGTAGGTTCAGGTGAAGCCTGTATCTTTAATTGCTGAAATTTAAATCTGGAAGTTCTGCAGTTTAGCGAATTCCATGACAGTATTTGTGGAATTGCAAATAAAGGCAGCTTGGTTACAAATGGCTGTCAGACATGGCTTGCGCTACCACAAGTTAAGCAGAGATGGGTGATTGGCATCAGCTGCATATTCTTAGTTAAGAAATGAAATAATTTACTTTTTTAATTGTAAAATAGGTTGAAACAAGAAACAACCAGATTTAAAAATTAATTTTTCATATTTCTTATATTTTTCATTGCATTAATTAATAAATTACTTTTTAAATTGCTTATTCTTAAGAAAACTGATCTGCTTTGTTGACTTTTTCCCTTTCCTTCTTCAGATTTGCCTCCAGGACAAACATCTCTTCAGCTGTACACCTGGCCTAGAAGAAACCTCACATTTCAAATTCTACTTGTTATGACAGTGCCTGGTAGGATGATCCTATTGTGAAGCTGGAGGTGTGACAAAGTGAGGTGCAGTCAATGAAGCAGCTCACCCTTCCAAGTCATACTGCTGTTTCAAAGCAGTTTTGTGTCAGATGTAGGGCGAAAGGCTGTAGTTTGTGTGTATGGCCAGAAAAATCAGTCCAGTGTAATTCCTTGTCTAGGACTCAATGATTTTGTTATCATCTACAGTAAGATGGGCTAGCAGTGCTATTCTGGGCAAGGTTGTGTTTTATACTGCTGCTCTAATAGAGTACTGATGGTAAGAGGAACTACTGAAACTGTACTGAAAAGGCATTCCACAGAAGTGCCTGGATGCAGGAGAATGTTCATGAAGGGTTAACACAGTCCTCTGTCATTGGCCTTTACTGTCTTCACTGGTTCTTTTCCTGGACAGAATAAAGAAAGAAATTGTTATACCCTAGTCTAATCTAATGTTGATAAAGAACAACACTGCCTGCCCCCAGAATTACTTTCACATTTATGCATGTGTAGGGGATGAAGCTGTCTTTGCTCTTTGTCCTTATGTCACACTTTGACCTTAGAGTATGCTTGAATATTTTATAAATAAGATGGATCCTGTTTATTCCAGTTTTTATGTTCACCACAGTTTGAACAGTGGCTCCATTGTGCAAAAGAGATGTAAGAACATTAACTATGGACCCTCCATTTTGCATTGCACCAATCAAGTATCTTTTTTGTGTATCTGAACAGCAGCAGGAGCTCTGCCTTGCTCATCCTACTCCTTGGGAGTAGCAATGAGAAGTTGCAGCAATGAGAAGCTACTATCTGCAAACATATTGTTTCAACATATTGTTTCACTAGTTTCGTATCAAAAGAGAAAAATTAAAAACTTGCTCAAAGGACATAAAATGCAACAGAAAGATGAGCTCTGTTTGTGTTTGGTAGAAGGTGGTGGAGGTGGTGAGTGTTTACTTTTAGACTCTGGCATGAAAACAAATTAAACCAACTATTGCTGTTGTAGCAAGAAATTTCTTTGTGGTATGCGTATTATCTTAAGCTTTTTTTTTTTTTAAGACTTAGCTTAACCAATATTTGATGATAGTATGGCCTGCCCAAACTCATGTGGGTGATAGCAATGTAAATGTGAATCTAGGAGGTCATAAAGTATTAAAACCAAAAACAATAAAACAAACAAAAAACCCAAAATAAACAAAAAACCACACCAACCAAACAAAAAAAACCCCAAACCAACAAACAAAAAAACCAAAACACCCCAAACCAAACAAAAAACGAGAAAACAATGACAACAAAAAAGCCAACAAAAACATTAAACAACCAAAAAAACCCCACAGAACCCCAAAACAAAACAAAATGCCCCCCGAAAAACAAAGCAAACAAACAAATAAAAAATCAACCCAGGACTGAAGCACCATATTCTTAACTGGAAATCAACCCTCATTTTCTAGTGCTAATTATTTTAAGTCAGTCAGCCTTGCATTTCATTTCCATAAAAAGGGCACAAGAAAGGTTACAAATACGTGTCATCTACTGTGAATGAATTCTTTTTTTTGAAGCTCTACAGCCTACAGTATTTAAATTATGCCATCACTGAATATTTTTCCCCAGTCGGGAACTAAGCCTAATGAGCCAAGAAGAGAATATTTATGCACAAAGATACCTATGGAGCTCAGAAAATATACAATCATCACTTAAAAGTCTTCAGAGCTGGCTCAAAGCAACAATTTGCACTGGCAATGCACATAGTCAGAGCCACTTTGAAAGCAGCTCCTGGAAGACAAATACCACTCTTCTGGTCTGTGTTTTCTCCTCATTCATTTCTATGACCCCTGAACCTTGCATTAGTGAACAAGAAGGAACTCTATAATCGATATTTCGAGCTAGAAAGCAATTTCTGTGGGACTTTTTTTTAAAAAAACCATTACTTATATACATACAAAGAACTAGATTTTGGTTTCGGTTGTACCGTCATAAACTCTGCACATTTGGGGTGATTTACCATGGTGTTGCATACACAAAGAGATAGTTTGGCAGGTCATTTGGCAAACATCAAGAGAGTTAAGTACAGCATCCTAAAGCTGAAAACCAATGTGAGTTTTAGCTACTTAAGCTATTAGGGAAATTGATGCTCTACATAGTAATATTCTATTATTATACATTATTTTCACTTCTTACAGAGAAGCTGAATGAGTATGTTTTGTAAGAATCGGTAATTGCAGGAACAGGTTGCTGAAACGTGCAAAGTCATGAAATGCCTTCATCCAAATATGCAGTTATAGTTAAGGGCAGTCTCAGAATAGGGAAAAGATTGGTTTGGAGCTCAGTTTAGTGCCATCTGAATGCCAAAAAATCTCCAGAATGGTTTTTAGAGCCATTAAAGTTAGAGCCACCAGATTAGTCACATAGGCTTGGCATGAATGTAGCTGTTTGTTAAATCTCAGCTGAGGAAATAGTCTTGAATTAACCAAAAAATGCTTTCTTTCCTTTGCACAGGACAAGGAATCCACTCAAGGACATATTTCTTCTAAGGCATCAAGGTTAAACAGTCTGCACATTAGCAGGATAGCACTGTCAGAGAAAAGACCTTTTGTAGAAGTATGGTACACATTGAATTAACCAGCCATTGAATTAGCCATTGAATTAGTCATTGAATTAACCATTAACTAGCCATTGAATTAACATACGCTGAGTTATCCAGCCAGCTCCAAGCCCAACTACGAAAGCCAGGTTCATCTCTAACTACCAGCCATGTTAACACACACATTTATGTAGACATACATATATAAAGATTATAATGTATAGGATATATATATGAATACATATCTTTACAGCTAGGCACTGTTTGTGTTTCAATTTCCAATCTTTGTCACATGCAGATAAGCTGTGATCTCAAATACATTTTCATTTATGTATTCAAATGACTCCTAGGCTTGAGTGAAGAGAGAGAAAAATGTTTCCATCTTTAATGTTTGGAATATTTTCAGTGGTCCACTTCTCTTGCAAAAGTTGTACCATCTAACAGAGGTGTCAAAGCAAAGCCAGAGGTAAGTCCTTAGCAATTAAGTAGGCTTGCAGGAGGCAGAAAACAATAATTAGCTATTCCTTGCAGGTCTGTCAGGGAGACCTATGGTTAACTGCTACGTAGTTACTGACACAGTGCCCTGCCACTTGCAGAAAAAAAAAAAGCGAAAAATACGTGGTAGTGCGGAAGTTATCTAAGAGAAAGAAATGAGGAATCAATGCTACTAGGATACAAAAGAGTTCTCCATTATTTTATGGATCTTTTTTCACCACTTCACAGATCTATGCCTCAATATTCATGGGTGTGTGCCACATAGTTTTATTCCAGAATAGCAGAATAGGGTGGTGAATCTGGTTAACAAATGTGGTTTTATGATTATATTTTCATTAGGATAAGGTTCTTCCCATAGAGGGTGGTTGGGTATTGAACAGGCTCCCCAGGTGAGCAGTCACAGAACCAGTCCTGACAGAGCTCAAGAAGCATTTGGACAATGCACTCGAGCACATGGTGTGATAACTGGGGTGTCCTGTGCGGGGTCAGGAGTTGGACTTGATGATCCTTTTGGGTCCCTTCCAACTCAGGATATTCTATGATTCTATGATTTACACTTGAGTGAAGTAAGAGTGCAGAATGGACAGATGTCAGAGCTGATATGTTTCACTCAGTTATCCAAAATTGCCAGAATCCCAGAAGCAGCTCTTTGCAGCATGAATTACAGCACTAGCTACTTCAAAAATATGAGATCTGTTGTATTTGATGCTGGACTTACTTGCACTTGATCACAGCAAATCCAAGAAGTCAGAAGCATCCTCTCTGCACCGAGCTCAAATCAGGTACTGTACTTGTATGCAGTGGCTTTTTGTCCATGAGTTCTACTTGGCCATCATCCAAAGAGCTGCAGCTATAAATTACTGCTAGACATCAGAACCTTCTGCCATAACTAATGGAGTTGTCTGGTCTGATGATGTTCCTTTAAAGAACATGTAAAGGATTGTTATAGCTCCCTATGATACAATTAAAGATATTTTAGATACGTCCACATTTTATACTGTGAAGAGCATTCATCTATTGTATCTACTCTGAGTGGAATAACAAAAAGACATATTTGGTTCCACACTTAAAACAAATTAAGAGGGGCGTCAACAAGGTTTATTATCTGGGGCTAAACATCACATAGTAAGGTCAGATAGTTTCTTCTCAGTCTGGAAGTGGACAAAGGCAAGCTTACACTTGCCCAAAAGAACATGGTATAAACTTACACACTTTCACTCAAAAGAGCTTCAGATATGGTCTGGTCTATAAAAAAAAGGTTTTGAGGATAGGATCCAAATAAACCTCAAACTGATCAGTCTTAATCCAATATCAGAGTAGATTTTTTGGTCTGTTTATACCTCTTAAGAAGAGGTTTAAGTTAAATTGAAAAGCTATACTTAAAGCAGAGCAAAGCTGTTTACACTGGGGATTATACCAGCATGGCTTTTCCTAGACAGCTATATCAGCATGAAGGATAAAATGTAGAAAAGTCTGCAGATGTACTGTGATAAAAATGTAATAAGATAAAGGATGGAGAGGAAGAAAGACAAGAATAACAACAATAATTTGTTGTTTGCATTTCACAGGCTTTGAAAAACTTTTTTAAAAGAAATATTCTTTTTCCTGTTTCTGTGTGAAAGACTGAAACAGACAATAGGGTAAAATATTTCTGCCAGGACTTAGGAAACAACTCTGCTGACTATAGAGAAAATGCTGCCAAATTCAGGAAGTAAACAGGCTGAAATAAACAGAAAAACAACATTTACTTTTCTCAAATCTCTTAAAGTAAATCTTCTCTCCTAGCAACCATATGGAAAAATAGTTCAGACACAAATGTTACTGGTAACTCCAAGTTGCTTCAATGAAAGTATATTGTGCATGGCCTCTTGCATCCATGGCACACTTCCCTGGAAAGAGTTTGCCCCTTCAACTCGCCAGCACAGTTAAGCATGCTGCATGTTGTTACACAGCCTGTGCTGTCATAGTCTGGGCAAGGGTGGAGGATTTGTAAACCTCCAGACAGGAGCTTAAAAGTTTGAGACAGCAACATTTTTCAGTTTTGGGAAAGATGGTGCCAGCTGTCCAGATCTCAGGATTTCTCCTGTCAAGTGGTCCATGAAGCATCATTGGCACCAGCTGCACAGGAAATAGGGTATACCTGGACCCTCAAAGGGAGGTCGAGTGCCTCACTGAAGGCCTCCAGCAGACAGCAAAGAAAGAGTGGGAAGGCAAAAAGAAACAATGAGCAACTGAGTTCAGAAAGAAACTGAGGGAAAAGAGATGTGTGCTGGGTTCAACACAGTATGTCCATCACCTCCACACCCGTGGGCTGGGCCTGTGCAAATGGAAACAGCACTGCTAGAACTGTAAATCCTCATATTTCACTTCAGTCTTTGAGTACAGTTAGTATGTCTGAAAAGTGGAGTGTTATTGTTTATTGCCTGTGTTGTACTGTCTACTGCTGAAATGAATTGCTTCCTAAATTTATTCTAATGTATTAAACCACCTGTAGTGGAGGGCCATGGCTTACAGACTCCTGGAACAATGATTTCCCACGGGTGACATTCCTTGCAGTAACACGGAGTCAGCACCTCCCAGCTGCGGCCGTTCCCAGAGCGCTCCCGGCTGGAGCAGCGCTCGGTCATGCGCAAGGGAACAAAACTAATTGCTCTTGGGTGGTGTGCAGAACAAGGGCAGCAAATTCCTAGGACTTGATCAGATGAGATGCTGAATGACCTTGACTCCCCCTGAACTCAACAGGGCCCTCGGCAGCTCTTTGAATCTGTCCCCTGCCAATGGGAGCACCTGTTCCTGGCCGTGGTGGTCTCTGTCCCCCTTCTCCTCCACAGGGCAGCTCAGCCCCCAGCCAGAGGGTAGCTGTGGGTGAAGAGGGCTTACAATGGATCCAGGTGTAGCCTGTGTTTTGGCATTTTCACGGACAAGCTCAAGAATTCTAAGGTTTGAAAAATAGCACAGAAACTCTATTTTTTTCAGTGAGCACTGCTTCTGGCAGTGAGTCTGATAGATGTTCTGAAGCAGAATAAGCAGCATTCAGCCTGTCCCCACCATCTGCCCGAGTCCTGTTTTCTTTTCCTTATTCAGCTCCATTGGAAAATATCAACAGAAAGTGGGGTTTTCTTTACCAAGAAAAATCATGTATTGGTTTGTACTATAACTGATGAGTCCTTTGTATTCTGAGAGAATACAGTGCAATTCATGGCAACCATTTGAACTTTCTGAGATAATATGCTCCAAAACTTGTTAAGAGCTCTTGAACTATGTTCATGCTATGCACAGGGCTAATCTGGGAGCAGGATAAATCTCATTTTCTACCTGATTGCAAAATAAAGGTGACAAAAGAAATATATTCGAGATATAAACCTGGATTTGGGAACAGATCTGAGCAAGTACTGAGTTGCAAATTTTCTTTTTTTTCCTCATGTGTCTTGCATGATCATAGAACATCCTTCTGATGCAAAATTCAAGTTAAGGAGTGACTGCATCATTAGCTGGACAAAACACAAGGAGAAAGACACAGGTTATGATTTATTTGTTACCATCTATGGTAGTATATTGAGGAAGAACTGACCACAGGGACACAGTTACACTGTTCACTGGACAAATACATAGATGGATTCCTGACTGTAAACAAGTAATGCTTGGAAGAATGAAGCAAAGTATAGAAGGATACAAATGCAAACTTTTTATGTAGAATGTCAAAGAACAGTCAAGATTCAAACTCATTCTTTCTCAATCTTTTATATAAGTTTATCTTTCATTGCTATGGAGATAAAAGTGTACAGTTTTTTACCTTAATTCAAAGCAAGATGTGGGGGAAATCACTCTAGCACTGATAACTTTACCTTGCTAAATAACCTGTTCTGTTTAGTTATTCCTTTCCTTTCTGAAAATCTTTTTCATTATTTTTGTTTGAAATGTATGGTATATGATTGAAATATATTTCACTTGAAAATTTGGTCTCATGTCTCTTTGTGACCACAAGAACTGTCCGTAAAACCTCCCTGGAGTAATTCTGCATCTCTCAAATATCTGCTTCTTCTGGGAGGAATCACCCTCTGGAGGAGGCTGTCATGGTCCATAAGTAAAGCAAAAGCCTATATCACTAGCCTGGGCTGTAACATTTATTTCTAGAGACCTGAAATCAAACCAAATTAATTTTTGTAAAAGCAATACTGGCTTTCCTGGTACACCTTTCAACTCCTAAATATCATTAAATAGATGCCTAATAAAACTCATTAAAAGGAAAGAAATGCCTAATGAAAACACTGTGTCAAATAATTTAATCCTGGAGATCATAAAATCTGGTGGAGACTCCTATCACTTCTACTGAGCTATTCAGAAATATTCTGATTCTATCATGACAGGTGTCAGGAAAAAAACCTTTTGATACAAAGGACAGACAGTCTGCTTTACATCTGACCACATTTAAGTGTCTACTCCACGAACTAAAATATATGAGTAAAACAAATGATATCATGTTTATTCTCTTGCAGTGAGGCCAAATTGGGTTATTTTGACTGTCTGCCTGCAGTTTCTCTCAGAGAAACCCTCTTAAACAGAGACCATGCAGAAAAGTTATGTAGGGAATGGCTCCTCATGTGTGCTGACCTCTGAGCTGTGCTCAGCAGTTATTTGGTAAAGCTTTAACAATTTTTTGATAGGGATGCTTGAACTCCAGTGCCCAGCACAGCTTCCTGGCCATGTTTAATTTCTTAGCATACAGATAGCCTTAAGGTATGATTAATCTTCTCCCAATACAGATACCAAATGTAGATGAATATTTCTTAGACTGTGATTTGTGAAGCGCTTGGTGATCTGTAAGAAAATCACAAGGTGATTTCACAACTGTTTTGAAGAAACTTCAATTTTAAATATAAATTTAAATTGTTTAAATATAAACAAAAGTTAAATATAAACACATACATATATATATTTTGAGGCATGCCAGCAGGAAAGCAAAATTGAGGAAAATAAATGTCACTGCTGATTTTTCCCAGGGCAGCTGAATTTTATTTGGATATTAATGAAAACTATCATGGCAATAGTGCACTACTAGATGATTGTGGCATCATTTCAAAAAGGTTGTCTGGAAGCAAGTTTTCAAAGAGTTGAGGAACAGCAGGCAAGATGACCCCTGGGTGTCCATGAAATCCTATGACTGTTTGAAAGGATTTGCAGATGCATCACCTTGTGTGGGAGGTGGTTTCCATGAAATCCAGGTATTCCTTTCCTGAGCTTAGGTGTCAAATGAGGCAGAAGCAGGAGGTAGATGGAAATGAGTCTCATTAGGAGGTTGAACTGGCAATGAACAGTGCATTGAAACCATGATAGTTTTGCTGTTCTGAGTGTGTATTCCATCACCCCCCACAATGTTTTATTAGTTACTGTTTCAGTTGTGCTACTCTTGATCATGTTCCTCATACTCAGGGTGCTATCAGAGCACCCTGAGTTTCTGATTCACATCTCTGTCCCCCTCCCACACTGGGGCACTGTTACCTCTGTGAGGTCTCTGCTGCCCTTCTTCCCCTCTCCAGTCGAGTTCTGCTGTGGAGCAGAGTCTGCACTGGAGATCTTCAGCCCAAAGGCAGGAGTGAGAAAGGAAGATCATTCTCATATAGTTCTGAAAATGAAGAGCAGAAAATCCTGGGATAGGAGCTGGTGGTCAAAGACATTTTCAGGGGGTGGAGGGATCACAGCTGGAAGCTCACAGCCTTTGTGCACTACTGTTTCCATCACAGAGCACCATATACAAGTTCTCCAGCAGGATCCAGCTGGTGGAGGGATGGGAACTAGTTGTCCTCCTGCTGCATCCCTGTCTAAGCAAACATCTTGATTTGATAGTAACTTGATACTTTTAAAGCTCACTACTGAGAAATATGTGAATGAGGTGTCACCTCAGGTTAGATTTGGATTCTGCAGACATATGTCACATGAGATGTCCCTGGTATACCCATGCACCACATTTCTCCAGTCTTCATCACTAAGTTTGAGAGACACATTTAAACACTTAACTTTATATGAATTCATCCTTTTGTGGTCTGTTCCAATATCATCTGAAATTTCTCTTAATTAATTTGGCCATCACCCAGTTTGTCTATGCCACATAATAAGGTTTTGTACAAAATGGATTTTTGGTGTGTGAGGAATGTCGTGCTTTAATCAATGTCTCTCTGAATGTTAAATCTAATGAAGGCTGTAAGTGAGAGACTATAAATGCTCAGAGAGAGTTACCATGGAAACCAGAGCAGTCTCTGCCAGGTACCCCACACAGGCAGCACTGTGCAGCACTGCCCCAGTGTAAGGCAGAAACTCTCCAAAAAGTTTTCAGTAGTCTCATCAAAGATTTTCAAGGCTTGGAATAGAGAGCTGGGTACTGTTTTGGTGGCAGCTTGTAGACTGGCCAGTGTCATCATGGTAGGGTGGCAGCTGGTACAGTCACCTGCTGATCTGGCAGGCACTGTGTGATTTGGTATCTACTTCTGTACAGCTTCTTTAGCAGAACTTGTGCACCATTAGGAGCCAAATTTTCTGAAACCTTTGGCCACAAGCTGTGAATTTCCACTCAGATATGATGAACTTTTACATAGTCAAGTACACCAAGAAACCCCAGAGCTCATTCAAGCCAGAAGATAAGGAAGCTGCATTCATTAACAGAAGCTGCACCCTCAGAGGGAGTAAAGGTACGAAGGTACCCAGTGGGGTATGGGAAGACCCCAGACCCAAATATTGCCAAAGGTCCCATCTGTCACATCATTGGTGGGGAATTTAGAGTGCAAGTGATTGCACTAGTAATGCAAGTAATTGCCTAGTGATTTCTCTATTCGAGGTCCCTCTTCAGAGGCACCCAGCTTGAGCTGTAGCACTACTGATATAAGAGCTGTTATAGAGAAATCTAGTTCTGGACTTGTAATCCTCTGGAGCTGCAACTTCTGAGTTTTCTGGCTTTCTGACACTCTTCTAAGATGAAGGATTTAGGACCTGCAGGATAGAGAAGCCTTGTCATACAGAGGATCCTCATAACGTGAGAAAAACCTTTTTAGCAACCTGGAGGGTACTTCTGCTGAGGAACCAGGTGGTCTCTGCCATCACTATGCATTTCAGTAGTCATTCAGTGATAAGAACTGCAGAATATTTGCTCCTCAGAGGCCTGCCTTATCCTGGTCCCATCCATTCATGGAGTATCCACAGAAAATGTGTGCAATTACTCAGAGGAACTGTGGAGCACAGCCAAATTAGTACCAAGAAAACATAATATTTCATTTTTTCTCCTTATCCTGAGTGACAAAGTGCTAGGACATCTTTCTAGGTTATTAAAACTAAAGAAGTTTTCAAAGTGCCATTTATTTATTATCCTTTCTGTTTCATTTCCTTATTGCAGCTTCTCACAGCTCAGAAAATAAAACTACACTGAAAGCTCTTTGGAGCAGGGATCATTATTATAGTTATTTTCAGTGCTGCATGATCTCAGTTCCTGCATAAATCTTGTAGTCACTGTTGTGCTATACATGCAGTAATAATAGCCAGGATTGTCTACTAAGTATTGCTTATTACATGTGTTCATTCCCTCCTTGATGCTCCTGGGCTTGCACTAAGCTCTTTTATTCAGTCTTTGGTAGTAAATCAAATCCCAATTTAAAAAAGAAAATAATATATATGCTTTTATTGTAACTTCCACAAATACTGGACATGTTTCTTTCTTTAAGATGTGGAGTATTTAATACATTTCAGCTCACAGGGAAATGAGCCTTCCACTTCCAAGTGTGTAAAGCAGCACAGTGAAAGCGGGCATATTTCAAACAGACGTAAATGCTCTCTCAAGCTCACTCTCCCTTGGCTCTCAGCCACAATTTTAGAGTAATTTGCCCTAATCTGCCATATGGTTTTCTTTCTTTGCATTTTATAAAACTGCAGGGCTAAGTGAATGTGCCTCTTCAATAGTACTGACACAAGCCTGATTTAATTTAAACTTCCATATTAACATACCAACTAAATCAGTGCCACAGCCTGTGAGGGAAACTTCAGTGTGCAAGTAGAGCTGTCATTAGTTTCCAAGTGGTTCTAGCCTACTGCCTTTGAACTGGTTCTCCTTTATGATTATTATTTCTAGAGGTCACTCCAAAAGAACATCAGGCCTACTCCAGCAGCATGTGACCACCATTCCCTTCCCCAGATCAAATCAGGCCTCCAGTCAGACATTATTCAAGCCTGAAATCACTTCCAAACAGCAGGCGCTCTGAGTAAACCTGATTCATCATGTGGAAGATCTATATGCCTGCTGTAGGAGAAGCATCTCTGACTGAGATTTCCAGCAAGCCCTGCCAGTGAATCCTTTTATTCAAGGAGTCCGTGCAGTAAACTTTTATATCACAGATGGCTTCAGGACTCGGAGACAATTTCCTTAAATAGGCTCTCACACCAGGCTTGTCTACACATTTTACTTTGGAATTTTTAGCCCGTAACAAGAATGTGACATGGTTCACTAAACATACACTCCATGTGCATTTTAAGCACACGAGTTTCCCTATAAGCTGCAGCAGAACTGCTGCCCTGCCTGGTGCCCATGTGCCCTCATCTGCAGGCCTATTTATTCTCTTTGCTGGATCAGTTGGGATGTGGATGGCAGGCTACCATTCTAGTGTGGGCTCCTGGCTTCATAGCAGCATGTTTGGCCTTTGTCATGGTCAACACTTGGGTCAGCTGCTCCAGTGAAGTTGAATACAAACCACTGTCAAAGAGGGAGGTTTTTACATGAAAAAATAATATCATTTTGCAAGAAAACAATTGTCATTCTGAAGTTAACTGTAGTTAAAGTTTAGTACTTATATATAGAGAAACAAATATTCACAGAACCAGGGAGCAGAAGATATCAAGCTCTTGCAAAACTGGTGTAATATGTTAACCATTAATGAGGACCAACCTACAATTTAACCAATACCATCACAATAAAACATGGAACCTTAGAATCCTATACTGAAGAAGATATTAATTTCCTGTAATATATTATATTTTAGCAGTAATAATATTGATGCTCTTGTCTGGGTGTGAACAAATAAGCAGCAAAGAAAATTCTACCCTGTCCTATGGTGATGCTGAACTATATCAGATTAAACAGGTTTTTTGGGGTTTTTTTGTCTGATTAAGGTAATCTAAAACCCCAAGAAACGACAAGGTAATGCACCAAAGCAGTCCAAATAGGCCATCATTTTTCAGTTTGAGGATAAATTAGGTTATTTTAAATCACAAATACAAATATTGTATGAATTTTAAGTCCAAGACTATGTAGGTAATTTACAATCTGATCCTTTGGTAGATATGGGCTGCTGACTAATCAGTAAAATCGCTCATCTTATAAGAATTAATTCATAACTATTCCTATATGCTGCAGAAAATGTTCTCAAATTAGGTCCATGAACAATAAACAATCTTGGAATAATCTGACATACAGCAGAATAATTGAACTGGATTTTGTCAATTAATTAGTCCAGAAAAGCAAGTAAGTGCCAGAGATTAAAGTCTCAGAACTATCACAGGAGGAGTTTTTATGGAATGGTCCTGGGGTGGATAAACAGGATACATCCTTTCCTCACTGAGAAATCTTGACCTCACGTTTCCCCCTTCAATATGGAGTTTTCTGCCACCTGGCTGTATTTAATTTTGATCTAGGTCTTCCTCAATCCCACCTGTTGGATCACATTCATTTTCCATTAGGTATTTAAACATGCTCAGAGTGAACACAGACACCTTGTGCTCAAGGGGGGGTCTGGGGACACACCTGAGATGCTGCCCCAGAATGCAAGATGATACCTAAAGCCTTCTGCTGAGATTTACATTTAGCAACCCTCTAAAAGAGGGAATTCAGAGAAATAAAGTTGAGAGAGCTTCAAAACCTATAGATGAAAGGTAGCTGATCCTTTATCCAGCAGTTTTGCTAATGTAACATCTCAAAGTTGTTGTTTTTCCAGCCAAAACTATTTCATGAATTTGACCTAAATTTGTTAATAGTTTTGGGACAACCAGAATTGCATTTTTTCTCAAATAAACTATTCATCAGAAAGAAAATTACTGCTCTTGTCACAGAACACCAGCTGCCTACCCATTCAAATAATAATAAAAAAAGCTTTAAAATCAAAAGAAGCAAAATTATAAATCTTAGAATATCTGTCAGCAGTCACAGAAGGCATGTAAAAAGAAAAAAAGTAAAAAAAAAGAAAATAAGGAGGAAAGCTAAAGAACGTGGAGTAGTATGGAATAATTGTAAAACTCGAGAGGTTATTCATTTCTGAAAGAGATATCTTTCAGAAAATGGAAATCCAGCCCAAATGAAGCCACTAAAAAAACCCATAAAAATAGCTTGCAAAGTGGTGGTTGGGATTATGAAATACATGTGCTTATGTTGGTCCTATTATTTTGCACATATCCTACACAGTGGAATTATAAAGGGCAAGAAGGGAATGTGAACAGCAAGCAGAAAACTGAAGAACAAAAGATGAATTATGCAAATGGATCAGATTTGGGAAGCTGAATTTGTTTCCTCCCCAACAACTTGAATAACAGTGTTTAAATACAACTTTCTTTTTGTAGAAAGCACCACTTTCTAAGCAGCCCTTCCAAATGCTTTCCCATCTGTTTCAACAAATGTGATAATGAGGAGGTTATGCTGCAAGCTCTAAATAAATCAAGTTATTTATCCATACTAGGAAACACAAGACAGGTAAAAGGTTGTGCCAGTCACCATGCTCCAAGTGATCATAATCCCAAATACTCTTTATTTTCTTTGAATCCTGAGATGAGTACTACCAATTTAGGTTTGATCAGTTTAGGTTTGAAGGAAGAGCAGAGCAAAATAAATCTTTACAACTCTGCCCTGCATGAAAGTCTTAAGCAGCTAGAAAAATGAACTATGCCTGGAAAAGGATCCAGCAAGTAGGTTTCATTCCCCTGAATGTGAGCTGCTAATACAAAATGTGCCTGAAAATCTTGGTGTTTTATTTAGCTGTGGATTCAGAATTGAGGGAAGCTTTTTAGACTCTGCAAGAGCAAAAGACTCATTCTCTTCAGGGATACTCCCCCAGAGCAGTGTTAGGAGCATGCAAATTGTGCTGTAGAAGCCTGACAATAGCAACCCTCAGTAGTGTCAGCTTCCATGTCTTCTTACTGTAAATGGGACATTAGTTCAGCTGCTGGAGTGGGAGCTGAGCTTTAAACTTCTGACCTTTGTATCCTGAGTCTATTGCAGTAAAATTTTGAAGTAATTCCACTAGAAGTGACTAGATTTATCAGTGTGTGAATCTGGGATATGTAGTCAGAACATGGTCAGGACTGATTCTCTGTTTTTGAACTTACTATTCTCAATGCAGCTAAGATTAAAATAAGAACAGAAGCTGAGAGCATTTCTGAAGTAGGGTAAGTAAACCTTATAAATTATATTGAGATCAAAATAATAAGGTATGTGAAAGAAGTCACATAAATACTGTGCAGCAGCTTTAGGGCTAAACTGTATCATTACAGACATTTGAAACAACACCCAACACCAGAGGCACAATGTGGGCTTTTTGAAACTGGGTGAAGTAGGAAGTCTAAGCTACCCAAATTTCCTTCAGCCTTTTCAGCATCACTGTCATTTTCACAGGTAGAAGATCATGGGGTTTATGAATCACTGATGTCTGTTTCCTAGACAAACTGAAAGAAGTCAAGAGGAAAGAAATGATGTTTTATGGGTAAAGAGATACCATATACCAGAATATTAAGTATATTCTACCCAGAAGTTTTCTGTTTGTGATATTTAACCTTGCCCATCCATCCCAAATGTCCAGATGTGCAGTTGTTGCCCTGGAGCAGAAGCTCCAACTGGGTTTCTTCCTGAGCAGCTCCCAAATTCCAGGGGAACAGTGACTCCGGACTGACCAGCTATATGTGTGTATCTGGGACGCAATGCACATACAACGTGTGCACTGAGCAGACAGCCTTCTCCTCACAGTAACTTTGGAGTTCTCTTGATCCATCAGATTTACTACCCGTGTGCAGAGAAGCTCTGCAGAACACAGCTACTCGGTCCAATGCTTCTGGGGTGATCAGTGCTTGTGAGACATACCACCACCTCAGCAATCCCTGCCAAAAATCCAGCTGATTCCCTTCTCCTTTAATTCAGGTAATGGAAGGTAGACAGCAATTTGTTAAATATTTATCCTGTGGAGGCAGATGATGAGAGCAGTTAAAAGAGTGGAGGAGGTGGTAACACTGCTTACATTGCTCCTGGCTCTCCCTTGGCCCTGCAGATGGGAGCAGGCTAGGTGCTCATCCAGCCCCATTTCCCTCCAGCCACCTCTTTCCTAAACCTTCTCATCCTCTAGCACCCTGTCTGGGGAGAGGCTGTGCCAGGGAGTGCCTTGAAGGTGCGTGGCTCCAGATCTTCTGCGCAGGTTCCTCCTGACAGCTGGCTCTGCCCGCCATCAACAGCCTGAGGATCACATTGTCATCACAGTCACTCAATGCCCAACTCCTGCTCTCAGCATGGGAAAGAGAGAGATCCAGCAAAATCACACAATCATAGAATTGTTTGTGTTGGAAGGGACCTTTAAAGATCATCTAGTTCCAGCTCTTGCTTCCATGGGAATGTGCTGCTTAAAGGCTCTGGGGGATTGCCTCCCTTCCCTAGTCTGGCATAGTCTGTCTAGCTAAACAAGCTGCTGGAGATGCCTTTGTGACTCATTTCTGATGGAGGAGAAACGTGTGCTTCCCAGGAGGAGGGGGACTTAGATGGGACAGGAGATGCAGTAGCCTCATTCCTGTTTGGAGGAATAATAATTGCATTTCTTGCTGGGATATTATGGTTGTATTGATTGAGAATTGAAATATTTTAGCTGGAGCAGGCCTCTGTTTTAATTCAACTCTGCAGAATATAGACTAAATTCACTCTTAGATATTTCTTTCCTACCATGGTGACAAGAGACCTTCTAGGACATTTTGTTTACTATTTGTTTCAGCTATTGCTAAATTTTATGAATCAATACATCTCATTTTCAGATATGTGCACTTCAGTGGAAAGAACTCCACTTAAGAGCTGAAAGGCATGTATCATGTCAATAAAGACAATATTATCACATTAGATATTGTGATGAAACATGTACATACTTAATGATTTCTTGCTGGCTTCTGGACCAAATTCCTATCAGGCATTCATGTCTCTCCTCATGCTCACTGTCTCTTTGCTTCTGACGCTATCAAGCAACACCATGCTTAATAGAAATCTTCTGCCTCTCTGTTAGCAAGTAATGGCTCTGTGCAATCTGGCTTGCATTGGGCATAGAGAATTTGGGGGAGTGCTTTTTTCATTGTTTAGGTAAATATTTCCTCTTTGATCCAACATCTGCCCTTTTTGCTGCTCACTCTGCAAATTGATGCAGATCTAGCAGAAGGATGGGAGACATTTATAGGGCTTCCTGTTATGGAGTAATTTGGAGAGCATCATTTTTCCCTGCTCACTTTTTGCCTTCAGCAACAACAATCCAATTCTTTGTGTTTTCGACAGGAAGACAATTCTTTGTCTCGCCCTTTCCTTCTAGTTCTCCCTGAAGGCTATAGAAAGAAAGAACACGAATTACCAAGCAATGAAATCATAAAATAGTCCCGTTTACTGTTATCTTTCCAAGAACAGTGAAGGCATTAAAGTTCTAAAACCTTTTTTCTTGAAGCAAAGATTGCAGCTAGAACAGGAAATGACACAACATAAATTCAATTCCTGACAATTATTATAACATGAAAGGGAAATAGTATAAATCACTGTTGTTAAACACTCTGTTCATTGGCTAGATCTGGCCCATTTGAGCTATTTATCTAATTCCTGTGACAGATTCGGATTTTGCACCCCACATGCTCTCATTTTTTAAAATACATGTTTCAAGTTTTTATGCTTCTGAAAAAGAGCTTCTGCATATGCACTGAGTAGAAGCTGGTGAAAGCTCATGCATAGTTGTGTTTTTTAAACTACAGAACACAAAGGATGTTATATTTTAAAAGACAAAGTCTAGCCCTTTTCATTTCAGTTGGTGTTAATGCATGAACTTATACTTTATGTGGTTGACATTGAAATATTTCTCAGAAGTCAACATTAAGGAAAAATAAAGATGTAAACTGGAGGGTTCTGTATAAAAATAATTAAAAGGGCATACATTTTGGGGGAAAGGAAAGCAGAAATATCATGGATATCTGTAAAGCATTCCTAAGTCTGGCAAAAAATTTGTTAAGCTCCTATGCAGTGAAGGTGTGAAGTTTAAACAACTGAAGAAAAATAGACCCATCTGGGAAAGTGTTAAGAAGTGAGCTGTGTTGAATTCTCCATCCCAGCTGCATACAAGGCTGACCCAGAGTCTCCTGGAGGTCTCCCAGTTTTAGACACTTCAAAGGCATAGTGTTGTATTTTAGAATAAGTAAGAGTTTCATAAAATTTCTTTTTTGCTTTTGATATTAATGCAAACACTGATTTATATTGTTATAAATAAAAATAGTACCAGTTAGATATTCTTCATATATGAGATTTACTTCACAGCAATAACCATTTGGTCAGATATTTTATTGGCTTCTCACTTAAATCGCAGTGCTGCCTAAGGCAGTTGCTGTTGGAAACAGAATACTGCCCTGACAGAGTTTTGAATCAAAAACTATGGCCATGCTTATTTTATACTCCAATGCATTAAAATTTACTGCTTGCTTTCCATGCTTTAAGTAAAGTTACTTCATTAGGAATGGGACATATATTTTTATGATGTACTCAGAAATGCAGTATTTTGAAAGAAATCATTCTTTCAACAGAGTAATTCAAGAAGTGTAAAGCTGTAAAATCTAAGAAAAAGATGGATTTTAAGAAGAAAAACCTATTCTGGGGAATGGGATATTCTATTATAGAAAAAAAGAATCTAAGAGTCATGTCTTCACATACTATTCCTAATTTAGCTTTGAAGTACTTTCCTTTAATTCTTAATCCTGTCTTGAAAAAGCCAGTGATAGATTGTGAATATTGCTATTTTTACATTATAACTTACTACATAATATATTTTCCATGGACACCATAGAAAATATTCAAGATCTTAGAAGTTTTGTGTCTGTCTGGAATTTGGTATAACACAAGCAGAGAGCTTCAATGGAACCAAGACCTTCAACATAAAAGAAATTTTTATCAGCATTTGTTTATAATTATTATTGGTTTTCTTTCTGGTTTTCTTTATGCATAATAAATTACACAAAAAATGTGACATTGATTTATTTCTCTCTTGAATGTGCCCCTCATAATAAAATTACAATAATTTTTTCACACAGAAATTTGAAAACTAAGACTAAAATTGTTCAATAGAAATATGTATGGTTTACAGGTTGGTCACAAATCAGTAATTCTTACTTGTTCATATATGTAACCCAATTGTCTAGTAGTTAACAGTGACTAAAGGGGAAATAGTCAATGTACACACTGCCCCTCAGGCGGGAAAACTTTGTTGGTCTCAGACATCAGCTAGAAACTGGGAAAACTAGAACATAAAGTCACTAGGTTCCCTTAAAAGCTGAGCTTCCTCCAGTCACCAGCTGTCTGAAACTGTACTTGAACACAGAAATCTTTCTTCAGGACAAGGAGCACTTATGAGCCCAGGAAAGCAGACCAGCACAAGGAATATGAAATAAAGAATCAAATTGAGATCACTGAGTTACTGTACATGGAATCACTGTACCTCCTGCACAGTGCCATGAGTTGCACCATTCTGTCCCTGCTGCTCTGCAGATTTGCCTTTGGTTCCCTTGGACAGTTTGTCACACAGATGGTTCACAGTTTTCAGCTCCAGTCCTGCCCTTGGAGCCCTGTGAACCCTGCTGGCATCTTTGGGTCATTCCCTCTGGAGCAAACTGGGGCCAATGGAGAACCCTCCAATAGGACTGGAAGCAAGCCCTTATTGTAGATAGATCTGTGCCTTCTCAAAGTCTTTTGAATGGCCAGATCCTCCCAAAATCCCAAACTGGACCCCAAACAGCTGCAGCTTCTGGTGTGGATAGGCTGCACAAATGAAACTCACTGTGGGAATAATAAGCGGTTCTTTTCAGTAATAGAGAACTTTCTACTTCCCTGGAACTTTAGGACATGACTTTAATTTATATTGCAATAATTTCAAGCAAGAAATTAGTATAATATATTAGTATAAGAAGTGTATTACAGGCATTAGTATCATTCATTATGCCTTCTCCAAAATTATAATACTGATATTTTCTGACATTCAGCTCCCACCATTATGGCAGAAGGTTGGTTAAAGCATCTGATTATAGATCCAGAAAATTCCCAGATAGATTAGTTCAGCAGAAAATAAGTCATTTAGTAGGGAAATGAAAGGCAGATGTGTATGAGATTAACCATCTCTCTTTTAACTGGTCCTGCTTAAGGAATTATATTTTCTTCAAGTATGATAATTTTGATGGATCATTTTTGCTCTGGCTTTATTCAGGAAGATAGCCAAGACAAGACCCAAACCATTCATTTATAATGAGGGAATAGCCTCAAGACCCATGTGCAACTGAATTTAAAACTGCACCTAAGATTCCCTTCTTTCCATATTCATAGTGAATTTAACATGGAGATTCCCATGGTTGAATTATATCACCAAAAAAAGAAGTTATTTATCTTTGGAAATGTTGGGTTCAGCCCCTTGAAACCTGTTGAAATATGCTACTGCAATTTAAAGCCACAGACCTGCCTCTGAAGTGACTCACTCTGTGGCAATCTGGGGCATTAAAGCAGTCAGTCTCTGCAGTTGTGTAAATGTTCACTGCTCTGACTGCCAGGGATGCTTTCTCAGAATAGCACAAAGTTGCTGAGAAGAAAGTCTGAAATAAATCCCTTTGTGGTGAAATTCAGGCCTGGCTGATGTCAAGGAAAAGTCTGGCATGAGCTGTAAAAGGCCAGGATTTCACTCTTTATCATACCACCGGCATCCCTGAGGAAGAAGGGGTTGTTATTTATTTATGTGGTGCCATTAGTGTGTGAAGCACATCGGATGTGCTCCTTGATTGGTGCAAAGCCACACTGCTCCATTAATTCCTGCCCTGCCCTCATTCTCCAGGGTGTAATTCTTGCTGCCTGGAACAGCTGGAGCAGCCATGGGAATGACTGCAGAATTAAGACCATAGTGCTAAACTTTCACACCTCCTTATGGTCCCCCTTTCTAAGCCAGAGCTTTTAAGGAACACAAAGCAGTTCTCAAGAGACACCTTATTTATTTATTTGCATTAAAACAAAAGAAGTGTTGGGATGCTGTGCCAGCATTTATAACCATCCACTGAATAGAGTTTACAGTAAAACATTCTGGTCATTAGCAAGTCGTGATAAAATTTCTCTTATAAGCACACAATTGAAAAGCAGATCAATATCCTAGTCTGTCTGAGACCTAATTGCATTACTTCCATTTTCTGTCCTTTTTTATCAGCAGAATTTTTGTCCACTCAGGTGCAGAGGAATGAATTTCAGAGGTGATGTCCATGGGATTCCTTTGAGTCTTTTATGGGCACTGAGTTGGGCTGGAAGAAGTTGGTGAGTTCTCTCAGTCTTGGATAATAATCTATTATGATCAAATTACATTATTTCTTGTGTCTCCACCTGCTTGGACTTTAGTTCGGCTGTTTGGGTGTAAGGCGGTATCAGGATAGAATTTCTTGCTGAGATTTTTTACTGGACTTTGCACTGCTGAAGTGTTATTTCAGGCTCTTTATTATTAATATAAAATTAAAAAAAACAAACAAAAAACCAAAAAACCCTGTGGCATTTGCAGAAGAAGCTGGTTTTTCACAGTGAAAGCAAATCCCCAGTAATAAAAAGTCTAATAAAATCAATATGTAAACTTTTAGTTAGAAATAAAGCAAGTGTTGCAGAGGCTTTAGTCATCACATTGGCATCAGTTGGCCCAGAGCTAGCTTTTTCTGCTGTTTAAAACATGAAGTGTGGTTTCAAGATCAAATTCCTTTTAATCTGATGCTATGGAACATCGTCTATCTCCATTTTTATACAAGGATGAAAGCTTGCTCTCACATCTACTTTGCTTTATTTGGCTTGGTGAATAAATACAGTAAATGACCAGGGAAGTATCTATGGGGATTTTGGTGGTTGTTTCGAGCTTTCTAGTGTTTTGGGTTTTTTGTTGTCTTTGTTTTGTTTTGTTTGGGTTGTTTGTTTGTTTGTTTTCTTTAGGGTACTGAATGGGTTGTCCAGAAAAATGTGGAAACTGCAGCCTTGGAGATACTCAAACATTGACTGAACAAGCTCCTGGTCAAACCTACTCTGCTTGGTATTGCTTGGATTGGAGCACTGGACTCAATGTCCTTCAGGAGACCAGCCTAACAAATTATGCTGTAATTCTTACACTAGGGCCTTAACAGCAAATCACAAAATCAGATGAACAATCACAGCTTCCTTGGCCAGACCAACTTCCTCACTGAAATATATTTCACTCAATTTGCTCAGGGCAAAACTGAGCCTTTATAGTTCACAAAAATAGGGGTCTGCTCCTCAGCTGGAATCCCAATGTACTGAATTGCAATTACACCTAAGTGCAGGGTAGAATATTTAATAATGTGCAGCAATAGTTACATACTGGATCAAGCAAGCAGTGACTGAAAATGAAAAGCCCAAATCTGAGATATAGAGAAGGGATTAATTTTCTCTGAAAGCAGGACACATCCAACAGTTTCATAGAATCATAAAATGGGTTTGATTGTGTTATGGTTTAAGATTCTCCAATTTAGTATTCCCATGCTGCTGCTTCCCCTCCCCCTCCAACTGGAGGTACAAAAGGCCCATGTGAAAAGCAAATTTGAGCTTTAAATCTAGTGATTTCTGTGTCTTAGTGGGGAGCTTTTCAGGGATACTTTCAGGGATAACTTCTATCTTTCTATCTAAGGACCCAGTTCAAATTTACTCAGGTAATTTTCCATAGCCATTGAACCCCCACCAGATCTACAGAAAATCTTAATTTTTACTTCGTAAGCCAAAGTTCAGATAACTCGAAACAAAAAACATGTTTTGGTTATTATCTTCTCTAGTTTTCACTTAATTAATAATTATTTACTACTTCTTGAGCCAAATTATTGCTGAGATTAAATGGTGCTACCAATGATACCACTTTCACAGAGCATTCAAAAGAGGCCATGAACATCACCTGGTGTAATCCTCCCCATAATGGAAGCCACAGGATCTCTTAACTAATTTCTAAACAAATAGAGCATTGTCTTTGGAATGATCCCCATTTTCAAATTTCTATCAGTTTATAACCCATTTCTTTTTCTGTACCTTCAAAGTGAGAAGTGGACATTTAATTTTAGTCAATTTTTTCAAGTTTTGGCTTTCAGCCTTTAGATCTATTGGGCTGGAGAACTCTATGAACACATTTTTATCCTTGAAGCAGGTACTTCAGGTCCCCTTCCATCTTCTACCAAATATATGAAAACAGGTTAAGCTCCTTACTATGTGCCATTTTTCCTAATCCTTTCATTATTCTTTGAATGCTCCCTTAAGCTATTCAACAGGGAAAATCCTGAATCTCTGTATTATTCATGAACTAGAACTGAACACAGTATTTCAGCACTCACCACATCAGTGCCAGATACAAAATATTACCTACATACTCTACGTACCCCTTTTTAAATATCAAAGCAATCCCATGTCTTTAATGGAAGAATGAAAAATTCTTCTGAACATAGTCAGTTGAGATAAGCCAAGGCTTTACATTCTGTTCTAAATACTTCATATAAAATGGCAGGGAGGAAACAGCCAAAGTGTCGATCTTTCTCTCGGAATATCCTGAAGCCCAGGAAAAAGGTATATACATAGATATCATAGTGGATTTAAATTCCTTCTCCATAGGTTTAGTAGGAGTTCCTGCACAGATGAGCTCAGAATCAGAAGCTGATGGATGTCTGGACTTCTCTTGAGGACTGAGTTGTCTTCCTCCATCTGTCCCCCACTGAACAAAGTGCTGAATTCTCTTGTGCTGAGACTCAGACTCTCTTTATGTTTATGGTGTTTTCCCTGCTCAGCATGCTGCCTTCAGGGGAGTGAATATATATTGTGTCTCAAGTGTCCTCCTGGGTGCCCAGATTACTTCACTTCAAGCTGTTTGAAGACATGGGTTTAAGACAAGCTCCAGACAATAAGGCAAAAACCTTATGTTGGGACCAAGCCTGCCCCTGATTCTTTTGAGACAGACAGGGATGTCCCAGCACATCCACCACACAGATATATCTATCAGTCTCCATCACAGGAATCCTGATTTCATGTCCAGCAAGACACTGCATGCAGTGTAGACAGATGTTAAATCTTTTGCCAGAATCATGTCATATTGGAAAGGTGAAAAGTTGTCTTTGGCCTTCTATGCTCTAGACTGCAGAGCCTATGAGCTCCATCCTTCACACATCTGCATCATCACCTTACATAGTAGGTTGGGTAGTCCCACAAATTCAGAGGAATAAATTCCAACAAACGGCAGGCATTGCAAACTGGAACCCTGCAGGTCTGAGGTCTATTCATAGATCCAACCATAAACCATGGTCTGTAGTGCTCAGCCACCCCAATCAGAGCTTTTGAGGAACACCCTCTAACAATGCCTTGCAGAGCATGGGAAGGGCAGGAATGTAATTGTGGCTCCCAGACTCTCTTGACCCAGTTGTAAATTACATATGGGTAATAAGAACTACAGCTTACATGAAAGTGACTTCCTCTGTCTGACTTTAATTGTTTTATGGAGACAGATTGCCTAGGAACCTTGCTTCTTCAGTAATAACCATTGGATTTATGATAGATCCTGAGATTTCCTACTTTAAAGAAAGTTCATGAGTGTCTAAGCAGATCTTGGGTCCTCTGCCAGGAGAGTCACACAGACACAGGTTTTAAGCCACCCAGCTCATCATCAATGAGCAACTGCAGACACTCAGGATGTTGTCTGGGTGCATGGCACTGACATTTCCACAACTACTTTTGCAACCCCTCTAAACGGGGACCTTGCCTGCTGCACCCACAGATGATGCAGTTCAGGTATCCCTGTGCCACGAGTATAGCAATGTCTTCAGTATAGAATCCTCTCAGTCTTGGTGAGGGGCTTTTTCGCTTGTTTGGTTGCTTTTTTGTAAAGCAAAATAAAAGATTGATGACTTAATTTGTTTGTTATCATTTGCAACAAATCATCAACTGAGGTATATAAGTATTGCTCTATTTAATTCAAGGGCACAAATCTTCAGCAGGAGGATTTGAGAGGTAATTGGGGATTTCTTTTGAAGATAATGATATGAATCAAGGATAAAGGACATGAAAGATCCTCCTGTAAAACTGCTAATCTCTCCTCTGCCATCGAATCATTGCTTTACTGTAAACACATGATTGTGCCCACTTCTCTTTAGTTAAAAAAAAAATCATAGGTTTAATTGAATATAAAACAAAACATCCTCACATCCCTTTCTCTGTTGAGAAGCAGTAGAAAGGAACACCTCTCATCTTTGCTGATTGGAGAGAAAAATCTGTAAAATCATAGAAGTGTTAATATTGGAAGGAGGGTCAGGAGCAGGACAAGAGGTTTAAAATTCCTTTACAAATAACATGAGTCACTTACTTTAAGTGTAATGGTGGCTGTGCTACATCCAGTAAGTGTCATTGTAGGTTGTTTCAGCTGTGAAATGAATCAGAGGTGTTTCATAACTGCACAGTTGGCTTCCTTTCCACTGGTGAGTATGACCTTGCTCCACGGCAGAAGCAATCCACTGCAAAACACAAGGTGAAAACTCCTAGATTAAAACAATAAAAGAACTTCAGTGACAAAGTAATCTTGTATCATATTTTTAAAAATAGTGTTTCAGTGGTAGAGTTGGACTGATAAAATTTGAGGTATTTTCTGCTCTGGCACCTGCTTCTTTTCTGGTTTTAGGTAAGTAGTTTCAGATGCATTTGCACCAGATGTCAAATCAAAATTGGAGCTATGGGCTTAATCCTGCTTCTCATGAAAATTATTAAAACCCTTATACTCCAACTTGAGCAATTGTGTGAACTGAGCTGTGAAAGCTTCTAATACCACTTGGGATAGCCCAGATAGGAATTGTACCTGAAGTCTGCAGGCATCCTCCATCTCTCATAGGGGATAATACTGCTCCACAAGTGTGCATGCCTAGTCTGTACCCTGTTGTGTATTTCCAGTTAGCACAATTATCTCAGAATCCAGCTTGGAGCCTTTGAAATACTTTGGCACTAACACTGAGAGTAGTCTTAGTTCTAAATTTAATTTGCAAAATTAATTATCTGATTGCCAATGGAAGATGTAAAGTACATCTTTTATGACAAGGGGAGAACTATTTTGGCATTACTAATTTTAGTTTTAGTTTTATATTAATTACTTTTACAATTTTTAAGGATTTTTCTTCCTTTCGCACTGCTCTTTTTTTCCCCACTTTTAATTGTGACTGCCTGTGTTTAATTTCTGATGTAATTGAATTTTGTATTGCAGAAGGACCAATGCTGTATATATTGGGTTATAATATGTAGCTATAAAAAACCTGAAGATACTGTCTAGTAATACTAGTTATCCTAGTTATTCCTAACTGAATAATCTAAAAAAGAAAAACAATAATAAAATTCTTTGAATCTTTCCTCTACTTGCTGAGCAATTAACTTGTCTCCTACATTTAAGGAGATACACTCCTCATTTCCCCTCCATAGGAAGGGAATGGCCAAGATGGAGCATGGAAGTGTGAGAGATTTCAGGACATGAAAATTAGATATGAAATTGTCCATGGTAACTTAACTACTCATGTTTAATTTAGTATGCATTCATCTTTCCATAATATATATGTAGAATTCAGTAAGGCACCTCCCTAAACATTATTTTGATAGGCTTTTTATTTCTGTGTAGTAAATAGGAATTACAGAGAAAGATACTGCATGTGATGGGGCAGTTATCCAAAAGAAAGAAAAAACCCAAAAGAAATGACAGATGAAATTAACTTTATAGATGACCTTCCTCAGTTTTGGTGGGGCTTGTGTTTCACTCTATCAGCTCTAAGCTTTTTACTAGCTTCACTCCAACTGAAAAGACCTAAATCAGACTGCAGAATAAAGACACTCATGGAATCTGGAGATATTAAATTATATTCTTAAGTATGCATGGTGGGATACAGAAATCTGCCAGCTTTAAAGAGCACTGTGGTCATAATGAAATTTTGTGAAAGAGAGAAAAGATCAGCAAATCTCAGAGGGACAATTTCTGTAAGGCTGAAGGCACTCAATACTCCTACTGAATCAAAAAGTTCAAATTAGAGAGACTTTGGGGGTTACTTGGAGCAAATGTGTGGGGGGAGGTAGCACTGAGAGTTATTGAACCATTGGAGGCCTAAGATTGTGGCACGTTCTTAGTCTTGCAGTACTTCAGGCAATCCAAAAAGATAACGTTAACCAGGATGAAATTGTGGTGCTCACAGAGGTGTCATTGGTTGAGGATGCTCGCAATGAGTCACGCAGAAGGCCAGAGCAGGCCTTTCAAATCATCCTTTGGAATCATGTGCTCAGCATCTTACAGGGAAGGAACAAAATGTGCAACTGATCTCATCTAAATTTAGCTGCGTGCAGTTTGGTTATCTAGATTCAATTAGTCATCCTCATTCCTAGAGTCAATGGAGGCAGAGGGTACAATGAGGTGCCTTCAGGAGGTGTCTGTTTCTCTGCACTCCACAGGAAGATCAGGAAGGCCGAATTACATCAATTAACTTGTAACTGGCAAAATTAATTCAATCATCTCCGCTTATGTCAAAGTAACCCTTTGGTCCTTTCCAGTTACTGAATGATGATTTATCTTCTTGGTTCTTCTTGCCTGGCCCTGTTGAGATTCTCTGGGCTTACTCATGATTTATATTGCATTAGGAAAAACAGAAGCATTCCTGCATTCACTAAAAAGGGTAATGATTTTAATTCATTCGTACAACATGCAGTGACTTTGTACAAACTGAACAAGAGAAAAACTACTGAGATATTTCATTTATTTGAATAGAATTTTTTTATTATTTTTATTTACAATTTATAATATAAAATAGGAAGGTTGGACCTCAGGAGAATAAATTGACTCAAACAGATGATCTGGTTTGTGTTAATTTGATACTTGCTGGAAAAAGGAAATACCTATTTTTGTTAGGATGGACACATACTTTAATAAAAGCCTATTTTTTTTTTGTACGAACATTTAACTGTAGACCTAATCTACATCACTTTCATGAAAGGATTATTCATTTGCAATACCTGTCCTGCATTGGTAAATAGCTGTCTCTTGCAGCTAATTTTAGCAAATTCAGAAATATATGAGGCAGTGTAAAACATGTATTACATGATGTGTTGCAGGTTACAGATAAACTGTTGGTTTTTGTCCTTAGATGTTTCCTTTGTAGAAGAACAAACAACGCTGTGAAGCAGCTCCAGGTCTTAAAATTCTTGCATTTTAATGATCTTATTTTGTTCTTAATGGGAGTACTCTGGTACACAATGTTACTCATATGAGCAAGTTTTCACAGTAACATTTTTCTTTGAGCACTGGAGAGCACAACCTTGTGCATAGCCAGTTCCAGTTGTCCACGAACAACTCACCAGAATAGGTAATATCTGATCCTCCTATTGTGTAAAGTGTCTGAGAAAAATAAAGCTAAATCTTGAAATAAAGGAAGACAAATTTCACTCTTTCAGCTTTGAATCTACATGACAAACTAATCTCTGAAAAATTCCCCACACAATTTGAGTGGTGAATTTCTGCTCTTCACAAGTTCTTTTTTCCAGAGGTGGATTCCTCTGCTGGTGGATTCACCTTCACAAGCAGCATCTCTCCATGGGGAATAGCCCATAAGCACTGAAATCAGTAATGCAAATTGCAAACCACCCAAGGGTGCTGATCTAATTTCGCTGGGGTTTGTTTTCAATTAAGAGCAGGCAGGGTTTTGTTGCTTTATTTTGCCTGTCATCTAGACACCTTCTTCTTCCCTCCTAAGGATACTTTTATTTATTTTTGACAATTTAAATGAAAGACAAAAGAATTTTCCCTCCAGTTGCAGTAATTCTGAACAAGGGGTAAAGCTGGTTCTAAAAATACAAAGAAAATCAAGTTCAGATACTGCTTTTTATTGATTGTGCAAAAATAAATGAGGAAAGTGGTAAGTAAAGGTCCATCCAATAGAAGGATAAATGAGGTGGATCTTCTCTACATAGCCTTTCTAGTTCTGTGCTTAGAATAAAATATACCCAGTTGCCAGGGGATATGTGGAAAACCCCATTCTACTACCTCAGCCTGAGGTTTGTGCAAAATTCAGTTACGCCTTCTTGCCTTCTCAGAATGATTTTATTTATTTGATTTTACAAAGCTTTGCCTAGAGTAGGAATGTAGTCGTAATATGACGTAGCCCATATCAAACTCTGTTTTGTTCTGATCATTTCAAGAAAAATTGCTGTGATGTGAATGCAGATAAGTTCAATCTATCGATAAATATTTTAAATATGGACACTTGTTCAGTCTGGGGGGTGGACTAATTTCATGAAAACATGGCCTGAAGGCTAACTTAGCTGAATAAATTCTTCTACCAAATGCCTTTGGTTCAGAATAAATCAATTAAAAACAAGCTTGAGGAGTTTACATTTTAGTAAAACTGATTATATATACAGGCAATAGTTAATTGTAAATAGAACTGCAGAAATTTGTAAACATTATCTGTCAAAAGCATGCATTTCTTTAGCCTGATATCTGTAAGCAATATTATCTGGATTCAGTGGAGCCAATGAAAAGGAGAAGGCTAGACCAGAGAGTTAGGAAGAGCAAGAGTTTGTTCTGTTCATCTTTATTGCACAGTTTTTCAATGCCTTGAACAAATTAGTCATTAAAGAGAATATACTCTATCAGCACAGACCCAGTAAATACAAGTGCCATGAAGAGGTCCTGAATTATCAACAAGTGGACCTGTTGTAAAGCACCAACTGTGAAAATTGCACTCAAAACCAAGACTTGCTCCTTGGGGTTTGAACTCAGCAGCAAGTTATGCTAAGAGGAACACACTGTTTGGTACTATTCTTTCAACAAAATTATAAGCCTGTAAAATAGAGCAGGTGTCTGACAAGTATGTAGTCAGGCCCAGAGTTCTTGAGTTCTTCAACAACCATCAGTGTGCTCAAAACTGTATTTTTATTTACACACTCAATTTCAATTAGCTATTTTTTTTAATGAAAGAGAAATTAAAGAAGTTTAAACACTAAATCTTTATTTTTGAATACTGCTAGGAAGATATTTTAAAATTAATAATATAGCAAAACCAAACAATTTGGACCAAACAGCGTACTCCAAACTGACTGTAGTAACAGGTTTTTTTCATTTTGCCATAGGAAAAACCAGTATCCTCTTTTAGTCTGAACTATCTCTTCCTCTTTTTTATTTCAGAAAATGAACCAAAGCTTTATGTCAGAATTTTTTTTTGTAACCACCATGGACCAAGACAAACTTGCGCTGGCAGCAAGCCATTAGAAGGTCAAATAGGGGGTGAGTGTTGATTCTTGGGGGATAGTGGTAAAGGTATGGCACCAAAGAACTTTGAAAGAAATAATGGCATAGATTTACATCTCCTTTCCTTATTTGTTCATCTACATTTTCCAAGTATCCTTGTACATGGGAAGAATTTACTCGTGTGTTGCATGAACCCGCTGCCTGGACCCCTGCCACTTTGCTCTCTGTTGTATGAATAACAGCAGGATAAAAACTGGATATGAATTTCAGAGACAGCACAAAATTTCTGCAACAAAACTAAAGAAAAAGTCTCAAATGACAAAAAAGAAAAATTTTCAGATGCCTATGGAGATCTGCTTTCCAGCCTGAGGAAGAGAATTGTGAGCAGTGTCTGACCAGATCGTTCACACTTGGAAGCCTCTCCCCTGTTTATCAGGGGTTTTCACAAAGGCCTGTGTTGGCTCAGTTCTGCTTTCACTGGCTGTATTATATTAGTAAATTAAACAGAACAGCACTGGCACATTATTATCCATACTGTTAAATAGTTGGCACATTCCCTGAAGCAATTTTGCCCTGGTGTTTTCCCAGAAATTACCCAGACATGGCACAGGACACAAGACAGTCACATCAGGCAGTATGTGTTCAACCAGCCTCTTTTGGGGGCATTAAGCCATGCAGATGTGCATGTGTTATAGCTGTTGTCTCTATCAGAAAATAGTGCTTGGGATTTTTATTTATTATGTAGTCCCTGAGAACAACAGGAATGAACTTAGGGTATTTTTCCAAGCATAAAATAGTTTCAAAACATCTAAACAGCATTAATTGTCAAAAGGCTTTTGTTTTTACTAGAAATCATTTCGAAAATGCATTCTAAATGAGTATAGACATCCTAATTCTGAAATGTAATATTAATTTGTCAAAACAAAATCAGATTTAGGACTTGGCTTTTCTCTATTCCTCCTGCTGTAAAATGAACAGTGCCATGGACAAGCTGAGCATTTTTCTGGTGCATGCAGAGTGTCTTCCTGTTCACCTTTTCTGGATGGAGAAAAGTACAAGTTCCCCTTGTGTGAGGCTGTTGAAGACACCTGCATCAGACTGAGTTTGACAAACCCATTCCACTGATGAATTACATTTGTCTGAAAAGCATGAGGACTTGGTTATAAGAGAGAAGGAGAGAGGTGGAAAAGTAACTGCACAAATAGGTGTTGATATTGAAGTTACTATGTAATATCATTGAATCCTGTTTAAGTGGCCTGTGAACCTGTGCTAAGTGATAATCTGATTATACCAGGATATGATCTTTTAGGCAAAATAACATAGGATTGGGGCAGGGCAAGAACCTGCCAGTGATTATGGAGCATTGAGTGGGTGCTGTAAAGAAAGGCAGCAGGGTAAACAACAGAAACAGATCCCCAAACCATGGCAAACCAAGCCTGGATTTTCTGAGGGGACTGCAGCAGCAGCAGGTGAGTGTCTGGTGCCTTGGTGCTGCCCAGTGCTGCTGCATGCTCTGAGCCACCCCTGCCAGCAGCAGCCCAGCTGGGCAGCCCTCCAGCCCCTTTGCCAGGCTGTAGTTGCTCTGGTCCACAGCAAAACACCTCTTCAAAAGGAACAAGACACACAAACAGTGACTCAAGGAAAAATGTAAGAGGAACAGGTATAAATTTTTTGTTATTGGGTGGTTTGGGGGTTTTTTAAATAATATTCTCTGTAAAAAATTGTATGATAGACTGATGTTAAATGCAAATAGAAGCTCTTACAAGTAGAAACAAGACTTTTAGACTGTAGGTCTACCAGTAAATTATCTGTACCAGGACCTGAGCCCCTGAGGCCAGTTGGCATGGTCTGCCCAGATTCACCCTGGTAAACTACCCTAGTTTTCCAAGCATCCTGGTTTCACCCACGCTGGCTGCTGGGCAGGTCCACAGCCTCAGCTTTCTCCTAAAGTGCTTGAAGAGAGCGCTGGGCAATTACCAGCAATACTGAACCAGGTCTGGTCCTATTTAGTTCAGGATAGATGTAACCTTAAAATATACATCAAGTCATCTGTTGCCTTAATTCCACAAATTTCAAAGGATTTAGGCCAGAAGGAAACTTGCCTTAAGCTGTGCATTCTTGCAGCATGCTCATTATCACATTTGCCTTTGACTTGCACAGCTGTAAATCCATGGAAACCAGAGTAATTCAGGGATGAATCAGGTCCATTATCTCCTCGTGTTTGTACAGCACTTAGCACAATGGTTCCCTGATCCTGATGGGAATTCATGTTATTTTAGGACAATCAGAGCTTTCATTCGTTAAAATAAAGTATATTTTTAGCCAGAGCTAGTTTCAGTGGCAATGTATGGAGAGTGGGGGTGGAGTGTGTGAATGAAGGGGAAGGCACAACTGATTTCCCACCACATGACTCTGAGCACACCTATCATATGCCTGAGAGATTGTCTCCCCTCCTGGCCAGGATGGCTGTGAAAATATGGCCAATGAGGGACTCAGAAGCTGGGATAGAAAACAAAGAACAAAACCTGTGTATATTATTGCTCCTTTTTTTAAATAAGTTGCATCATTTTTAGGGCTCAGGATGTGAAGCCCAGCGTCTGATTCTGAAATATTTAGGGTTAATATTAGTATCTTTAGTGCTTTTGCTGCAAAGTAGTAAATCAGGTGTTATACCATTGCTTTCCATGGAAAGTTATATCTCGAAGATGTAATTTGCTCAACATTATTTTTCCCCCTCACGCAAATAAGAGGAACCAGAAACTCTTGAAAAAGCAAGAGCTGTGCTGTGCTCCATGTTCAGAGGTGCTTGTTTCAGCTCTTTTATGAAATCTTGTTAAGACCAGTAGGTTTTATAAATTCTAATGAGATACATGTGCGGAACATATATAAAGACATTACACATGTCTAACAAAATATTTGCTATATAAGGAACCCAACTAACTGTGTCGTTATTTTTTAAAGCAGACGTAAGTCCTAGAAGACAAAAAAACCCACCAGTTGAAAGTCATAATCCTAGCAGGGCTTGTTCCTAGTTCCTCTTAGTTTAAAACTGAAGTGTCTGTTTCACCTTCAAGTTGTTTTCACAGAAATAGATGTGGAAGACTGAGTATCAGCTGTCATTAATCTAGTGTCCTGACATGACAGAATCACCATTACTCCCAGTAAGTGTAAGCTGATTCTTAAGCTTAGAAACTTTAGAAACACATATTTTTACAACCAAAAATTACCAGGAATTATTGCTAGACTTGTGACAAGAAGTTTTAAAAACCAACATGTGAAACTGGGGAGCTGTCTTTCCAGTCCTAACCTACCCACTAGGAAACAGAAATGTAAAGATTAAGCTGTTTCAAAGCTGCTAGCTTGCTTTCCTTCAAGTCACCTTATTGCCTCACTGAAATATAATCTTAAAAATTCTTGTAGTGAAAAACCGTGTCCTGAAAAGATTGTTAATTTAATTTAACATTTCAAAATCCTCTCCTGATACCATTCTTAATTTCACAGGTAGGCCCATTAGTATTCCTTTACTTACTACTTAACAGAAAATGTTTTATTTCATGTGGGGGATAAACTATTTTGGGAGTGACTATTAGGGAAAGCTGTGCCACTTCCACAACTCTGACACTTCCATAATTCCATAGCTCTAAGAAACATCAATTTCCTCCAGATGGGAGTTGCCTGTCTATGTCCCTTCAGTGTGAATGCAAACCAGCAAAAGAGCACTGTGACACAGAACTACCTGCTGTGTGTGTGCCCTTGCTGTGTTGCTGTGTATTTGTTCTAGCACATTTGGAGTGCTGAAGGCTGGCAGTCTGGCTTTAATGCTTCCACGGCTGTGTAAGAATCCACAAGTTGTTGTAGGCCTTTGCATTTTAAGAATGATAATGCTACAGTTTAGTGCATGTACAAAAATGGTGATAGCACTGCCTTGTCCCAAGAGGGACTACAAGGCAGCATGTCCTATTAATATCCCCAGGAGTGTTAGTTAGTCTCTGTTTTAGTTGGATGAACCCCTGTTAGTTCAGACCTTTGACAGTCAAGGGGAGAAGATGTCAGTTGTATCAAATTAATAGCCATGATAGTTTCTTTCTAATTCTATTTGAAAACTAATCCTTTAGATCACAGTAGGTAGCTCACAGTTAAAAAATAACCACCTGTTTTACTAGCAATGTAAATTGCTGCAAGGCTGCTTCTCAGCCCAGTGAAGTCGTCATCTGTGCTCTGTTTGCCTTATAAATTATAAAGCAAGTTTATTTAAATTCCCTTTATAATTACTGCCCTAACTGAAGTAATTAAAAGTAATTTTTCTAGGTTTGGATTCATCACCATACACTTTTTTTATGGTCAGTAAGAGGGAGTGAGGTTCACCTCAAAACCTTATGCAACGATTTCATCCATGAAGATGCTACACTTCAGCCCTCCACCTGACATGTTCATTGAGGAGGGAAAACAACTATTCTTGAAAAGTATTTTAATTTCCATGACATACTATGGATGCCACAAAAAGTATAGTGAATTTGTGTAAGTCATCAAGCAGAAAACAGAGAAATCTCACTCAGAAACTTTACATTTACACAGATGGAAGATATAGTTGCTTCCTTCTGTCCCAATCACCATCAAACACATGGAATCACAGAATGGTTTGGGTTGGAAGGAGCCTTAAAGATCATCTAATTCCAATCCCCCTGCCATGGACAGGGGCACCATTCAATAGACCAGGTTGCTCAAAGCCTATCCAACCTAGCTTTCAGCACTTTTAGGGAGGAGGCGTCAACAGGCGTCTCTCTGGGTGACCTCTTTCAGTGTCTCACTGTCTTCACCGTGAAGAATTTCTTCCCAGTATCTGATTTAAACCTGCCCTCCTTCAAATTAAAGCCATTCCTCCTTGTCCTATCACTGCACACCCTTGTAAGTAGTCCCTCTTCAGTTCTCTAGCAGCAAATTTCAAGTGTTAGAAGGTTATTCTAAGGTCTTCCTGGAGCCTTCCCTTCTGCAGGCTGAACAGACTTAACTCTCACCAATGAGACTCTGAGAGTCTGGGATATGGATGACAAGGCAATACCCCATCTGCCTCCTGAGGCTCATGCAAGCAGTGTTGCTGGAGACCAGAGCACAGCATGAGCAGGTGATGCTCTCTCAGCAATGAGAGCAAACTGGCAGAGACATTCTATCTCTGGAAATGCAAAGAATGTCATACCAAGACCCATACCACCACAGCTCAGAAGTTAAGCATAGGTTTTGTACCCTCCAGGTATAAAAACACAAATATCACACCAGTGGACTAAAGAGCAGTCAGTGAACAAATCTTTTATACGGTCTAGGACACACAAAGGAAATAATAGGTTAAACCATCAGAACTTCTCCAAAATGTGCTCTATCAGTCAAATGCTTTGTAAAGCTGAAGATGAAATTAGTCAACATCAAATAAAACTAATCAACAGCTTTCTTTTTTTGAAAAAGCCCATCACATAAATGCTCCTAATTTTTTTTAAAAGTCAATGAAATCAAAAGAATACTAAACATATTTAAGCTTCTTATGATACTAAATATAAATAATTTAATAAGTACTGAAGAGCACATGTTAAAGCATACTGAGGAATAATCTCTTAATCTATTTATGTCCCCAGCAATGTTTTTCATAAATGCACGTTATTTTATAGCAATGAATTTTCAAGCAGGCAGACAGAGGTCCAGGTTATTATAGGTCTGGATGAACCTACTTGCAGCTAATTCAGCATTTAACCTTTCCTGTTGGGCTACAGCTCCATGCCCCTGGATTACCACAGAGCAGTCCAGTAACAGTACTGTTCTTAATAACACAGCAAATTATTTCAGTTTGCATCATCGATGAGGGTGATGGAGTAAGACACAATATATTATGGAACAAGGAGGTCTAGAAGTATTTAAGAGAGCAGCATGCCTTTCTGTCATAGGCAGACCTGTGTTCTCCACCAGCACTGTATCTCAGCAGTGTTGTGCTTTAAATTGCACCATTAATTATCTTTCAGTTTCTTGACTTAATTCAGGACTCATAGGTCGGGGGGAAGCAAGTTGAAAGCCTGAAAAAAGGGACACACCACAGTCAGTCAGAAACATCATCAAATCGACAATATCTAAAATTTTGCCTCGTTCATTAGTCTGGATTTGTAAATGCAACACTGATCTGTTTCCTATCAAGCTAAGATTTGGAGGGTGAAATAACTGGTCACTGTACACCTCATCTGGGCAATTATACATGCAGACTACATAGAACTCTGTTCCTCATGAAGCAGCTGATAGTTACAAAAGACTGAAAGACTGACATCAGAATGGAAGACTCAGATTCTGTTTCTTCCTCAGTCTGAATGGATTCAAAGTCAGCTTCTTCCCTTTATAGAAAAACTATCCAGTTATGGAAGTTGCAACCCAGTTCTGCTGGAACATCAACCTCCCTATTTAGGAGGTTGGGTAACTTTTCCACAAGAATGAACCTGGTATAAGCAAGAGAACAATCTCAGTCTTTGTGATGGTCTTACTGTCATCCAAGAAGAGAAGTCTAGTAGTGCGTACTGCTTATGCATTTTATGTTACATAAAAATAGTAAATAATCCTGAAAATAAAACCAGGCTGGAGGACTGAGTCCAATTAGAGGTTAGAACTCATTTATCAAAGCTAGTAGGATGAAAGTTCAGCTCTGGTGACAGTCTTCCCTTTCTTTTCAGCCATCACATGGAGATCCTTATTTCTTGACTTTCCTAAATCATTCTGGAATTTTTACTGCTTTCTATCATTAGCTGCAGCTTTAAGTGTTAAAGCTGAGAAATTTTGTATTGGAACATGTGCCTGTACAGGGCAGATGTCGTGTAAGTATTCACTTGTTTTATCTATTGATGTCTTGCAGTGTGCTACATTTGTTTCCTGTTTTTTGGTTTTTTTGGTTTTTTTTTTGTATTTGACTCCTGTGCAAGGAATATGTCTGCAGAATTGAACTGGGAACTTTGGTCTACTTTGAAAAAATCTCTTCTTAGTGTCCTGCATGCATGGTTAGTTTTATAATCTGGTTTCTCCCATGCTCCCCTTCTCTTGTTAGAATGGACTTCTGTTGTACAAACAATCAAGTGTGCTCTGGGTAGGTCTAACAAACACACAGCTGAAGTGAACAGTGGAAGGGAAAAGTGTCACTGGCTCATGTGAAAACATATGAAGGAAGGTCACTTAATTGAAGATTTCTTTCTGAATGATTATTTCATGTAATGGTGTTACACCAATAAAGCTAAGAGCTCATCAAGGAAATGTGAGATGCTTGTCCTGACAAAAGGTAAAGATCTCTTTTTTAACTTCATAATGTTCAAAGTTAAAGGAAGAAAAATAAAATAGCCCATTATCATTTTGCATTGGGAAACTATTTCTATCCTTGGTTGCACAGAGCTCTCATTGACCTCCACGTCATTTCCACAGATGTGCTATGAAAATGTTGCCCTAAAGATATAACTGGTAGGAAAAGAATTCTTAATTTTCCCACATGAAGAAACTGCAATTTTATACTGAAGTTAAGGCAAAGAGGTTGATGCCCTTTGTAAAGATTGCTTTTCAAGATGCAAATAAAATCCTGCCCAATATTTCCAGGAATAAGCACTAGTAAAATCCCTACTGAATTCAGCCTCAGTGGAGACATATGCAGAGGCACATGGCTTGTAAGTGATCCTGTCACTGTGGGCTTCTCTTGGGAACCTGACATTTTTGAGCAACAAGGAGCCTGAAAAAGGAAAGAGACCACAGTGTCATGTAAGAAAAGGACCAAGCAGGAAATATGAATTTCCATTAGTTACAGTGTGATTACAATGAGAACTTTTCATTCAGACATGTCAAAAGCCACTATTATTGAAGCTAGACTGAATGTTTATGGTCATGCTGGCAGAATCACCTGTTTCCTCGCCCTTGGGCACAGGAGATAAAAAACTCTTGTTATTTTTCCCCCTTTACTGAAGATCCTACTGAAATTTCAGAAACAGTCACACTGGAGTTCACACTCACTCCAAGTTAGCAAACTGGCATTGACATTCACAGAGGTGTGCCAGAACCACGTGTTTAATGAGAAGCCCTTGGCATGGGTTTTGCTATGTATGTGGCACTGTGAAGGCAGGGAGGTCACACGCCTTGCTCCTGCCCAGCGTCAGTATTCAATTGCTCCATTGCTCCCACACTATTGCCAGCAATAGCAATATTCAAATAGCTTTGTTTACTTGCGTCTTTAATTATGAATGGGTGTTTACTCATTCTGAGAAAACCATAGTATTAATTCAGTAATTATCCCATGCAATTGATTAATTTAATCTCTGAGTTTGACTTCAGTATGATGATTATTTGACATCTCAAGTGGAGGCAGAATAGTCATGATGTCACAGCATGGATTTCACCACAGCCCACAGCTGATGCAGAAATAGTAGGGTGAACACATTTTAGAGGGAGTACACAGGCTCACGCACACGAGTATTTATGCACATCGCTACGAGAGCAGGCAAACGTTTGCACGTCAGAGTTAAACATGAAACATTTTCTTTTAGAAAGTGTTTCCATCTACAGTGGTGGCCTTGACCAAAGCCACAGAACAAAATGGCATAAGGCTGTTGCTACCCACGTATCTCATAAGTATATTTTTACTTCAGTCTGACAAAAATGCTTTCCTTGACTTGGTTTTCACAGCTGTGATGCCCAGATTTTCTCTCTGTTTTAAGGCAGAATTCACTATCTTGAAATTTAGAACTTAGTATTAAAGCAGAAGATTTCTGTTATTATATTCAACTAATTCTCTGATGATTGCTGCCAAAACCAGTTGTAAACTAACACCCTATTGTTATCATGGTTTTAAGAAGTTTTTGAGTAGCTGAGTTTTCAGCAGACATCTGCCTTTCAGAGACAGATTAAATGAGGTTTATTAATAGCAAATGTGGTAATTCAGAAATTTGTTTGCACCGACTTAAAATAAAATCCAAGGTTTTACACAAAGAAAAACTTCAAAATATTTTGATTTGCACATTTAGTTTTGATTTTCAGCATACATTTGGATATTTAGGTGTAGTTTTATGTGCAATATTTCTGTATCATATGTAAAATCTAATAAATCTCTTAATAAAAAATTGTTCCAAATGAAAAATCAAAATATTATTTTCAGAAAGTGGGAACATAATATTTCAACATCAGTACACTTTGTCCTTAGAGGGGTTCTTTTGTGAAAAAATATAGGGCAAAATCAGTACCTTCTTTTCCTAAGTGATTTTGTTGGATTTGTTTTTTTGTTACGAAAAAACAACGTGTGATGGAATTTCAATTGTCTAATTCCTGGTTCAATTTTCATTAGAATTAAGAGATGAAACTGTGTTGGGTGTTGTGTTCCTTACAGTTACTTGAATTCATATGTCTAAAAGAAAGGTAAGATCACAGAAAATGCCTTTCTCATAATTAATTAATTAATTAATTTTCCTCTAGCTCATCTACAAGTGCTGGGCACTTGTATACTGTTGACTTTTTTTTCTTTTCTCAAACTGACAAGAAAAAACAAATAAAGAAACAGACAAATTTACCTAGAAATCAATAGGTTCACCAAGGCACCTTTCCAAACCCCAATAAACTATAGCCTGTATCTCAGTCTCTTAGGTAAACAAAGTTATCAAAATTTTATCTTAATTGTCACTAATTCTATTAATCCAGCTGCACAGCTAAGTTAAAATGATACACCATGATTTGTAAACAAAACTGAGCTAGATTTGTATTCAATTAATGCAATTTTAAGAGTAACTTTTATGTATAAATGGACAATAGTTTCTAATTCTATTTGACTTGGGGTTTTGTCATTTTCCGTTTTAAGCTTCCTCTTCTCTAACTGCAAACTGCAAATGGAGTTGAAATAATGTGGAACACAGAGAAATACCCTCTGACACATCCAAACCCAAGCACATTCATTTAGGGGTCCAACAGGCAGAACAGTACATCATCTCCCCTTCTTTAGTTGCATGCAACCACTGTGTCTGATATGAGCTTGCAGTAGAAAATATCTGAGAAAATGTTTCTTTTACTTATTATGTGAGAGGCATCACTTTGGTGATTAGATGTCTAATATGAGGTTTGTCATTTATGCACAAGTAAAATCAGTGCAGCGAATGACAGAAACAAGCATTTTATTGGGGAATTGTTCACTCCACATTAATGGTGCATTTAATTTTGAACCAGTCTGGTTCTTTGAACAATTTGTTCCAGCTAAGAACAGATTGAGCTGTTCTTTGAATCATTTTTTCAGCAGGCAGTACAGTGTGATTTTATGATAGCTTTTTTTTGTGCTGTAGCTGAGTTCATTTGAGGTAAATCTTGCTGAAGTGCAGAGGGTTTACAAAGGTGCTGAGTGCTGCCTGTGATCCAGTGGGCTTGACCTGAAGACTGCTGGGTGGACTGTTTGTCTCACATTTAAACATTGGCACATACTTTTCTGGCAATTTAATAGCTTGTTTTCAAGTGTGTATCCCCACATGTATGTTTGACATTTAATGTTCATCTTGCTTTGTGCATAGATTTCTCTGGATGAGCATCACTGTAGAAAATATACAGGAAACTGGAGCTGAAGCCAGTCATAGGAGGTTTCCCCTTTGCTGGATGGATGTGAGACTTGGAACTGGCTTTGTCACCTTGGTGGAGAGGAAGTGGGTACAGTAGTGAAACATGGGACATAGCTGCTTTGGTTACTTTAGATAAGTAGTCTGGAGGTAGAAACCCTTACACCAAAGGATATGTTTGGATACAAGACAGCACAGGAAAAGGCTCTGGATTACTCATGTGACTTAAAACATTTTTGTACACACAAAAATGATTATTTCTATGACTTTTCTGCAGATTCCTGCAGTCTGAGATTCTTGTTGTGGATTGATTTATAAGGACAAAGTAAAATTTATAAGACCTGATGTAAATTCAGGGCTGTATAACTATAAGAGTCTACCTTTTAGCAGTTTAAAGTACTTTTTTTTCTTTTGTTTTTCTTTTTTTTTTTTTTTTTTTTTTGCAACGGAGGGTTGAGTGTGGGCACTACAAAGGTCTCACTGAAACCACTGAGAACCAAAAGTAGAAGACATAATTGCAGTTTAATGAACCCAGTTTTAAATATTCCTTTCATCTCTGCTGGGGTGTTTATTCTCACTGTTCAAGTTTTCTCTTTTAGACAAATTCAAGCCATTTGTTAACCTGTTCATGCTAAATGTCACCCTGTAAAATAAGTAGTTTTGACAAATCTGCCTCCAGTCTACTACCCCAGCATGTTAAAATTATCACAGTCACATTCCTGGTTTTTGATATTAAAAAGGTGACTATCATTTGTCATTTCTGCCAAAAATACCTTTATGTTTCTCATAGGAAGTCTGGAGAAGATCTGGGTTTTAGTTTATACCTTAAACAAAACCAAACCCCATTGTGGAGTAAGTATTCATAGAATGTCTGCGAATTGGGTTCAGGTAGCAACCACAGCACAGTTTCTAAATCTGTTTCAAAGTGGTGTGAAATCCCAATAGCAATCACTTGTCTACTGTGCAGCTTTTCCAGAAAAAGGCTGAACTCTGGAACAAAACCCACATACTTGCTGACAGACTAGGTGGTGCATAAGGGTTAGACCATTAAAAACTGGTGCTACCTTTCATTAAATGCAACAGAGATGGCAATATTTTTTTAATATTTAGGTACCTAGTGGTTACCTAAAGCAATTTGTGGTATAGAGATAAGGACACCCAAATCTTCCAGGCAATCCAGTCTGAGAGGCAACTATTAAAACCTCAAAAACCTAGGGTTTTGTAGTTAATTCCTTTAAATTAAGGAAGACTACAATGGCCACTTCTGCCCAACAAACTACCTCTGGCAGAAAAAAAATACATCTTTTTCTTTTTAGCGTAATGTTGGATTATTCATCTGGAAATAGGAGTGGAATCCTCACCTGCCAGCTCCCTCACCTGGGGAGGTCCAAATCTATCTCACAGTCTTCAAGAGGAAAAGCTAGAACAGAAGACATGGCATGCATAGTCCAAAGGAGCTCACCATCCTCTAGAATGTTGAAGTACACCAAGAAGCCAAGAGGTTGGGTTCAGTTTCAAAGAGAGAGAGAGAGAGCAACTATTTGAGTTTAGAGGGGCTGGAAGAGGTATTTTGTTCTGGACCAGGGTAATAGACCTATTAACTTGATCTGGTCAATATCTCTGGAGCTGATTTTGTGAAGCAGGTAATTGATACTAGCTAAAATTACTAATTCTTAAAGAAAAAATAAATACAGAAATAAAGCAAGAGCTGTCCAGAGTGTAACATTGATTTATGGGTGAATAAGACAATGATTATTTCTCCATAATATGAAAGTATAATGAGACAATAGCATGGCCTCCAGCACTACAGAACTCAAACATTTCATGATTTTTAATACTTTTAGGTCCACAAAAATCCTAGAAAGCAGGAAAATGGATTATTTACAATTCCCAGTTGGAAAATGTTTACCCAGTTACTATGCAGCCTTTAAAATACCCCAAACACATATGCACTCGCATAGAGCATAAAAATATTAGGCACATGTACAAAATTGCAATGAGGTTCCAATAGGCACCTTTTTGGCTTTCTTGATTTCAGTTTCTTGTTTAAGTCTGTTCTTCAGTCCTCAACTTATTTTACAGCTCAGCTCTCTGCCCTGATCACTGCATTAGCCCTTTAATGGGTGCCTGGGTTTATTTCCAGGCTTACAACTGAGCTGGCAAGACAACCTGTGTGTGCCCCTGTGCCGTTGTTTGAAACGACCTGCAGCCTGTGGCTCCTCCAGGTAGATTCAGTCAATTTAAGTGTGAAAAATTACAAGGAACGAGCTCTGTCTTCTGAAGTACTGATGCAAAAGGTAGCAATATTGCATGACCCTAGGGATGGTTGGATGACTGCTTTCTATTGTAAAAGAGCTGAAAGAAATAGTTTTGCTTTTGGGAGTTTTATGTCTCTGTGGTAGAATATGAAGCACCTGATGAGGAAGTTATGGTTCAAAGGAAGGTTACAAAAATAACAGCAGCCATCCTAAACTTATCTAAAAGATTTACAAGAAGTCTGCTACAGTGTGTGGGTTTTGACCTCCAGGAACACTAAATTTTATTCATCTTGTGCTGGGGAACAAAAATCATTTGGTGCACTAAATCAGCTTCATTTCTGTGTTTTGTGCTTATGGGATTTGGAGCAGAGGTTTAGATTATAAGGAAATAGTTGTCAAGTGTAAAGTATAATTAAGACAATTTTGGTGCCAAAACCAAGATTTTATTTTTCCTGTTGAACAGGGGTTTAGGGTTTTTTCAACTCTTAACATAGAGAGGATGAAGAAGGGGATGTTTTTCTCTTTTATCTAAACAGTCAAAAAATGCACCAGTATGACACTTTTGTTGCATAAGCAGATAGCTTTAAGATGTTCACAGTATACCATAAATTTTTGCCCTGTATAGTACTTAATTTCATACTTCAAAATCTTGGATAAATATGAAAGTATTTGTTAGTATAACTGCAAATTTAACTAACCTCCCTGTGTTACATTTCAGGTGCTACATGTAGAGCAAAGCCCACTAAATATTTAGGTTTCTTGACAAAATCTTTAACCACTACAGCTTTAGAAGGAATTTTATAACAGATCTCATCTCTTTCCATCTACCAAATCTATGGCTGTGATACCCACATAGTTATTTTGTTAGGTTGTATATGAAAGTATACACAAGAGTGCCTCTGGCCAAGGCTTTGGACTTCATGTACTCTCTGATTATGCCATCTATGTTCTAATAGCTGTGGTCTCCATAAAAAAAGTGACAAGTAGATAAAAGTGGAGGGGATAGCAGAGTGAGTGATGATGAACCTGTGAATAAGGAGACACATAATACTCTTTTGCAGTTCAGTGACCTGTACAGATATGCAGTCTGTTGCATATAAGTAAAGCCTTACAAAAGGAAGGCCTTGTAAAGTCATGGCTCAGGCCTGCTACTTTGGCTAAGCAGAAAAGGACTCAGCTGAACTGGAAGTAGAAAAACAAGTTTTATAACCATTACATGCTCACATCATGGTTTATGGTGGTTGGTTGAATTACATTTGTTGTGCTTAAATGGAATGTACCTGATAACTGGCCTAACTGCTGAAAAAGGCCTGGGTTTTGCAATAAAGCAGCTCTCTTTTGCACCTGCCTGGGGACCCTGTGACACTTCAGGCCCTCACCTCACAGCAGTCAAGTAGCAGGCCTTGAATTTAAGAGTCACTGGTAGAAATCAATAGGTAGCAACATTTACATTCTATGACTGAGCTCAAAAAATTCCTCATGTTATCGCATCAGGACTGAGCACTGAAACAACAAAAGAGCAACTTTAGCTCTCAGATGTTCACCTTTCTCAGATGACTTCTGTCTTGGACATATGAACCCTCTGAACAAACCCTGTGTCAGACAGACAAATACCTGAGAGTATCTGTGGGGTGACCTGGTGGATGTAGAGGAATAGGATTTCTTTCTGTCCTTTCTTAGCAATTAGCAGGCATAACTACTCAGCAGCACTTGCAAACCTCCTGAAATCCCTGACAGCTGGATTATTCTCTTCTCACACCCTCAGAGGACCTATTGATAGGACCACAGCCTAGATGACAAGCTTAGACTAAGCATATACAGTTTAGGCAATTGAAGCTAGGGTGATGTGAATCCAGCCTAGGATTCCAAATATTGGAATATATCCAATGTCCAAAATATTGGATAATACTTTAAATCTATCTGGCCTTAGCTTACCTTCCAAGATGGTTCCATTTTCTTTCACAATCAGGAGAAGATACCACAGAAAATTTTTAGGCTTTCTCTCTACTGCAAAATAAATGGGCCCTTTATTTGAAATTCACTTTGATTCAGAGGTAAAACACTGTGAAGAGGATAAATGCTGGAACTAACGGCAAAGAAACCTCTGCTGATTTGAAAAACAACTGGAATTTGGTAACTCAGTTCCAGCCCTTATTTGCTCTCTTCCAGTGTCCTTGTTAGTAGGCTGCACGTAACATATCTGTGCTGAGGAAGAGACCAAAACATTGAAGTGATGAAATACTGTGAAAATGAGTACTGTTAAACTAGGTGTTTGAAGTCTGTTCTTAATATACTGAACCCAGAATGTTGCAGCTGATATTTATTTATTTATTTTTCTATTTAATTCATGTAATGATGTAATTGAGCTTGTATTGTTTGGTGGGACAGAAGGACTGTGGGCGACTGTGGGAAGAAATTTATTTCCTGTAGGAACTGCAGTAGGTGAGGAAAAAGATAAGTAAGGCAAGGAAGCTCAATGCAAAAAAGGAAATTTATGGTATCACTTCTCTATTTATAATAATGTATATACAGAGAAATATATAATATCTGTCTCTTAAACCTAAAGAAAAAAATCAACTTTATCCTATGTCACCAGGAAAAATTATGTGTTGCCTGGTACATGCATGTGAGAAATGAGGTAATTATTGTATGATGATTTACTCCAGCTCTACTAAATCTCTAGTTCTGCCATTGTCACTAAGAGAACAGTCTTCAAAAGCTTCAAGTCAGAAGAGCAGGAACATTTTGCTACCAAAATATTTTGAAAGGTGTTTGGAGGCTTACAAAAAGCAGCCACCCTGAGATTCAGATTTAAGTCATCTAATTTCCCTTGATTTAGCTAAGAATTTGCAAATAACCTTTTAACTTTAGGAAAGAAATAACCTCAGGTGAAAATTAAGCACATAACCTGTGAAGACATGTTTCAAAGTTTTAGAGGGACTAAATTCTCAGCAAGACTGAAGTGCTGCAGTGCCACCTGCACTGGGCATATGCTCAAGAGCACCTTCCCAGTTCATGCTGGGAGACAATCAACAAACTGGTATCTACGCCACAAGTGCCCCAAAGCAATATAACTGTGTTATTCTGAGGGCTCACTGGGGCTAACCAGCTTCCTCTAGACAAGAGTTCAAGCTTTAAGAGAGAAGGTATAAATAAACCATCCATCTAGTTACACCTTTATACAATCACACACACTTGCACTGAGAGCAGGTATTTACTGCTAGAGTCTGGTCTGGCACATGAACCTGTGTGAGGTGGTGTAGCCATGTACCAGGCAGCTCCATGGACCACATTAAGGTTCAGAATTGTTGCCACCCCTGGCCAAACCAACAAAAGTCTAGTCTAACTGAAAAACTCCAAGCTTTTGAGCTAGGTGCGTAGGCTACCTATGGAAAGAGAAAAGCATCTAAAGAGGAAGAGCATCTCACACACACATAGTCACACACAGAGTCACTAGGTTGGAAGAGACCTTCAAGATCATCGAGTTCAACCCACCCGTAACACCTCAGCTAGACCATGGCACCCAGTGCCATGTGCAATCTTTTTTTAAAGACTATATCTCACTGTACTGAACCCCAATATGAAAAAGAGAAAGAGACAAGAAAAAAGGAGGATGATGGTTGTGTACCAGTTCTCTGAGTCAAGAGTAATGCAACTAATGAGTTGAATTTTAATAAGCTCTTTCTTCTTTAGAGGGGACATAGTATGAGAAAATCTTCTTGCCCAGATTGTTTGTGTTAAAATAGTAAGCCTAGAAACCAAATTTCGAAGATCTAAAAAATAAAATAAAAATGTAAGTGCACTGAGGTTGCATAATCTAAAGAAAACAAAACTGAGAAGAACATACCCATAAAGGCAAAAAGAGAGCTATCACTCTCCACACTCAGTAGAGACAACAAACAGATAACAGATCACAGAATCACGTAATCAGCTAGGCTGGAAAAGACATTTGAAATCATCAAGTCTAACCTATGGCTTAACACTTGTATGATAGATCCTGTAACAGGGGAACTAAAGAATGGCATTAGAAAACCGTTTTGCAATAGGCAGAACACTGAAGGAAGAGCCTGCCTCAGGACTTCACAGTTTCCCCAGGTAAGATCTTTGCTCTTAGGAGTGTTTTTCAAGTTTAGGACAGTTTATTTTACATTGTCCTGAGATCTCAGCCATCCCTATGCTTTATAAATTTTCTTGAAATTTCATCTGCGTAGCATTTCCTTAACTTCTTTCCATTTTCTGTTGTCTTTCAATTTTTCTTCTAGTACTATTGTAATATCATTGTATTGTTGGGATAATTCAACCCAATTAATTAAAGGTTGAATCAAGAGTGTCAGTTTTTTTAGTTACATATTGATATACAGAATATTTTTTTCTTAAGTTGGATGTAGTTGATTGGAAGGCTGGAAAAACTACCATGAGATATGATTTTTTTGATATCCAATCATTTCTGTTGCAGTAGAGACAGCCCAAAGAATATAAATCTCAAACCTATGAAATTATTCTTTGAATGCTTCCAGGGATGAGGCATCTAGAATTTCTCTGGGCAAACTGTTCCATCCCTCACCACCCTCATATTAAAGAATTTCTTCCCAAAATCTAATCTAAACCCTCTTTTGGTTTTAAGCCATTACCTCTTGTCTCTTTTAAGCCATACCTCATTATCTGCCCTTATAAAAAGTCCCTCCCCAACTCTCTTGTAGCCCTTCAGGTACTGGAAGGTGCTGTGCTATGTTCAGCCTGGAGCCTTTTCTTCTCCAGGCTGAACAACCGCAGCTCTCAGCCTGTCTTCACAAGAGTGGTGCACTGGACAAGCTGGTCTAGTGGAAGATGTCTCTGCCCATGGCAGGAGGGTTGGAACAGGATTATCCTTAAGGTCCTTTCCAACTTAATGCCATACTATGATTCTGATGATCCTGTGTTACAAAATATTTTTACTTGATATTATTTGAATCCCAGGATAAACCTCAGGTCACCGTTCTTGTTTCTTTGCACCAGTTACAGACTTGTGTCCGTGGAACAGGATCTATGCTCTAAAAAAAAAAAGAAAAGAATTCTGCTGAGTAACTTTATCCTGTAAAAGGATGCAATTCTAGAACATCTAAGAAATTTGCCAGTATTACTTTATCAGTAACATATTATGATAATTTTCTTAGGATCTCACAGGAAAATACATGACAAAATAGATTCTGCAAAATCTTCAGGTTCTGAGACTAAGAAAGTGAAAGACTTGTCTCCTAAACAAGTAAGACTGATTGCAATGCATATATACTGTATCTTAGTAACTAAGCAACAAATTTTGTACCAGACAAACATTTATCTCCTATTGAAATTAAATAAGATTAGATGATTAGGCATGCAAAAGCCTCATCCCCACTCATTTCATTCTATTTTTTCCTATCTATGAATCTGTTACCCATTTTTTATCTAAAGCTAATATCCATGTGAGAAATGATGTAATTATATAAATAAAATGTAACTACAGAAACAAATAAAGTATACCTGTGGTGATATCATCTGAACACTTCCTATTTATCTTGTAGAATTGTCATTGATGGAAGTTGCAAAACAATGGAAAATCTGTGGCAAAGGAAAGACTTCCTTCTAGAGCACTTCAGTATAGGCCTGGAAAAACAACCTATAGCAATGGACTCTTAGGGTGTGAGGTGATATTATTATAGAAAACTTATTAATTTTAAAGATTCATCACTATTTTTAGATAAGCTAATAAAGCTAATAAAGCTAAAAAAACCTACTTAATTGCATGTTTAATTTTAATTGCATGAATTCCCAGAATTCATTTTATGGTTAATTATTATTTCTATGGTTATTTGTTATATGGTTTCTTTATATGATGACTTTAGAAATAGTTGATATTTTATTGCTACTTCAATACAAAACTTTTTGCAAATTTCAAATGCAAATGAAGAAATAGCTGTTGGATTCTGCCCTATTCAGTCTCTCCGCAGGAATGTATGTTGATGAAAAGTGCCTGAGATTGTTCCCAAAGGAAAAGAGTTGTTCTTTAGTTTTTGCCCAGATGAAATTCACCTCATGTCCGTCTATAGTGCAAGAAAAATTACTTTGGTTACAAATTTCTTCTAGCTATAAAATAAGTTTCTGAATAGCAATAGAGACCTTATCTACATCTTTTTTATTATCTTACATTAGTCACAAAAGTTCTTCAACCAAAGATGGTGCCGTGGATCTGTGGGGATAATTCAGTGTCCTTGACTACCAGAGCACATTCGAAAAGATCCTGAGCCAAGAGATGAAAATATGCTCAGAGTAACAGAACTCTTAAAAGAATCTTACCTAGTGAAATTACTGTCTCAGGGAACTGTCTCTGACTGGTGAGATAAGCATCTTAAAATAAATCAGTGCAATTAATTTATGGCTTTAAGCAATATCAAACATGTTACACCCCCCAATAACCACCATTCACAGTTTCACTTTGATACTTGATGCCTTCTTTGTCTTATCCCTATTAAAGCAGTAAATTGTTTATACATTTTATTGATATTTTCATTTGTGACCCCAGGGAAGTTCAGGGAGAACAGCCTTGCACTAAAGAAAAACGTATAGAACAAAGCCATGATTTCCTTCAGTCACTGCACATCCACAGGGAAGAATAATTTGTGGAAACATGGAGATGGAGGAGTAATGGATTCCTCTGTCAAAATGATGAGTGAAAGAAGACGTAATTACCATTAATGCACTTCAATTATGGCTCAACGGTTTTTTAGCTGTATGTTCCCATTTAATTTTCACTTAAAACAAAACAGTTGCCACAGACCCAGAGCTAAAAACAGAAATCCCTTTCAGCTACTGGCAAATTAGCAACTAATGTTCTTATATAAGCACAGGGAAGATTGGCTTCTTCCAGGCAAACACAGGAAGTGCTTGTTTGTTTCAGGCACTACTCCTTCTCCCCCCAAACTCACAGTTGAACTTTATTTCCAATGTTATAACCAGCTATGCATGATAATACTTTTTTTCTGGTTCCTATTTAGCTTTCAAAGCCCTCACAGGATTTCTGCCATGGATCAGTGGCACCTTCCAGGAGGGAGTGAGGTCAGTGGATATCCTTGGTATACAGGAAGGCATGTTCTATTAGAAAAGGGAAATGTTTTCAAATCCCTCAGATCTTAAGCTACTAAAAATAAACTAATGAGCCTTAAATTAACTTTTTTTTCCACAGCTTTTCAAAGCCTAAAGAAAAGTATTTATTATCTGGGAGTGACATGCAGGAAATTAGTCTTATAAGTCGTGATTAAATGATTATAGTTTCCAAATTTCTTAATTCTAATCTTAATATTAATCTGTTGTAGAGTGCATGTTTCAACTTCAGTGTTTTGGATTTTGGTTGTTTGGGTTTTTTTTTTAATTGGTTGTCATTTTATCCTGTGAAATGTTTATAGTGAAGAAGCTAAAATAACACATGATGTAGGACTCGCCTTGGTATCATTATTTGACTGTCTGCCTGGAACTGTTTTGAATGGGTACCCACATTCAATGCTACCTCTCTACATCGTTCCAACGACCAAAGCGAACTTGATAAATTTCCTGTACATTTTAAATTCTCCAGAGTCAGAGCTGGGTTACCAGCAAGGAAATTTTTGTGTAAGAGTCTGAATGGATGTGAATTTATTTGGTGAAACTCATCCTTCCTGTGTCTCCACTGAAACCAGTGGAGGCATTTCTAGGGGAAAAGCAACCTTGAGAGTGGACTAATTCACACCAGTCCCTCAAACCCAGGGAATTCCTTCCCATGTTTCAGGCTGAAGGGCAGGCTTAGAACAAGGCTGGTGCACTCACAAGAGCTCCATTAACTTTATCTGCTGCCTGTTAGGGCTGAGGGTGGTGTAAGTTTGGCCATGTTTGACCAACTCACACCAGAGAACTTGTGGCAGAGTTTGCAGTAAACCAGTGAGGATGCCTTGGTTTGTGGCTTGCCTGCCCCACCAGACACTCTGGATGTGGTTCCTTGTTGCAGAGAGGATGAAAGAATTTGTGTTGTGCCATGTCAGTGGGCTACAGAGAGTGGGACCTTGCCCATTTTATTTAACACTATAAAGAACCTGACTACAGAAGAGGTTAAATATCATCAGACAGTTTTTCAACATACTCCCCTACAACACGTGTGCTGTAAAACCTCATTGGGACCCTTTTCCTTGTTGCAGTTATCCACAGAGAGTGCCACTGCAGCTAGGGCTGCTGTTGGCCTGAGCACTCAAAACTGGAGGTTCACAAACAGGCTTTGTGTCAGTAAGTGCATCACAAGCACAAAACCCCACACAGGGTGATATTTTGGGTTGGCTGTTACCAGGTTGTGTATCTCAAACCAGCCTGCCAGATCAAAAGGGAGTCAGAGATGTGAGTCCCAGGCAGAGGAGGACTGTAGAGCAAGATCATCCAGTCCTGGGGAAAAGTTACAAAGTTAAGCAAGTTGCAGACTATTACATCCAAATATTACTACTACCAGCTATAGTTACCAGCTACAAAGCTCACTGTGTATTCAGGGAAGATTAAAAAAAAAAAAAAATCTGAATTTTTACACCTGTAGAACTTACAGTTTCTTCCAGAAGCTTAAGTAGGTCAGTGTGAGTATGGCAGCCACAAGGTGTCAGAGAGTATTTGGAACACCTGGTAAATCTGGACCAAATCATGGTGAATAGCAGCAATTCATGCCTTGGATTAGTGACCCAGCCCTCTTGAAAAGTCTGTGCCTATAATATGCAGTCACTAGCGACAGAGTCCCAGTCTCATCAAGGGCCATTCAAAATCAAATAACTGCAAAACACTGTCTGCGGAACTACATGTGCTGTCCTTTGAAATTGTTTTAATTGCAAGCACAGAAGAGAGTCTGTAGCTCTGAAATGCCAGAACATAGTGCTGAACCATTTGCAATGACCTGAGCTTGATAGAGTGGGTGAGGCAATCCCATTGTTTCCCTGTGGAGACTTTCCTTTTCCCACTTCCCCACACAAGATCTGCAAGTTTCTTCCTCCACCTGCAGAGTTCCTGGAGGAAACTGTCTATATTTCATACAAAGTTCAAACATACCATGTTTTCATCTTAAAGTTTATTTACATTTCTTGATTACACTTGTTCTGGCTCATTTCCTTTGTTTCATTCTTGCCAGAAAACCTTGCTAGAGTGCTTGTCAGTTATTAATAATTTGCGTCAAACAGTAGCAAGTGTGGTTCAACAGTTTGGCAAATATTAAGGAATGACATTTTCATTGTTAGGAGAATTTTTGGCCAGTTTTCAGGTCAAACACAAATTCCAGCCCTTTAATGTGTGTTTTTGCGATATTCAGATTAAGAAAAAAAAAAAATGAAAAGGAGACTTAAAAAACATTCTCAGCAAAAGATGCAGGTATTACATCACTGAATGGACTTTTAGATCTTTTAAAAAAATAGATGAATGATTTTTGTTTGTCTATTAAATGATTCTTCATAAAGTTATGAATTATGAAATCAGAAAAAAAGAGTACAAGACATTCTTAAATAGATTCTGTGAGAAACTTCAGAAAAAATAAATGAATACTCACTGAAGAAATTCTAGTGATGGTCACTCCACTTCTGCCATTGTGGATTATTCCATCTAATTAAAGCATTCTTTATTGTTAAAAACAGTATTTCTGCTCTGAATGGACCCTGCATCAACTTCAAAACTCTGTGTTGTTTTCAGATTCTGTTTATAGCTTTCATTTTCAGCTGCGTGCCTCCCATGATTTGAAGTGTCCAAACAAGGCATCACTTAACCTTTGGAATTTATAAAGGTTTTTGACAATAATACATAGCTCTCAGTCTCAGGGGTTTTTTTTAATTCTACATAGTTCATCAAGATCCATTTTGAACTCTAAATTCAAGAGAACTGGAAGGAGGAGCCTTGTAGGTTTGCACAGGCACAGACAGAGCAGAACCTCTCTGTTCCTGTACTGTACATCTAGGGTTCCCTTTTGCCCATACTTTTTGCCTTCATCTGTCACAGTATGAAATAATTCTGCCTTTTATGAGAGTAATATAACAAATTAAGGAAGCCAACCACTTTTCTGAGACTTAAGACATTTTTTTTTTCTAAAACACTATGGTATTAATTTATCTTTGCATAGGTAGATTTTTCTAAGAATCCATCTCCCATCTCCAAAGAAAATAAGGGAAAGAAGTAGAACATTTTTCATTGGCAATTTAACTGCTATTAGAAGCTTTTACTGAAATGCTTATAACCTTTTTCATATATTTAGCTGAGTCAAAGTCTCCCTTTTATTATATCTCCATAGCCTTCATTTTCTCTGGAAGATGTGATCCATTACTGATACACTGTGAACATGTTGTGTCTTAATTTACTCAGTGTACTTATAGTCTTGTTAAGTCCACAGATATTACCCCTACTTGTAAGAAAGATTTCAAACCTCCCTTTAGATATGAGCTGTGCAGTTAGCAAATAAGGTCAGGTTGTCCCCAGCTCTTCCCAAGAAGGATCTCCAGTTACGTCTTTAGCAGGAAGTCGAATATTTACAGGTGGGTCTGCAGACACTGAAATGTGTTGTAGCCCATCTAAGAACAATCAGAGCTTTTTCCTGGGCAGACTAGGCATGTTCTGAGAGTTAGATATGACAGATCTCACAACAGTATTTAAAAGGGCAGGAGGTTTTAATCCTCTGGGCATAGACCATTCTGTGTCGTTTGGCCTCAGGACCAGATAATGGTACCAGGCACTCGATTTGCTTGCCTAGATGTACTTTCAGCCCCTTTGAAGGCTGAACCTTTGAATTGTTTTAGCAGGTTCTGAAATTCATAGACCTAAGCAAGTGAGTATTCCTTAGCAATCACTAAATGTTCTCAATTGCCAGTGTTATGTCAGGAATGCATTTGAACATCTGAGACTGTCTATGTTTTGGGCCCACTGACACAGCCTAAGTACACATTTGAGTATCCTTTCAAGGAAAAAATTCTCAAATTACATTTCTAATTTTTTCAGTGTCAGCTAAACACTTCAAGAAAAGACTGCTTAGCGCCTCTCTGAGTAATCTATTAAACCTTCAAGTGCTCTTAAATAGCATTAGCTGACAGCTCCAAATGCACTTTCTAGACCTGAACCAGAAGACTTATTACAGTAGCATTTAGCTACAAAAATACTTTTCTGTAAATTCTTGTGTAAACCAAGTTTCCAAAGCTAACCTCCATAGCTGGTCTTTGACTTCATATATTCATAAGATGGAATAGGTGGCAATTTAACACATGATACTTTGGGGGAGAAAAATAGATTCTAGTAAATATATTAAAGGACAGGTTGTTTCTTCAGATGCTTTTTGCAATCAATGGATTTAATCTAATGAATGAGGATCTCATATGCATAAACCCCAAAATCCCAGGTCTCTCTGTTCAAAGGGAGTGAATTTAAGAAAGTAATCTTTTCCAAGGTGAGTGAAAACATTTTCTGTAATTAGTAATCTCTACTAGGATCTTCTTAGACCATCACATTCTTAGCAGCTTGGCTTTTAAAGCTGCTCAGGCAGTCCCTCTGAAAGCTGTGACTAATATAAGATCATCCTTCCTGATTACACATCAAGTCTGATGGAATTTAATATACCCACAGGAGACACCATATTTTTCAGGTAGGAGACATCATATTTCCATCAAAATCTTTGTGGAGAGGAGGGAAACAATGACATCCTGCCTAGCTCTAGAGTAAGAAATTTTAAAGAGTAATTTCTCCTTTGTCCTTAGGAGTCCTTATATCCACAGAGAACTTCCACAGATGCCACAGACAAGAGGTGGATCAGCAAGGCTGTGAAACAGCTACTCCTAATTTTCATGTCTGTAAGGCAGTTACAACACTTACACAGATGTGTGTCTTGAGAGGGGATTTGTTTGTTTGAGTGTAAAACTGCCTGGTGTAGTTCTTCACATCTGAGAAGATCATCTGGCCTCCCTTCTTAGTCATTGGTATGACACAGACATTGAATAATAGATTTTAACAAAGACCTCTGATTTCTAAATTAGAAATAGAATCACACCACATGCTTCTTTTTGTTAGTAAGTGTCAATATGGTGATCTTGCACATATATGGATGTCTATACAGGGGGTGCCTACAAATAGGTGAGATGAAATGGAATCCCACCATTTGCACAGAGATTGCAGAATCATAATTAGAACAATTTTTAAATTCTTTTTTCCCCTCAAAAAACTCTTGAAGCAGTGGTGGTATGCAGTTTTTACACAACTTGGAATATTGAGAATGCAATTGATCATATGTTTTCATCATAGTTTTGATCACAGTTTATTCTTATAAATAGTTCCAAAACAAAACAGTTTCCTGAATACTGAAAATAATAAAGTTTCAGTTCTAGTTATTTTATGTCACATGATGAAATGATTTTGAAAGAACTGCACTAAAGCTTTGTTGTGACCTTATCCTTGAGTGAGGAGAAATTAAATTAGCTCAAGAATAATCGAGAAATGAGGAATGAAAAAGAAGAGAGAATGTTTTTCCTGACAGCAGGAAAAGCATTACGTGGAGCTCACACTTTGTTATGTGCCTGAGGAAAGAAATCTTGACTCAGGAATGACAATTGTGACATGTGATAAGGGACAAACTCAAAATGGAAATTTTCTTAAGAGTTAAATCTTTCACCAACCACCAACTTCCTTCCCTCGAGGTGGAATTAGTTAGACGTCTATCCAAGTACATATTTTCTTTTTTTTTAATGGGAACTTTAGAATTTTTAGATCTTTTCTTAGTTGATAGGTTTGCTTCAAAATCACCTTCGAGTTTAAATGCTTAGGGGACTAATGAGAGATAAGAAAACAATAGACAAGCAGGCACACATAGCCCATGGCATTATCTAAGGCTTGTTCCACAGCTAAACAAGTTTCAAATTCCTAAAGAAAAAGGGCTAAAAAATATAGAATTGACTGATCTCTAAGAAATGTAAGAAAAATATCTATTTTATATGTCTCAGAAATCCAAAGCAAAACAGAGTCTATACAGGGCTGGTTTTAGCATTGTAGATTAAATGCTGCATAAATCCATGGCTTTTCTATAAAAGTATCTCCATGGTCTGGACTTTGCCATTGATTCCCAATGGGACAGATCAATCCAAAATCCAGGATGCAAATATTCGAGACCTTCTGAAAAGTTTCTGTCGGCTACTATTCTCCTATCAATGCTTTTCAGCTATGGGACATCTTTCAATATTATGTGAAAAACTGCTCACTTTGTCCCATGTGTGGGCTCCATTGCTCAGAAGGCCTTTGCTTGTTTAGGGATTGAACAAGCCTGAGGCACTGCAGTCTGCTCTAGAACAGAGAGGGGGTGTTCTCTCTTTTCCCTTCTTTTTCTGACTTCCTAATTCCCCCTACAGAAAATAAGAGAAGGGAAGGGAAGGGAAGGGAAGGGAAGGGAAGGGAAGGGAAGGGAAGGGAAGGGAAGGGAAGGGAAGGGAAGGGAAATCTCAAAACTGTGATGAATATTGGTTTCTTCTAGAAACACAGGCCCCGTTCAAATCCTTGATTAAATCAAGGAGTGTCCCTTTAATCTTCCTTTGTGTCACATTCCAGAATCCTGCACCAATTTACTAGGCTGTAGCCCTTATCACTGAATGGAAGATTAAAGAGAAAAATATTTTGCCTATTTTCAAAATAATCCATAGAAGGATAAATGCAGAAGTGAGTAGGTTCATCATCTACATATTCACTGAATATTATTTTGCACAGTTAGAGCCCAGCTTTTTTTTTGCCCACATTTACTTATGGACATGCAAATATTAATTCAATTAAAGCCGTAGAATCTTGAAACACCAGTTACAATAGTGCAAACAAAGGAATGGAACACAGAACAAGTATTCTTGGAGAGGAAAAAGCATAACAAATATTTGGATAAAAGTTTATGTCCACTGAGGATATAAAAGGAACAGAATAAACTACTTCCCTTTCCTTTCAGCTGGCCAAGAGAATCTTTTCTGCAAATGTGTCATTTGTCCTACATAGACCCATATTCCCTTTGTCTTTTCTCACCTGATCATGTCCCAGTTAAGTAAAATGAAGGGAAATGTTTGTGCTTCTTTAGAATTTGCAGTCCTGCCTGGATTTATTACAGTGGTATTATAAGTAAATAAAAGTACTTTCAATGAGATAGTAATTAAAAACATAAAACAAAAAAATCAAATCAAAGCTGGTGCTTTATCCCATCAAATTAATTGTCATTGTACTGTTTTGGAAGGTAACTCTTTAAATGCACTGAGATCATGCTACAGTTCTATGCATGCTCTTGAGAACAATGCCATGATATTCCATGTGTGGTGGAGTTGCCAAAATGCCACCTGTTTTTGTTCCCCTGTGTGTACTCTGTCCAAACCCTGATGGACAGCTGTCTCACGCAGAGCTGTCAGCACAGCTACCACGACTGGTGAGCCTCCTCAGAATGATCCATCTTAAAGGAGTCAGATGGTAGAATTGCCAGGAGTGGGGAATGCATGTTTTGTAAGGTAACCCTTTGTTTTGCAAACTTACCCAGATGGTCTCTGTAGATTGCAGTTTGTGAGCTTAGAGCTGAATCAACAGGATGTCCATTCCCCTCACCTTCTCCTCTTGTTGTGTAGGAATAGGTGCTCATCCTACCCTAGGGAAATCAGTATGGACTAAGTTCTATAGGAAAAGCAGATAAAGGAAAGAAAAGAGATATTTCCTCTCCCTGAAAAAATACTAAACCAAACCAAGCCAAAACAACAAAAGCAAAAACCCAAAACTGTAGCAGTCCTACAGGTTAGAAAGTATTTGAGTGTATTTGGGCCACGTGTAGCAGCAGAATAGACTGGAATGAAATTAAGTATTACAACAGTCTCATTTTCTCCTATTTAAACCTTTGCACGAGTGCTTTAAGGTCATTATTCTCACAGTGGTTAAATTAGGCACCTGTAAAGTTTCATTAGCAGAAATATTACCTTTAATTTAACTTGGAAGAACGTGATTTGTTATAATGTGTGCAAAGATAACATTTTATTAATTGCCAACTCAGTGTCAAGCATAAAAGAATGGAACTCCTGAGCTCTGTGTGTGTCTAGTTCCTTTCCTGGGAGGCATTAACTCCTTTTTAGGATGAACATATTTTAAACTTTGCCATTTATCTGGAGTCAGAGGCAGTGGAAGTTATGCACAAGTCTTTCTCTTGGCTGTATATAGACTCAGAGATGTTCTGGGACCTCTTTTCTTGCTACATAGATTTTCATCCTTCAGGAAGAAAGTGAGGTGTCAAGATAAAAATTGTCTTTCAGCATCTTTTTCTACAGTGAGCTCTGCAGAGCTTGCACTTGGAATAATTTTCTCTCACCCTCAGTTCTCTTGTTCTGTTTTGAGAGTAACACAGCTTTTCCCCCTGCTTTTGTGACTTGTATTTCTACCACAAATATGTGCCAGCATATATCTCCTTGGGTCACTGCAGTCTTCTTTGCTAAAAGGAATCCATCACTATTGCAGCAAAAAGTATTAAAAATACTTTTTTCGTGTCTCAGTTATTTTTGATATATGATAAGCTTTCATTCTGGTTATCCTTCATGTGCAACATGAGCACAATCTGAGTCAGTGTTACAAGCTTAGAAATAGCAAAACAGGCTTATTTCTAAATACATTACTTCTTCATTAGTGATTCCCACAGATGAATACTGCTCCACCATTCTAAAAGACTTGGCTCAGATCAAGGCAGATGTACACATTAAAAAGAAGCTTGTGCTGTACACAGTACTAAGATTTAATTTCTGTTGACTTTTTCTTCCTCTCTGCTTAAGAAATTTGTGTTATTCTTTGCATATTTTTCCCAAAAAGAAATGATTCAGAGCTTCCTTCTTCTACAAAATAAAAACAGACAGTGTCAACCCACAGCCCAGCATGTGAGCAGCCTAACAATAATAACGCAAAATGTGCATGTGATGGAGCAAAACTGCTGATAAGAAAAGTATTTTCAGTGTCTAGTTTGAAATTACGAAGTCAATCCTGTTTCCATTAAAGTCAGTATTGACACACCCATTATTAAAAAGAAGACTAAGCTGTGGTTTGATCACAATGGAAAGCCAAAAAAACTAAGCTTGAAAGGCTGTTTGTCCCTAGGGGAGAAACCACAATGGCCTTTCTGGAAGTTAACAGCTGGAAACTGAATGTTGTTAAATTCAAATGAAGACCATTTTCCTAGCAGCGGGAACAGTTAGAACTCAGGACAGACTTCCAGGGGAAGAATTACATTCTGTAACTTTTGAAGTTTTTAGCCTGAGCTTGGATAGTCTTCTCAATTATGAGATTTAGCCAGGATAAACTTGTGACCAAATTTGTGATTTAAGTGGTCTTAAACTTATTAAAGGATGCTGAGGTATTTTGTGGTTTAGAAGGAAGATGAAATAGAAAGTATGTGGACTCCGCTGGTTCAGATAAGTTGCTCCTGTCTGTGGAGAGAAGGAAAGAGTCCATTCCTGCCTTTTGCTCCTCAGTCCTAAGTCTCTGTTTTATGCTGGAGATAAAACCTGGGGAGATAAAGGTTCCTTTTGAAATTCATGCTTTCGATTCAGCCAAGTGGAGATAAGGACCGTCTGTATTAATTACTACAGTAACACTTGAATAACGCTCTTTTAACCATCTACCAGGTGTTTATGCGTGTGTCACACCACCGAGTGCAGGGTAGGCATTGTCTTTGCTGGCCCCCAGCTGCAGGCACAGCTGGCAGCCAGGGAGATTTGCTGATGTTGAGCCATCAGGGAATTTCTGTGCGCTGGCATGTGGGGCATCCGGAGAGGAGCGAGCCTTGCCCGGAGGGCAGTGTGTCCCGAATATCTCACACACCGACCTTGAGTCGGCAGCATCAGCCTGTGGACGTGGCTGCTCTTCACCACTGATTATAAGAGAAGCTTAAACAACCAACTATGAAAACCTGCCTCAGTTTCAAATTTTAAATTTCTAATGTCAGGTGAGACGTATCTTGCTGTGGGAATTATTTCTTTAGGTGCACACGGCTGATTGTGCCAAATGCTGGCAGTGCCTCCAAAGTCACGATAAGAGCAAAGGAAATCCTTAGGAAATAGTTTGGGTTCTAAGCCTGTTTTTAAACAAATAATGTAAATACTCTCACTGAAGTAAAGATAACTATATGTGTGAGGAAGCAAGCCCCATTTTTTTCCTTGAATTAGTAGTATCCCACCCCAAGAGACTCAGAGGAATAAAAGAAATATAATTATATTGTATACCACCACAAGCAAGATATCCCTTCTTGTCTATTAACAATCAGTTTAAGCCATAAGAACAATATTTCTTTATCTTCATTATTATCTTGTAGTGTATATGAAAATGCAAATAAAACGATGGATAATTAAATTCTGGAGATATTTCTAAAAAACAGATATTTCAGCAGTAATATTTGTTTTGATTCCCTAGGCAAACAATAAACTACTTGCCTAAATGTTTCATTAAAAAAAGTAAAAATTTGAAATTAATTTTGATGTTGTTTGCAATTTTTCAAATTACATTGTTCAGGTTATGATTTCAAGTTTTACACATTAGAAAATCTATCTGCTATGAAAGTTTTTGACGTAAAATAAAACCCTTTTAGATAGTCCTAGTAATATAATCCTAGTCATTGTCATCTCTTTATTGGATACGATCACATTTCCATTTCTTTCTTGTTCTTCTATTACTTTTTATAGTACATGATTGTTTTCTTTCCTTACAAAATGTAATTTGAGTTTGCAAAAGTGTGTGAAGGCATTTCAGAAGTCATGCTAACACTTTCTTGTGTATTTCTATATTTTGAAATAAATAATTTTATGTTAGCCACATAGTTATGAACCTGTATCTTATTTCAAAAGCCACAAGGCTTTTAAATACTTGCCAGAACAGAGAAAATCTTGTTGTTTTAGTTGTAATATCTACTTCTAATAGCAACTGCAACAGATAAATTATGAGCAACAACTTGCTAATTATTTCTTGGTTGTTACAATAGTTAGATTTTTCTGTCAGTTCTGCTCTAAGGTATTGTATTTTTGTAAATATTATATATTGATAAATTACTAAATCTGACTTTCTTGAACAACAGAAATATCTCATGTTGGAAAAGCTAGTTTTTGCCAACTTTAAATTAACCTGGAATATTAATGTTATGTACCTGGAACTATTTTTGAAATTTGTCCAAATTAAACCAATATTTTTTGTTGTTGTTGATAATCCCCTTCTGGGTAAACAGCTAGAGAAAGAGCATTTTCCTAAAAAACAGGAGAAGCATGTTCAGCTGTTTCTTTTTTGGAAAGGATTTGACCCCTCATCCTCTGTCCCACTGAAGGTTGGTTTAGTCACGTTGGCCAGGAGTTTCTCAGGTGAGCTCTCATTCCTTCTTTGTTTGAGTTCTTGTTCATATAGCTGAAGATTTTTTGGACAAGACCAGCTTTCATCCTTGACAGGAATCTGAACAAGCACCAGCCTGTTTTGTGGGAAGCCAGTCAGGCTCTGGAGTGATTATTATCTCTTTGATGCCTGGCACAATAATGTTTTGCTGTTCCATGCAAAAAGTAGCATGTCCAACAAAAGGAATTGAAGCCGTAAAACTTGTAGTTTGCATGATGGAAGGATGTCACACACCCCAGCAAATGCTCTAACTGCTCATCCATGAGATAAGAGGGACAAGCAGGGTGTCTCAGAAATCCATCTTCTTTCCTTAGATTCTTTTCCCACAAATATTTCGCTGGATGAGAATAAAGCATTCTTAGTGAAATGAAAGAATGTGTGTTTAGTCTTTCCTTTTTTCTAAAAAGAAATTTTAAAATCTCTTGGGTTTAATCTGAATAGTCTCATTTTCTTTCAGAATAATTAAAAACATAAATTTTGGGGTGTTTTTTTTTACAGATGGGTTCACCTCGAAATATAGAGAATCTCACCTCTTAGAGACTTGACCTTATCCCAATTCCTCTTTCATAGGTCTGACATACAAATTAAACGAGAAGCTCAATCTCTGAAATGTCAAAGCCTTGGGTTTTTTCTTTGCTTCTGAAAACAACCACTGTTTATTTTCTCGAAACACAATTTTGTTGCAAGTTGTTTATGAGAAGTGATCCACTTTGGAATCAGCCACATGTGCAGTCTCTTGGAGAATATTTTCAGGGCAGCAAGAAGACGTCCTCACACAAGCAAGGGGAATATCTCTTTGATTTTGATATGCCCTTCAAACTGTTGAATTTCATATGATGAAGACTATTCAGTTCACAGCATTCCAGATCAGGATTATAAAACCAAAATATGGTCAGGATCCAAACAGCTGGGCACAACTAAAAGGTCTACAACTGCAGACTAAACTCTTCTTACTAAGTTTCCTAAGCATTCAGTGTGATCAAGGAGAAAATTACTGTTTTTTAAAACCCCCAAAGAGCCTGTCCACAAGTTTAGCATGGCTGTGTAAGTTTGCATGTCAGCATGATGATCATGATATGAAACCAACAACAATGCTCTGTTTTTACCACATGAATTTTGTTACTCCAGGAAACTGAGAAGTACACTTTACCTTCTTCAGTAAGGCACAGTTTGAGTGATACTGAATCTGTTATCCTCTGTTATGAATGTTCAGAACAGGAATTCTGTTTGGTTATATACAAAATGGAAATAATTATCACTACTGTGCTCTAAAAGAAAACAATTTTCCAAATTCCCACTAAAGAAATTATCAGATGATCCACTTATTTTTCTTAGGTGCTTTAGAAAATCCTATTTTTCAAAAACTATTCTGGAAGTATGTTGCAAAAGGATAGTTTCAGTCTGAACGTTCTATTCCAGATTGCACTCACGCATTCTGGTTTGAGCAGCCTACCTCATTGTTTTATTATTAATCAATGCAGGCTTTGGATAGGAGCTCTCAAACCCAGTATACCCAGGAAACAAAAGCATATTAATAACATTCTTCATGACAAATTTACATTATTGGTTTATAAATTGTTTACAATCCTTACATTTAGATGATGAATGAACATCAGATTTAGTATTGACAAGAATGGCAAACTGCCTTCAATTTCAATTGGGTCATCCTCTGTCTAGTGAGTTAGACATAAAGGAAAAGGAGAGGAGACTAGGAGAGGACAGAACTGTTGGGCTGATTAAATACAGTTATCTTAATCTGAAAATACAAAACCTCTTTCCCATCCATCTTGTCTGCCTTTCCTTTTTAACTACTGCAGTCATGTGTGGTTATTAAACACTTTAGGATCAGCAGATAACACATACAGTGTATCAGACGTCCATAGAAGCCACTGAAAGCAATTATATTGACCTCCCAAAACCTTAGAATAAACCCAGAATACTTAAGGGAAAGTATTATTGAAGAAGGAGATTCAGTAAATATTTGTTATCATGGTAAAAGAGGGAAAGAGGAAAGGAAAGGAAAAGAAAAAAGGTGGTTGTTGTACAGAGCTTGAGATGCTGGTTTTCTTTTACAAATAGTCCCACACAACAGAAATACTTCATGAAGCACTAGGGTACTTCAACATCTGCTGACATTCAAATAGAGTAGAAGAGGAGAAGGCTCCTGCATGCATTATTCGTGCTGACCATTTAAAGCTTCAGACCAGAAGACTTAAATATTTCAGTAAATGACAGGATCAGAGTAAAGAAAATCAACAGATCAAAGAGAGACCATATGGTCAAAGACACTCTTTTGTGTAAAGCTGTGTCATGGAGAGATATTTTAATGTGCAAGGAGGTGTTGAATGCTGTGCTTCAGGCAACAATGTGATACAGAAGCTGTTTCTATTTATATGGAACTATTTCAGTGCCTCCAGGACTGGAATAGTCATCCTGGGTTACCAAGGGCTGCTGACCCGGAAACTTATGAAAGACATTTCTGTTTGGAGAGTCCTTTGGAGAGGTTGCTCAAATTAGTTGACATCTTTCTGAAACAAGCAGCAGTTGTGTGTGCAAGTTGGGAGAAAATGCCGCGTTTCAATCAATGCTTACTTTCTCATGGGAAGAAAGTGTGTGAACAGCTCAGAAAGGCAGCAGAGCCTTTGCATCTGTGTCAGGGCAAACGAAAGCTGGCAGTCAGGTGGTTCTCCTTCTCACAAAAGGAACGACTTGAGTAAGGTAATTACTATTTAATATTTCCACCAGGATGTTTGAAGGGAGCATTTAATTATCCTGCCAACATCTATTCAAATAAACATGAGGGGTTTAGAACTTTTTTTTTCTTTTTCTT
>JBBMKD010000145.1:100714754-100751552 GCA_037834095.1 Argya squamiceps | reverse complement strand
TCCTCCTTTTTTTTTCTTTTTTTTTTGAGTAGCAGGCTTAAAAGAATGCCAAACATTCTGGGGCACTAAACCTCTTAGATCTCCTCTGCAATGTGGTGTAGTAACATGTTTCTATTGACATTTTGCCTTTTACGTGAAATGATGCCTACCCTACAGAACAAGCAGTGGTGTATCCTGCCTCTTCTCTCACCTTGTTAAATCCTGTCTTAAAGCTTTACCAAAGAAGCAATATTTTCAGTAGAGCACACTAGGACAGTAGTTGAGTGCATATATTTTTTTTCATTGAATGCTTTTTTAGAGCAAAACCATTGTTGAGAAATACTCTGAGCATTCTTCTCATGGGTCGAATCATGCTGCTAAATGTCATAGTGTTGAAATTGCCAACTGAAAGTGGCCAAATGAGCACCTGTGGGGAAAAAGGTTAATACTTGTCTCTTTTGTACATGTAGTCACAAACACTAAAACACATATGGGTGTAGAGATTGTTATTTTTTTCTCTGTAACAAACCCCAAACACGTAATGAATCTGTGAATGACATTATCTGCCCATATACAATATTTCTTTTTTAAAATTTTTCGTAAAGCCTTTTTTCTGTTCCTTTAACTGTCAAATCTTCAGGGTTTAGAAGGTTGCCCAACAAGGAAAATGTTACAAAACCTGATCAGTTTATCCTTCTTAAATCAGCTAAAGGCTCCTGTAGAAGGTGTCTCATAAAACAGTTCAACCCTAAAATGCAGACATCAGTCACAGTCCAGTGAACATACATTGGATGAACAAGCTCTGCAAGAAGAAAATGTTTAGAATAGGGTTGAGAATCTGACAGACAAAAGCAAAAGTCAATACAGAAAAAGTTGTGAAGTCTGAGTGTGTGAGTAGGTGATGAGGAAAGCTGGCTGAGAGACACTTGGAAAAGAGTATTAACTCTTTCCGAGGAGTGCGGAGTAGTGGCTGAGGTATGATCTGCTGGGCACTATTTTACTTTTTACACCCTAAAGCAAAATAATTGTTTGACATATAGCTTTAACTTTTTTCATAATTGCAACAACTATCAGACATCTGATTTTTTTCCCTAACTGCCCAGAACAAATAAATTAACACTTTTATTTTTGTTACACTTAAAATGATTTAGGAAGTGTAGTAATCTAGGTCTTGATAGTAAAAAATCAATATACCAAAAATCAGTGTGATCCTTTTTCACTCCCAGCCGAAACATGAATTCATCTAGAGCTAGTATTTTTATTAAGTAATATATATTAAAATTATATTGAAATTTATATTAAATCTAAGACCTTATAGTGCCTAAATTTAAAAAAAAAAAAAAAGCATTAATGTGTCATTGATGTTTGACATCACTTGGGCTCCTATTTGCCAGATCTTATTATGGATGAGAAATAACTTTACAAGTTAGGCATATTCAAAGGGACCTTGCCTAATAGTTAATGGTGACCTAAAAGAAAATTTCACCTCCTCCAGAAATTAAGAGAATATAAAATTTGTGAGGTTGGTTAGTCTCAATGCAAGAGTGGAAAAAGAGGGGAAAGGAGAGCAGAACACTGAAGATCAGGAAAATACTTGGAAAAGGAACAATTCCAGTGACGACTTCTGTTGGGTTTTCCTCTCAGTATGTAAGCAAATAGAACATGGATCTACATCTGGTGGTGCCAACTACAACGTCTCTGATATCAAGATGCCTTATGGTTGTTCATTACAGTTCCATAAAAAAGAGATGTGAAAAATTAAAAGCAACCAAAGGAAGATGTGTTAAAGGAATTGCATGGCAGTGGAGACATCTGCAAAATTACATGGCTTAGGCATGTCTCAAATTTGGGCACTCATTTAAATGTTCCTCTGAATTTTTTACATTTTTGCCTGGGTATATGGTTTAAGATGTGGTGTTCTATGAGTTGTCTATATATTTCTGTAAGAAGAAAGTTTATTCATGATAATTCATGATTTATTCATGATCATGATATGATGATATTGGTGGGTCTTGCATGTCCCCATAATCTAAGGCCTACTGAGCTCTCTAAACTTTTAAAATTAATTTTGTGCCTGTCTACCCACTTATTTACCCATGTAGAATGAATGATACATGATTTTATTTATTGTGGAAAGTCATTGTAGGATTTATATTAATTTCAAAAGATTACAAGTATCAGAAACTCATTATTATTAGTGAAGTGGAAGTCCTTGTACAGCAAGAATTCACTTGTGCAGTGTCCTTGAAAACTCCCATTATGTGTGGGTTAATAGGAACCATAACCTTGAAATCATATGCATTTTCCCATTTGAAAAGGGTATTTCTAACACCTTTTTAACTCTTTTATTACTGAGATAGCATACAATGTTCAAGCTAATGACACAGTCTGTAATTTTTCTTGTTGTTGTTTTGTTCTTTATATGTGGCATGTGGTTTGAGTTTTAAAGCTTATTTCCTTTTGGTCTAATGAGCCTCTGAAAGTGATTAAGTAGAAGAAAGACGGGTTAAACCAATGACATTTTATCAGAGGAAACACTATCAAGTCTAGTGCATGAAAAGCTTTCTGTAGGTTCCCAAGATTTCTTGCAATAAATACTTTCTTACGACTGGAGTAGTAATTAGAAACTTAAGGCATTGAATGTTTGTCAGACAAAATGCAAGCAAGTAATCAGAAAAAATGTTTGTATGTGCTATACTCAGTTATCTTCTTTACATCTGGCACTCCATTCTAGCTGCCTGGTCGTTTTTTTATACTGAATTTAATGAACTTTCTTCATGCATGGGGAAATGCTACTTAAATTAAACTCTCAGGCTATAGTTTTGAAGTACCTTTGAGAGAAATGGATTAAGCTTAGCCAGGATACTTTAGCAATAGATTCAGGATTAGGTCCACAGATTAAATTTATTTTACAATCAATTCACATGTTATGGAGATGTAGAGATAATGATGGGTGAATGTTGGGAATGATGGGACAGGAAAAGCTTACAAATTATGATTGCCTGGCAAGAGATATTGAGAATATAAAACCTATGAATGAAACAGAAATGAAAGCTAGCTTTGCGGTTTAATCATGGCAGGCAGGATGATGGTGATTGCCACAAACAATTGGACACTAAGGGACCCAAGGGTCTAGCCCCATCCCACTCTGCCAAAGGATCAGGGAAATGATAGATAAGAAGATAGTTTTCAGAGTTTAGAATACAGAGTGATATGGTAACATAGCAGTTCTTATAGGCTGTATGCGAAGGCTGTAGGTTTTGTATCTCGTGAGGGTTGGTCACTGTAAATTAGAATATTCAGCATATAAGGAGATAAACTGTAAAATAAATAAGGAGATATACTACAAGAAGGTTCTCTCTCTCCTACTTTACCTCTCTTACCTGGCTCACCTCTTACCTCACCTCTCTCACCTTACCTCGTTTACCCCTACACTCTCTCTCTCTCTCTCTCTCTGGGACTTCCCTCATCTGAGGCTGGTGGGTAAACTGTGGTTACTGGAATTGAATGGGAAATTACTAAAATGATGGATAACATCCATTTACCATTGTTTTGTACAGATCATCACCAGAGGCACTTCACAAGGCTCTGTCAAAGGGTCGCTCAATGGAAGAGCTCCAGAAAGGCTACAGAACTGAAGGTCAGTGCAGTGGCACTGACCAGGACATCAAGCCATCCTCTTAACCACTGTCTAATCCCTGGGTATTTTGAACTTACATTTCTGTCCTAGAGTTATACCCATTGAGTAATTGTTCATTTTGAATTTACAGCAAAATCTAATGCCCTCAAAAAATGCCCCAAGACACAGACATGATGAAATAGTGGGAAGTGTAGGCAGTAAGTGAACTATATAAACAAGCACCTGACATATAAAATATTATTCCCCCCATCCCATCACCTTTAAAGTGAATATCTTGGAATAAAGATGTGAACTTCTAAGACCATGTTCACAGTAGCCTCTTTGGTGTCTCTCAGTAGTTGAGTATCATCTGTCAGAGTTGGAAACTGGGGAAAGGTGCACAGCCATCCGGTCCTTGAGCTTGCTGCAGACCACCATGCTCTGGTTTAGAGACTGGCAGTAATGTTCATCTCATTTATCTTTGCCATCTAATAGATAGACATTGGGTTTAAGAGGTCATTTTGAAGTTTTCAGTGGAGAAAGATAGATACCTCCTGTGGAAGTTTCACCCTATTCCAAGAAAGCTGTTTAAAAGACAAGGCCTAAATTGCTCTTTACAGGTCAATTTCTCTCTAATCCATGTGCAGAATACATTTCAATAATCTATATTTTGCTTCACATGCCAAAAATTAAGATGAATCTTACCCTTCCCGAAATATTTCTCTTTCTTTTTAATGTTTCAAATAATATTTCTAAAGTTTTTAATTAGAAGGACATTTAAATTTTCACTGTTTCATGTCATGTATCATTTGTACACAGTAATGTAGATTTTACTTTTTTTTTCTCTTAAATTATCCTATAAAGATAAATAATTTTTTGCATAACTATTGCAAGTTGCATAAAATGAAATCATGGCAGGTAAATCACTCATATAACAACAAAATAAGCACAGACTCTTGCACAATGCCAAGTAGAGTGTTTGCCAAAGACATGGATATTGAGATGCATTGCTTTCATGTGATTTTATCCTCATTATATGTGTTTGGTCATTGATACTGGATCTGCCATTAGATATTACTATATAAAAACATAGGAAAAATAATCTGAAATAAAAGATACACAGGCCACTGCAGAGGTGTAATGCCCAGTTCCCCACCTGCAACTCAGATTTTCCTTTTTTTAATCAAAGATATTAAAAATCTTTAGATATCTCTAAATTTGTATGCTTTCTAAAAAACACTTGAAACTTTTCTATAAAAATAAATCTCTTAACACTAAATGTAATGAAGTAAATCTTATTTCTTGATTCTTGTTTCTAATTTGCTTGAGGAGGAAAGTTTGAAGTACATTGTTGTTTCTTTAATTTAAAATCATCTTAACATGAAATAATTAATAAATCTGTTGCCATTTCCTTATATCAAACACAAAATTAACTGTATGTCTGTAACCAAAAAAATCCATGGCACAGAGCTGAATTCTCTCCTTACAAAGATGTAGTAGTATCCCAGTCTTGGGTTTATCTAGAACTTAAGACAGTTGTTCTTCATCAACATTTCTCTGTGAACTAAGACATGATAAAAATATTGACAGTCACATGTCAGTAATGAAACCTGTGTGCTGCTGTTAACAAACCTGTCCTTTTGCATTAAATTGTGGCTTTTATTATCCACACTAATTTTCAAAGTATAATTCTTTCCCTTGCTAAATTAATTCTTTTAGCAGTTATTTCTCTGGGTACAGAAAGAAATAATCACTTGAGGGGAAAATTGCCTCTAGGACAGATTAAATATGATAAAGAAAAAAATCAACCTTAAACCAATGGTGACTTGACAAAATTATGTCAAGAGTCAGTTTGTTAGGAGTTGGACAAGGCAATGTAATCATAGATTATATGCTTTAGATGTGTGCCAGAAACAATCATAAAAACCATTTGCAGATAAATGTCAAAGAGTAAATAAATCTAAAGTTAATTAGTAGGAAACTTGAAACAAACACTACATTTATTTTAAGCTTTGGTTAGACAACAATTTAAAAATAACGAAAGGCATTCATTCATTTTTGCAACATGTCAGAAGTCTGGACAGCTTATAGATCTAAAATAAATTTGAAATCTACGCTGAAGAAAGGACTAAATTATTCAGAAAATTCAATAATAGTTAAGGATTATTAGGATTCTGGCAAGGCTGAAAGTCCTGACAATTATACAAGAAATTATAATCCATATTTTAAGTATTGGAGAAAAAAAGAGGAAACGAAAAAAAATAGAGGAAAATTTGTAATAAATAATATTGTAATAAAATCCATATTTTAAGTATCGGGGGAAAAAGGAGGAAACCTTATTCAACGACTGCTGTTGAAGAAGTTTTTATACCTTCCTCTGAGACAACAGTTCACATCACTGTCATCTGAAGAATGAATCAGGATAACCAAGATGAACTATTGGTTTACCAGAAGAGAATGTGTCTCTGATGATCTTTCTGAGGAGGACTGAAAGGGTTTACCACAGCTGGAGTAGTTGTGGTGCATTTCTAGCCTGTTGCTCAAGCTGTGTTCTTCATGAACAGGGAAGAGCAAACCTTTGTGGTGTGTGATGACACCCATGGACTCAGAAACTGAGGGTGAAATGTTGGCCTGGACATACTCAGATCAGTCTATGGGATAACATTTTCTGCCTCTAGTGCAGATGTGATATCACACATGGTGTTAATGATTGTGTACACCTGCTAGCAATGGATGCACATGGATGTCCAAAACAGCCTTGCACAATTGCTATCTCAACAGTCAAAAAGCTGTAAAATTTCATGGCTGCATTATTTTATCTATTGAAATAAAATTCTCTCCACATAGCTCACAGGGGTTTGTCCACCCTTCCCTCTCCCCCCTATTTGTAAGAGAAGACAAATTGCCCAAATATCTCCTGATCACATTCCACATACGTCTGTCAGCAGGAAAAGTAGAATTTAACAGAGAGCCTGGGTACCCAGGGTGGTCAACCCAGCCTTTTGCAGGATTCAGGGATGATGGAAAAGAACTCCCTGCTTGTCCTCAGGAGTGACCTTCCATCTGAGCTGTCGGGTTATCACAGATCCATCTGTAAACAAAGGATAGCAGGTTCCCTGGGCAGTGTCAGGATCACACTCAGTGTGACACTGTGTTTGGATGTTCAAAGAACCCCCCTCTCCTTGCTTTCTTTTCTAGGCTTAATAAAGGAACTGCTAAAACCTATGTAGCCTGATAAGATGACAAGACAGTCTTTTAGTGTTATTGATTGTATACAAGAGGTGGAATGACGAATTATTTCCTATAATGTGTCCTGAGTGGGTTTCATCTTTTTGAGAGATGTTCTTGAAATTCCTCTTATGAATTCAGTTCTTAAACTTCCTGCTGGAAAGAAAAGGGTCTTCATTAGGCTGAAGGGCTGGAGTAAGATAAATATCTTCTACTGATAAGAGAAGAGAGAGAACTTTCAGAATGTGTGAACTGAGAGGAGTAAGGATGTATAGCATATAAAATAAACTCTGGAACACTATCCTGAGAATGTTGTCAAAATTAACAGGGGGACAAACTGTATGCCCCAAAGGCATTTCACATATAATAAACTTCAGCCTTTCACCACCTTTCTTTATGTGTGGTGGCACAGCTGATTGGCTGTGGATTTCATTTCCTCACTGCAGTGAAATAGAGTTTTATTACTTAACAAAATAAGTTCCTCTAGCAGGCCACAAGTATTAGCGCCAATCATATGCCATTCCCATTCTGTGATTTGGTGTGAGTCTGTATGCTGTCATGTGTCAGGATATTGTGTGAGTTAGCTGATGAAAGCTGCCTTTCCTATGCCTGTTCCTCTATTTGTCATATTCAGTCTTAGCTAAATGGCTTAGAACCCTAAGGTTCCTTATGAAGATACTATCTTCTGTACTTATTCTGTGTGATATAAACTAAGATTAAGCCTAGAACACAAATCTCAGGTTTTACAACAAAACATTTGAGAGTGGGATCCAAAGAGAAAGTCACTTTTATGGTGTCATTCCCTGAGCTTCAACTATCACCCAAAGATTGCTGCTAGTTTGGCTGTTGTGAAAAGCATCAGATATCAGTGGATGACCTTGCAGAGCTACAAATAATTCTACAAGCTACAAATAATTCTACAATTCACGTTTAAATAAATGTAAGGCTTGGGACTTGGAACAGTGTTGTTGGCATAGGTGATTTCTGTACAAGCATTGCAAAGGGAGAGGATTGTCTGTTTTCTTTCAAGGAAATTTGTGCTCTTGCCATTAATATCACACTCATTCTGAAACCAGTTTTGAACTTTCAATTTGACTGAAAACCTCTAAGGGTCAGATGTGCTGCAAACAAAAACAATTAGATGTTGCCTCCTCCTTGCCTGCTGCTATGATTTTGGATTTTATAGGTTATTTTTTATTATTCCCTCTTTAAAACAATTTTTAAGGGAGCTTTTAGCAAGTTTGGAAGAGAGCAGCAGGAGAGACTGAAAAGTTATTGATATTCTCAAAGAGCAGCAAGAGACCCAGGGAACAGGGAAGGCTGCAGATGGGTCCAAACTTGAGATGTCATCGAAGCTTAGGCTCACTGAAGAGGTGTCAAAATCATATTTAGGAATACAGCTATAAAACATTTTTCTCTTGTTAGAAACAAGCACCAGCAATGCAAATGTCAATTTTCTTGAGGACTTCCTCTCTCCTATATCTATATAGCTCCTATAGCTCCTCCTATAGCTCCTATAGGCTATTTTTCCTAACAAAGCAATGCAAGGAAGTCTTGGTGCAAATCTAGAGCACTTTTACACAGACATTGGTTATGTCCAAAGGTGTCTTTAGGAAATATTTTGGGGGATTGTGCTCAACATATTTACCATATAATACTATATATTTGTAATTAATATATAATTATTGCTTCTTCAAATTTCACTGCATGATGAAAGCTTTATTTACATATTGTTCTGTTGCTCAGATGTCAAGGAGGTTATCTGGGACTTTCAGACACTTGATCAGAGTTAACTGATGAAAGCCTAGCTCTGTTGTCTCAATCTGTCACCTCTCTGACTTTACCACCATGGTTGAGGTTGCCAGCAATGCTTTGTCCATGCTGAGAGTGCTCCGTGCTTCCTTTGTCAAACTTGTTTTTATTGACCCGCCCAACGCAAGGCACCATCTCTCACTGCCAGGTCAGCCCAAGGTATTGTATACCAGGGAATAGACCATGACAGAAGAAAATAAACACTGGGGGAGGAGGAAGTTCTGAGAGCTTTCACAGCCCAGATGGGAGCCCAGGCTCTTTGTACTCTGAGCATGAAGCATGGGCAGTATGAGCAACAGGGACTTGATCACTGAGCTGTGGGAAGACCTGTATCCCACCCTTCCAGGAATTTTTTCTCATCCTATACCACTCTTGTGATACAACTCAGACTAATGTAGCTACAGACACAGTTCTGTCTGAAATGGAGCTTGGCACAACTCATTATCAAAACATAATATGTTTGGTAATTTTTCTATTGTTTTCAGCTTTCTATTTTAGTTTAACATATTTTATCATCTTAAATGCTTTGTATTCATGTTCGTTCTCCATTTAATGAAGAAGAAAACTGTAAGACTTTTTGACTAACTGATTAAAAGTGTCAGATGCCCTAGACCCTACAGAATGTCTTTCACAATATAAAACTAAAACCATATAAAGCATAAAGTTTTCCTTGGTGGTATATGAAAAGTCCAATAATGCATGTCTGGAGCACTGGACTGAAAACTGCGTTTGGTCACTATGAACTTCCTTTTAATGGAAAATTAAATCTCAAACATCTTTATAATCCTGTAGACATTCTTCACATTTATTTTATCTGTCAAGGGAGGGATCCAGTAATTGCAGTGGCACCAAGTTGAGAGGTGCAGTTGATACAACAGGAGGAAGTGATGATATCTGGGGAGAACTGGAAAAGCTTGAGAATGTAAAGGCATGTTAGGAGGAAATTCTTTACTCAGAGGGTGGTGAGGCACTGGAACAGTCTGCCAAGAGAAGTTGTGGATGCCCCATCTCTGGAAGTATTTGTGGTTGGATGGGGCCCTGAGCAACCTGGTGAACTGGATGGCATCCCTGTCCGTGGTGGGAGAGTTGGAACTAAATGGTCTTTGAGATCCCTTCTCACCAAAACCATTCTAAAATTCTATTACGTGGTGCCTGCTGTACAAATTATATTAAACAAATTATAAGGATGACCCAAAGGAACAGTTAGAATTAATAGAAATTTCAGGAAAATAAAAGCAGATATATTCTCTCCATCATCATCCAGCACCTTCCTAGAGTCCTTCTAATTCACACAGTGAATTAGAATAAAAAAATATCATTACTATTCTTTAAACAAGTGTTTTGATTTACTGGGATATCTCTGTGCCAAGGGAAGTAATCATAATGCCCTGTATAAATGTGTGTATATACATATATATAATTTTATGAATGGACTTTTCTGTCCCCTCCCATCTCTGTGTAGAATTCACATGCCAGTTTCCTGTGGTTGTGTCTGAATGTTCAGTAACTCAGTTACTGGCTCAAAGTAATGAAATACATTTTTCAACAAGGGCCTTTAACATTAATATAATAGAATGCATGAATATTACAATGAAAATATGCCAAATTTCAAACTGCTCTAAACCTGAAACTTATTGGATTTGCCTTTATTATTGAAGATTGATTCAAACAGATTATAGGGTTTTTTTCCATTTATATATTTTTAAAACAGAATATTACTGTAAAGGTAACCTAGCTGTGTTGTACTTACACTGGAATGAAAGCATGATAACATTTATATCAGACACAGAATTGCATATCTCTTCTTACGTCTCAAGAAATTTAAAGTATCTTGGTAAACCAGAAAAATCCCTTGAGAATTCTGGGGTCTTTTTTTAATCCAGACATGTGCTAGCTTGTTTTTCACTAAATGTTTCACAACTGAGGTGAACTAGAACAGATCACCAGAAGTTTGCATCACTAACGAAATAATATATGGGCAAATTAGTGAGGTATAGACGAAACAATTTTTAATAACATTAAAAAAATTCCTGCATTCATTTACCTGACAACATATAGCATTCACACCAGACACTCCACTAAGTCCTCAAGCACTGTTCTAAGGTGTATTTTGAATGTGCAGAACTAATTTCATTACACACAGAGTAACTAAGTTTCCAAGTATAATGCATGTATTTCCAATGATTTTTTTGCCTGCTTTGCTTTTCATGAGTAAGGAATGAAAATATTAAATGTTTATCTGTGTGATCTGAATCAAATTCATGTGAAAAATAGAATTTTTATAATAATGCATACTTTTTTTTTTCCTTGTCTAAGGCTATTTCACTTAGCTCCAAACAATATGACATTTGAGTAAAAGATTTTTGTAAATATTGTCAGATCACCCAGTGGGAATCATATTAGCCTAAAATTGGAAATCTTTCTTCATTAGTGAAAAAACCTGCCATTTTATGAGTAAATGTTAAAACAATACCCATTTAATTTTTGTTTCTCAGAGAAGAATGGTATTTTTAAGAGTAGAAAAGTTGAAGAGAGTCATGGATTTGATAAGATCTGTGCAGAGGACCTAAACTATTAAAAAGTATTTTTGGAATCAGTAAGTGACTCATCTTCACCCTGGAAGTGGAGGTACTGAGTCAGCTGTTGGCTGGGAGTGCTGTTGTTGACCAGAAGGAGCCAGACAGGATTCCTCCCTTTAATGCCAAATACAAAGCATTTAGACACAGCCTGAGCAACACCCCACAGACAACGGAGCAGCTTCAGTGACAAACTGACATTTTGAGCTGTGCACAAAAAACACACTTGAACCTGAAAGTGTTCAAGAGAAAGAAGAGTAGATATGGGAGTGCAAGGAAATGGAAAGAGGTGGATGTTATTGCACTTGCCCAACGTGTTGTAGGGGAGTCACAACTCATATGGAGGAGTAAGCCTGAGCAACAAGGGCGGCATCCTGTGCAGTGATGATATATCTGTGGTTTGTGTATAAATAAGACAGCACCCATATGTCCCAGAACCTCAGTTTGGATACTGATCCCTGTTACAAGCTGTGCAAGGCATGTCTTTGTCACTTGTGACAAAGGGGAGATGAGAAACCATACCAGTGCATGGAAAACACTGAGACATGTTTGGTTCCTGAGAAGCTTTAAGAAACTGTCTATCAGAGAGGAATACTTACACTCACACATAGCCTTCTGACTTTATAGGGCACAGTTGATTTCTTCTGACTGCTTTTCATAATCTTTGAACTTTTTCTCCTGTCATCCATCTTTGCCACAAGTTGTTTCTTGCCATGTCCAATCTCAAGTACTGAGCTAGTAACCAGTGCCTTCCAGCCCATCAGTGAAGATCCTAGTAGGTGTTACAACAGAAACTAGCACATCAAATGTGTCACTAGCTTCCCATCACATAACATTTCCCTGCTAAAAAGAAATCAAATCAATGTGAAATGGCTTAATCAAGAAAGTTGAAACTACGTTATGCAATGTTTCATTGATAATTTTCCAACTAAAAGTTTGGATTTCATGCTTATGTTTGCAACTTCAGCCAGAAGCATTTTTATTTTTTTCAGTGAAGGAAAGGAAGATTTGGAGTATAATTAAAACAAAAAAGTTTCATTCAACTAATCTGCTTTTATTTCCAAGGGCATTTACAACCCTTCTTCTCTCTCTTGCAGCAGCAGTATTACGGAAAATATTGATGAATCAACATTTGGGTGGCACAACCAATAGCTGTTGACAGGTGGTGGGAAACACAACATACCATAATTCAAAAGGTGCAGAAAAGTTATAAGACTGGAAGACAGGAAAATAATCAGATTCTTAGTATTAGTATCTGTATCTTGCATGTCCTAACTTTTTTCTTCTGTTAATAATAGAATAATTAATAATCTTTATTAATTAATTAAGAATGAATAATCTTTATACACAGAATGAGACACCAGAAAGTGATTGTCTGATTTACATACTCTTCCCCTTTGTATGATTTTATGATATCAGGGGCTTCTCAAAAAGTAATATTTTGATCAATGAGCCAACTCAACTTCTCTCAGTATCCTTGTCTTAGTCTGTAGAACAAAACAATGTCCAATACCAAAACCACCTATGGAAAAATATATACATCCCCTATTTTCCCTGTTACTCCTAAACTAGTAATATAAATATCACAAAAATGCACAGAATATATTCATAAAAATTATTGGTTGTATTAATTATGCACAGTTTCTGATGTTATGGGTCTGGAACCTCTACTTTCAAAATCTGGTGAATGATTAAGTCATCCATGTGGAGACCACACCTTTCAGAGGTATGTCAGATAAAGCACAGTTGAAGAATATATGAAGAAAAGGTAAGAAGAAGAAAATTTTAAAAACATAGGTGTTATTCAGTTCCCAAAAGAAGTGGAAAACCTGTGTGACTGCACAATCAGAAAATGTCCCCGTTACCTTTAAACTTGTTTAGTCAAGAAAATAAATTCAACTTTTGTTCACAAGAATTGTACATTTTTTATATGGACTTCTTAGAACCAATACACCAAATAGCTGTATTCACAAGTCCTAATTATTTATTCCAGGAAAAATCCAAAACAAAAAACAGCATCAGGCAAGAACAAACAATTTGCTTTGGAAACAGTCACCCTGAGTTGCCTGAACATTTTTGCATTTTTATTTCCTGGAGATCAATCAGATGAATGACCCAACAAGTTAAAACAGAGGCATGGCTACATACGAAGGGCTAGAACAGCCTTGAGAGAAAACAGCATTTTCTACAGCAACAAGGTAATGGTATAACTACGTTCCATTGAGTGTTGATGGTAATATGCTCCTAGATATCACTCAGATGCTTTGAAAATTGTTTCTTAAGATCCTGAGTCAGTCATTGTAGTCTGTCAGAATTTTAGAAGAAAATAAAATCTTCCCTGCACTAAGAACAGGGCAGTTTTCAACATAAGGTTTTTTCTTGGTCATTCTTCAGGCTTGCACTGACTTTTAGCAATGTGTTGGTATTTTTATTGGTGCCCTTCGCTAATACTCTTGGTAACTTTTATCAATGCATCAAAGCATTTCCATATTTGGTTTTGCCATCTTTAAAATGAGAGAAATAATTATTTGGCTATGTAATCTTTTTATCTCTAGCATGGGGATCAAGAAGCAGCTATTTAATAGTAGCTGATTATTATTTGTTTAAATTAATGAAACTGCAAGGCGCCCAGATAACTGAAACTGAAGCAGATTTTCCCTTAAGCATTAATTCTGCATACAAATTTTTGTAGCAGCTCAAGCAGCATGCAATCATTTCTCAGGCTCAAGGCTGTCTCCCAGGATTTCTTAATCCTCACTACTAGTAGAGAACTTTTCAAATTGGAAAAGAGATAATTCAGTTCATGATTTCTCCCATTTTTTCTGTGCTAATTATTCTGCGTTCTCCCCAATATCATATCTTGCAAAAAAAACAGAAGAAAAATTTTTGCACTAGAAATGGAATGCCAAAAATAATGCAAATGTGGTAAAAGCAGGTCTTTGTTGGATGTATTTACCCTTCTAAAACATTAATTCTTGTGTACAGTTTTGTCAGTCCCCAGTTCTGGAGTGTTTACTGACAAGCTGCCCAGTTCCTGTAGCAAGTTATTTCAAATTTATGGCTGTGACAGATTTCCAATGTGCATAATAATCATGGCTCATGTCTTTTCCTCTCCTCCTTGCAAATTTTTTGGTGTGGGAGTGCCCTAATTGGCTTCTGCTGATTTATGTGCTACTTTGTTCTTTATCTGCTTGCACCTTGCCAGTAGATCTTGCTATCATTTCCAGGGCTCACAGGACCCTGTCAGCACTTAGCAGTCAAAGGTCAGCCAACTTCACAACACATGGTTAAATAGGTTGAAAAATCTTGCCTAGTATTAACCCCCAGCACCTCGAATGAAGAAAAATGGTGCTGGCATCAGCAGCAAAGCAGCATTACCAAACAGCAGGGTGTTCCTGTACACTGGCAACAGAATTATTGCAACATGTCCATCCTTCAGAATCCCAGTTCTAGAAGTAGACAGTGAAACCTGTGTTCCCAATTACCACTGATTTATGTTTTGCTTTGTTCCTTATCTCTTTGGAAGTATCCAGGAGAGCCATACACATGTTGCTATCTTTCTTTCATCTTTCAAGTTGTCTGTGACCTGTTCATCTTTCCCTGATGCTCCCTCTCTGCCCTGGAAGCCCTTCAGTGTGTGTTTTCTACACTTATTTGCAAGTTTGCAGAAGGTTGGCAATACTTAAACCTAAGCAGCAGCAAAGTTGCCTGAAAAAAAAGCAAAAATAAATCCACCTGAATTCTCCTATTGAGTACTCTTATTTTTGTGTAACAGACCTACACAGAGATGACAAATGCTTGGCTGCACTGAGGACAATAACTTAATCAAGGATGTAATTATCTAGTATTTGTGACAGTTGTTTTCCAAAGTTTCATGGCTTCTCCAAACAGATGAAATAATTATTTCAAATGTAAATTAATTTATGTGGAAATGTAGATGTTATGTTATACAAAGCCTCTTTTCCTTTCATTCGGATCACGGAAGAATTTTGAAGTTTTTTATGTGAGAAGTACATATCTGTAAATTTTTAGTTTTTGCTTTTGCCTTTCTCATTATGTGTCTTTTAATCTGGAAAAACTTGGAAAGGATGGGACAAAGGAAAACAAGTGGGAAACAAAGGAAAATTTACTACATATTGTTTTAGATAATGAAGTGGGTTTAAATTTTTATTTAGTACATTAAAAGTATTATTACAAAATAGATCACAGAAAAAAAAGTCAGCCACTTTCAATGAAAAGTGCATTTTGATAGAAACATTTAATGCAGGTCAAATAACCTGGGCCTCATTCAGCTGTCCTGATGAAGCTTAAATAGTCACTATTGACCAAGGTTCTTGTCTCCCATGTGTAGGCATTTCCAACCAGAAGCCCAAAGAACTGCTCTGAGGGAGGGAGAGGCAGAGTGGGCTGAACAGAGACCAACCTGTGACAGCTGACTGACAGCTTTGAACCATTCCCTGAAATCAATAGTCCTGGATAACTGACAGTCCATGAACTCACTGTTAGCTCTCAGTGGCTGCAGTGCTGCTAGGAGCTGAAGACATCCTGGGATGATATTCCAGAGGTCACTAGGCCATGATAACCCACCATGATCAGGGAATGGTATTTTTCATAAATGAAAGAGAAATATTTATTTGAAGAACTTTCCAACACTAAAATTACTTGACAATTCAAGATTACATGTGGCAAAGCAAGCGGCTTTAGCTGCTCTTTCTGACACTGCTTAAAAATTACAGAATGAAAATCTCAGTCAAGTAACCCACAACTTTAAAATCATACTTGATCCTTTAAAATGTCTCAATTTCCAGAATAAGACACTTTGCTCTCAATGACTTATTTATTCTGTGCTGCCTCATACCACACTGGACTACAATGACCTGCCTTGTCATTTCTGTTTTGATTGTGCTCCCAGTCCTTCCCCACACTCTTGCATTTGTATGCTCACCAACATGTGAGCAATACTTGAATCCTAAGGCTGTGGAATATTAAGGATATGCAAAAATGCAGTGAAACTGTCTCTTTGGACTTGCATGCATGGATTGAGTAGGCCAATAAGCCAATAAGTCATTCTTTAAAACTCCCACAGTGTGGGAAATTCATTGGTGACAAACGTCAGCATGATATTTGAGAATCATTCAGGCTCTGTTATGAAACTCCCATCCCTCTAAGTACTGTTTGAGACTTCTTAGCATTGCTAATGCTCTATAGCCTGCACTCTCTGCCCAGTCATTCCCTGTGTGAATATCTGTTGCTACTGTCTTTTCTTACATAAAATTAAATACAATCACTACATAATAAAAGCATTGCCAGTCAGCCTGGCACAGCACAGTTTATCTGTAAGACACAGCAGCAGTTATTTATAATAATTTAGTCTGTGATGCCCTTCACCTTTCAGTGCATTTGTACATGACATTTTCCATGAACCAACTGGGTTATTTTGCCAGTGGGACAGAGAATAGCTATGTACATAGAAGGAATTCTGGGCACCTACTTCAGCTACTTCAGATGGAGTAAATCCTTTGGTTTGACACTGCTATAAATGGTCTTGATTTCAGCTGCAAATGCTAAGCAGCTACTCAAGCAGTGTCGTAAGTATTTTATATAGATTTAGACAATACTTGAATTATCTGTGTTCACTTCTTCCCACCTGAATGAGCAATTGAAGCTTAAATTTTAATACTCAATAGCTGTCCTAGATCTATAGATCTTGTCCTTATTGCAACTTATGCTTATATTTCCTTTCTCCAACTGGTCAAGATTTCAGCTGGGGAATTTTCCTCATGTAACTGTGAATCTTATCATGACTTGTTGCAGTCAATAATCACATAAAAAGGTGAGACCCAAACAATGACAGGACCAAATTCAGGCATGAAGTATATTACACTGCAAATTCTGCGAACAGGTAAAATCTGTTCAGCAAGGCAGGTCAATGCTACACTGATGGTAAATATATGGAATCCTCATTAAATAAAAATAAAACGTTATTAGTATCCTATAGAACTGCATTTCAATTACATTTAAAATACAATATTAAAGCAGGAAATCTGTGTTGAATATTAATATTTTTTATTAATATTAATGAATATTTAGAGCTTGTTGCAGTGATTTGTTTATGTATAAAACTTTGCTTTGCAGTGAAATCATAAAAAGTCACTTGATATTCAAGTAAAGCTACTTTCTGCAGCCGAAATCTACTAACCAAGGATCAAAGCCATTCCACGTGCTTTATATAGCCAGCCATGTAGGATGAAGATTCAATACTTACACTGATATATTGCAAACAATGTGTATAGCAGATTTGTTTGCATATCAGAGTCGTTAAACAATTCTCAACTTTGAGAGAATTTACATGAATCAATCTGTTCATAAACAAGATCGTAGCCTTTAGATAATTTTTTTGTTCTCAGACTGGCCTCCTCCCTCTGCACTGTTTATGCAGCTATGCCATTATACAGCTATGTCATTAATTGGTGGCCAAGCACACACATGGTGTGCTTGGGTATTTGCTTTGTTCTCTGAAAAACTGAGGTAATATTTGCTTGAATACTGTCAAAAGCAATAATTAAAGTTAATATGAAACTTTTCCAAAATTGGGAGGCAGAAACATTAAACCCAACATTCTGTATTAAGACAGGATGGCAATGCTCAGTAAAAAGCCTCACAATTGCCTTTTGAACTGCAATCCTTAACCCCTCAGGGGCTCTGAAATGGAGAATGACCCAAGATATGAAATTGTGTGTGATTCAGGGTCCCATGTGATGCAGTTTAGAGGGCAGTTAAATGTTTATGTTTGGCACACATATTTTCTGTTCTCTATTTCTACCAAGGGAGAAGTGGCAAATGACTATATAAAAGGCACTAAATAATATATATAATATATATATATAATATATATCCCTGATAGTTCAATATTGCTTAAAAAAGCTAGAACAAGGTCCATTGCAGATGAAAGCAATCATGACTAAAAAATTATAATGACGTCTGAGTAAATTTGTGGGAAATGCTGTATGGCTGCATTGGATGAAACAGTAGGAGCAACAAAATATTAGACAGTGCTGGGTCCCATGATATGGAAATTGTGTTGTGCAACCTCATGAAGGGCTCATTGTGCAGTGTAACTGCAATGCTGACAGAGGAAATTGAAGTTACACAAGTACATCAAGAGCTGTTGATCAACAAGGAGTGCAAACAAAGCTCTGATGGAATCACAACTAAGTTGGACCTTAAGTCATATACAGGAAACTGAATAACTTTGAAATGTTCTTTCAAGCACACATCGAAATTGACCTTCCAGTTAAAATAATCTCCTTTGTTTGTTTCTTTTCCTAGAATTCCTTTGACCTGTAGAAGAATTCAATAATTAATAAAAATTACAAATTTGTCTAAAGGGTTTTTTTAAGTCTTAGAACTTAGTTTTCAGGCAGAAGCATGTACTCTCCATTACTAAAAAAACCCTTTAAATTTTTGCTACCTGAAAGACTGCAGATGATGTAATGACCTTTCCTGAAATGAAAGCTTGCTTGGTGATCTAGCTGAACAGAAATATTCTATTGTTTTCATGGAAGAAAAGTAGTCCAAACAAGGCAAAAATCACAACTGATATTTTGTTAAGGAAAGAAAATGAAAATTAAATAATTCACTTGTATTTATCCAATTACAGAAAGCTATGAAAGTCCTTGGTAAATAAATTTATCAGAGAAGTGTAATATCAGGTTTAATCAGAATGTCTTAATTTCCAAGAATAAGCCTCCCTGGGTTCAGCACACCAAATATGCGGCCTGTTAGACAGAGATATTTTAAAACTCCATTTATTTCAAATTTATTTGTGAATAAAAAAACCCTGGAAAATTGTTGACATTGCGAAAGCTTCTGCTGGCATTCAGTGCAGCAGGGGTACATGTGGTTTGGTGCACAGCACCCACTTCAGTCACAAAAACTTCATCTGGTACAAAGCCGTTGTCAGCCCGTTGACGTCAGATCAGGAGTTTTGTGGTTCACTTTGCCAAAAGAAATGTCAGCTGTTTGCTGAAGCAAGGAAGTTGATAAAATTTATTTTGGTGGCATTAGTAGTGAGGCTGTAAGTGAGCATAGCTTCAGTGTTGTGCATTTTTGCAAAGCATGGCTTTGATCCACAATAGGACAATCAAGACTGAACTGGAGTATGATTTGACATGTACACAAGGACAAAACAGATGCCTAACAGCTTACATATGGTGCAGAATTCTTTCAAGAAAATCAGAGTGTGGATGTTGTTTTCAACTTTTCAAATTTAGAAAGCGAGTGTTTTAAATCAATTAGGGGGAAAAAATCCACTTTCAGAATATTTTCTGACTGAGATTTAATTTTCCACTTCAAAAAGGAGACAAATGAAATAGGCATTTGTTCATTTGATAGTTTCATCACTTGTGCCTTGAGAAGCAGGGAACTAAAGCTGATAAATTCTATGGTTTATTCTTATATTTTCTCCCCTATAATAAAAGGTACTTACATGATCCTATAGCTGCCACATCTGAAAACAGAACATTTCAATAATAAATTTATTTTTAGAAACCACACAGCATTAAGTTGTCCCATCTCTATTTGATAGCTGGAGAACACTGCATAGTGTCAGTTTAAGAACTTACTTTCAGCCAAATAATGCTGCCCATAAACGGAACAGGAACTGAACATAAATTTCTCTTGTCACAGTTCTGTTCAGGCCACAAGACCAAAGCTTCTCAATTCCTAAGCCTTCACACTCCTTACTCTTCAGCATTTTACTGACTTGCAAAGATGCCTGCTGAGCTCCACTGTGTAATTTTACATGGTGTCTATCATGGTGTCTATATATCCTGATCTCAGATTTATTGAGCCATCACTCCTCTCCTGTGAGGTAACTGTTGTGATTACAGGGCCATCTCCCATGCCTACACAGCCCATCCTACATGTATGGCTTTTGCATGATTCATAAGTAATTTCGTTCAAGGTCCATCCTTGGCCACAGGCATCATTTGAGTCCCATGCAGTATCATTATAGAAACAGATACAGATACTTCATTTTGTGGTTTTCTTTTCTTGGGAGATATTAATTTCAAAGTTGTGTACAAACTGGTAGTAGTAAGGTGATTGGCCATATTGCTTTCTGAAAACCTCAGTGTAAAGACCCTCAGAGAGAAGAGAGCCCATGCGAAGGTAAAAAAACATTGTAACAAAGGCACACATTAAGATTGAATGCTTGAGAAGAAGAAATCAGAAATTATAACAGTAGATGAATAAATGTCTTTACTAACAGAAAACAGACTTGCTGGGCCTGATTTCAGTTTGGCATTATTGAGCCATTGTTGCTAGGAATAATCCCTTTTCCTAAACAATCTTTACACTACACCAACTAACAAATCACTTACTCATCAATACTGAAAGCAATGTTTCCTTAGAAGTAATGTGATTTGTGCACATACAGCTGACATATTTTTATTTTTTTAACTAAATCTCTGTGGCCTGAGGATTCCAACATATGATTTACCTCTTCACTGATCAGTGATTTATTTTAATGTAGAGATGTCTATAGTGCCATTAATGCAGGACAATCCTGGCAAACCTCCTTCTGGACATATCAGGGTAACTAAGATTATATCTATTATTACAGCCATGTGAGCAGCCTTTCTCAAGGCACACATCACACTGATGGACCTCCAAGCAAACTGCTAATTTATCATATACTTAGAAAAGCACTTTGGTTTTTGAACATCAGAAGATGTTCACTGGCTTACATATTTGGATTTGGGTCTTTATTTATAAGAAGTTAGAAGATTTTTCATAAGCATAGCTACATAATATGCTATGCTATAGTTCCCAGAATATGTGAAACTATGAATGAGGTGGAGACAGGAACTGGGTAGGCTAGACAAAATCTTTAGATGCATATTCCAGTTAAAATCAGTGAATCATTTCTTAAGTACAGCTATTGATACTATGCATTATTTATTACTGACCCCTTTGAAATCATCTCTCCAGAGTTTTATGCCATGTTAAATTATTTCCCTTTTTCAGAATCATCTAATAAGACATTAAAGATATCTGGCTGGAAGCAAGGGCAAGGAAAAGAGAACAGAACATATTTTATATGTTTTATGCAAAAACTAAGGCTCATTTTCTTTTCAGTGCTTATCAGAAGCACAAAGTACATCTAGTTTCCCTGCATTTGATCAAAATTTAGCCCTCAAGGACTATTTGCCTTATAAATTCATGTTTCTACAAATGCTTGTGGGAAAAGTCCTTATTCTTTCCATCTGCAGGCAAAGTTTCTGCCATTTATATTAAGTTATTCCCCTCAGGAAATTCTCATTTTGTACTACACAGTCCATGTGAAGGCAAGACAATGTAAAATACGGGAACACAGCAATAGCACCTTTGCTTTCAATGAAGGAGAAAAATCCTCAGATTACTTTCTACAATATACTGATGTATTTACCTGTTGTCTTTCTACTTCATTTTTACTGACAATTGCTCAGCTATCAGGCTGCACCATTGCATCTGTTCACTTGCATTTAATTATAACAAAATGTTCTTTATTTCCCTAAATGTTTTAATTTGAAGTCTGTTGTTTAAATTAATAGACTTTAAGATCAGCAATCACTGAAACCTGTACTAATAAAGTGTTCAAGTCAAGCGAGAAATTTAACACATTCCTTAGTAAAAATCCTAATCATTAACTATTTTCATGTTTCAAAGGCCTGTTGCTTGTCTTGTCAGGTTTTATCAGATTTTCCCAGTTCTGTATAGTGTTCTTGTCACCACTGCCTTTAGCTGTAATTTCCCTTTCAGTCTTACAACACAGGTAACTATTGAATGAATCTGTTAGATGTATGTCCCAAAGTGTGACCTACCAACTGTGGGCTTCTATACATATTCATGGATTTGTGCACATAAATACGTGTAGATAAATAATAAATATGTGTGCAGGGAAATCTGCACATGTATATTCAAAGTGTCACTGAAGGGAAGAGACCAACCTATTTCAGTGCCAGCAGATCCAGGAGTTAGAGAGGCCAAAGCATTGCAAAGGGCCAAAGCATTTCTTCCAGGACTAAAAACTAACTAGGTGGGTGTATGATTAAAACAAGTACCTCAATGATTGCAAATTATATGACTACATGAATGTCACATTTTTTCATTATATAGATATGGAATACGTTATATTCCCAAGAGTCTCTTGGGTTTTTCTGGTGCTGACACATAATCTATTAGCATTGGTTTCACACTGTTGAAGCTTTAGTCTTGTTTTGTTGTTCAGGAGAGGCCATGAAGAAAGCTCAATAATGCAGAAAATGTAGAACATATTGTCCTAAAATCTCCTTCATTATTAAAACTACAGAGAGAAATATAGGAAATCAGAGGATGAAAACACAGCTGAAAGAACTGAGAGTTGAATTCAACCACCAGTGAATTGCACTCCCACACATGTACAGCCCCAGACAATAGGCTGATTCAAGACAATGAATGCAGAAGAAAAAAGTCACTATTCTCCCTTTTCTCTTTGCAATGCTAATTCTTTTCCTCAAATTGAATGCCTTAGAAACAGATCCAGTGTTTAAATTCTTTCTTTCATAGTTGATAACATGAAATATGGTATGATATCACTTTGATTCCATCTTGACTCTGAACAGAAACTTTTTCCTAAGAAACTTGCACATGTTGAATTGGTGTCCTGAACGTATCACCACATCAAGATGAAACCTGTTGGGAAATAAGAAATACAGCTTCCTGATGTTACCCCTATCTTATAATAACTAATACGTGAAAGATCTGTTACAAAGAAGGAGTGTGATGAGACCCTAACATTTTTCATAAAAAGTACTTAAAGCCTTTTTAAACACAAGGTGAAAGAATCAGCTGTCAATCTATTATATTTAAAAATATACATGCATAACAACTGGGGGCAGTTGTTATGGGGGCAGACGTGGGCAGTGCAAACAGCACTGGTTGGCCATGTAGTCTGATCTTTACCCTGCATCCATCAGTTCTTGGCCTGCTGTGTAATACATAGTTTAAGCCATAGGTATTTCCTCAGTATACCTGCCAGACTGCTTCCTTTACATTTTGTCCTTATTTCTGACTGGCCGGAATCAAATTTTTATTCCTTCAGCCACCTGGGAGCATGGCCTATCTAACCATCAAAGCACCTTCTTGAGGCAGCAGGGAGAGATGAACACCCTGGATGGCTCATCTCAGATCACCACATTAGGTGAGTAAAATATGTTGAACAGTTTGCCTTTGGAGATGCTTATCTCTTCCCACTGACTAGAAAAGGAGCTTTGCTTGACAAAGCAGCCCTTTTATCTGACAGAATTAGATTAAAGGAATCTCAGGCATATGGGCCTAATTGGCTTCTCCCTGTTTATTATAAAGTGTCACACTGGCCAGGTCTCAGCCAATGTTCCTTGTGTGAAGCTCACCACAAACATAGATGTCCCTGTCCTCGGAGTTTGCATTAGGAGATTCCATCATGTGTATGCAGTTCTGATACGCAGGGAGTGATGTAAGCATGGCTTGGCAGAATCTTCCTAGTTCTCTCCTTGGGAAGCTTAATTTAGTGTCATTTTACTTGGCTTCCTGACATAAAAGTGGACTCAAGAAAGACAGCGACATCTCTCAAGTAATTAAGCAAAGATTGCTTCCAATCTGATGAAGTGACAGCATATTCTTCTCTTCAGTTTCTCAGTTTAAGCATAAAACATGGGTACAATCTAGCAGCAGGAGGGCAAACAGCTGTAAATTAGAGAAGTGAAGGATAGATAGGTAAAAATTTATGAAACTTCCACATGTTTACATGCATGTTTTCTTACTATTAGTGTTTTTGAGTTTGCAAATGGGAACAGATTCGGTAACTGCTCAAATTAATAATACAAGAAGAAAATTTTAATCCAGAAAGGGAAAAATTATAGTTTTCATGGAAAGTGATTATTGAGTGAACAATAATAAAAGCAAATGTTGTGTTCCCCCTCCCCCAATTTGAAGAACAAATATAACATATGGTCTTTTTATAAATATTTCGGAAGTAAAGTGACTTCTGGAAAGGATTGTAGTCTGAGACATGCACAGTTATCAGCATTTTAGAAGATACAATTTGAAACATCTGCTAACTCTTGAAAGAGTTATGTTGAAACAAAAACCAGTCCTTATTTAGGAAGGTTATATGCTCAGAGTTTTATATTCTACCCTCTTTTCTGCAAGGATAGCGGGAAGAGGAGAGAGCTGCACCAGCATTTTGCTTCCACCTTTTCCAGGTCCAAGATTTAAAGCTTTATGGTGAAGAAAATCAAGGTGACAGATGCAAAGAGACAGTAAATTACTGACACACTCTTCTTCAGTCAAGCTTTGAAGTGCTAAAGAATTCAGACCAAATCTCAGGCATGAAAGCTTTGTGAGAGGCAAGCTGCAATTTACTAGGCCAGTGAAATGTAACAGATACATTTTAAAAGAATGTATTTTTTCAAATCTTGGGATTTGGAACAAGAAAAAATTTTGAAAACAGTAAATGTTTTTGACCTCTGCAATGTTTATGTTTTTGGTTTTACTGTTGTTATCAGTATGCAGTTGCAATCCCTACAACTTGCACTTCTTCTAACCTTCCAGACAGACTATAAATATTTAACAGTTCTTGCAAGTTGATTTACATAGTACTTACTGGGTAAATAATACCTCACTTTTGAAAAATGTATGCACAAATATAGTGAAGTGTAAATAATTAATCAAATAAAATAACAGCAAAATAATAACAAGGAGAAAATGGTAGTTTCCAGAAGACATACTGTCATTTTCAGACAGATTTTTAAAAACACTTGTCTTTTGCTTTCTGTCATTATTTCCTTCTTTCTTACTTCCTGCTTGCTTCCTCTAATGAATTTGTGATTGTTATCATCATAGCTTCAATTCCAATCAGAATTTCTTTTTCTTAAGTGTTCTTTGCACACTATAAGTAAAAATCAGATCCATTCAGAATATTTGCTGGTGTTTCATGTGTCAATCTGAATGATTAATTCTAATAGGAACTCAGATCTTGCAATAGGATCACAGATGGAAGCAACTTCTTTCCTTTTTGAAGTGGCACTGAAGTCAACATAGAGAGTTGCCAGTTCATGGATCTGTACAATTTTGATCCAGGTTGTTAAGTCACCAGCAAATTTCACTGGAGGAGTCATCTTGTTCTGAGTCAAGCAAAAAAATGCAAAATTAATTATTTACTTTGCCAAACGATATTAACACTTAGACAGATCTTTGGAAATGTCAGGGGCAGTCCATGTTGCAGAAGCTGCCACATCCCTCTGTCTCCCACTATAAGCAGGATCATATAGGAATATCTGTCTTTGTGCACTATGCATGCAAAGCTCTTGTTTGAAAGTCAGGCAAGTGGTGCTTGAGGTCATTGTCTGAACTGCAAAAGAATCATGCAGTTTGATAGATAAGGGGAAAATAGAATAGTCATGAAAAGAAAATAACCAACAGGAAAGGGAGAGTCACTAGAGCTCTGACAGGGCCCAGGCAATGTTCTGTGTAAGATGCCTTTCTAACAGCCTTGTAAATGAATAGATGAGAGAGACTACTGTGTCCATCAAAGAAAGAAGAGAATAGCTCTCAAGACAGTAAAAAACAGAGTCTGAAATATCTTCAGCCATGTTGCTAGGTAGGATAGGACACATTTTAGGGAAGTTATACAACTGCTTCTAGAGAGAAGATCACAGAAGTCTAAGCGAACTTAAAAATGAGTTTTTTACAGAAAGAGTGGTAAAGTACTGCAATGGTCTGCCCAGGGAGGTGATGGAGTCACCATCCCTGGATGTGTTTAAAAAAAGATTAGATGTGGCACTCAGTACCATGGTTTAGTTGAGGTGTTAGGGCTGGGTTGGACTCAATGATCTTGAAGGTCTCTTCCAACCTAGGTATTCTGTGATTTGTGTCCCTTCACAATTCTTCTGAATAATGCATCTATTCCTTAAAGAGTATCCTATAACATTTGATGAAAATTTGTGAGTTTTATATTTTAAGAGGAAACATTGTTTGAACAACACTCAAAAGATGTGTGATGTGGATCCACACTTTGCAGTGAGAGCTAAAATTCCCCTTCCTTCCTTCTTTCAGGATCTACTATGGTCACAGATGATCTCTCTATCAGTTTCCTAAAAAAATATTTTCGATAATGAGACATTGTGCTGAATCTGTCATAGACCCACAAAATTTCCAGACAGAAAATTTTCCGTGGAGTGGTGTTGGACAACAAATATCTTAGGTACCAGTGCTCTACTAGTAAATTAAATAATGGCAGATAACATTCCCATGCACTAACATTCAGTCATCCAAACTAGTAAATTGATAGAACAATCATTATTAGAAACATCTCAAAAGTCTCCTGAGCATCAGTAAGGATGTAGTATAAGTAAACATACCCCAGAAATGCATGGAGCTATTTCCAGGATTTCTGAGGCAGCCCAGAAATCTTTTATCATATTTTCAAGGCTCCTTAAAAATCTTTGAAAATCTGTTTGTTGGGAGGCTTGTGCATTGTTTTCCTTTTTTGTTTGTTTGTTTTTCTTGATTGTTTTTTGTTATTGTTGCTTTATTTTGGTTTTTGTTTGGTTTTGGGTTTTTGTTTTGGTTTGGTTTTGTTTTTGAAAGAATAATTTGGTGCAATAACAAGCCTCCTGGAACTATGACATAGATTTATAAACTCTATATAATTTCAACCTCATCTTCTTGGCTTCCTGGCCTTCTGTTCTCAAAAAACTCTAGATACAGCCATGCCTAAATTTTGTCTAATTTAAATTTAAAATTTAAAATTTCTCTCCATAACAAGTTTTTCCATATTTTCCACATTTGAACTTACGTTATCTGTAATGTCAACAGCATGGTATAAGAAAATATTTTTACAGTTAACAATTAAAAAGGAAGCATTTAAATCTCATTGCATTATGATGTCTTCTCACAATACCTGCATTCCACTAGATTGTGCTAAAAGCCAAAATTATTTCAATGTATGGTCAGTGAATCTGAATTTTTCTGCTTAGAAGAAGGAAATCATATGGATACAAGCATAATCTGAAGTCAGGATATTCATATCTGGGCTTGTATCAAAAACATTTTCCTTATTTTTCATAGTATTTTTCACTACATTGTTGCTATATAAAAGATCTAAACATATAATAAGGAAACCAAGCAATAGTTGTAACTATGTACATATTACTCTAATATGAACAAAGTGATGACAGCTGAAATAATGCTTTCCCATGGCTTTGTTTTTTGTTTTTAGTAACATGGCACTTGTGCTCTTCATAGAAATATGGCACAGAGAGCTATTGTTAGGGGGGCCTCCTTTCTAACCAGTGTTTTAAATTGTACATATTAGGGATTTTTCTGTTTTAATGAAATGCTCTCCCAAATACTACCTTAAATGCTATGTTTTAGTTATGCTTTTGTAAAACATTTAGTTGCAAGTGACTATAGAGAAAGCAAAGCATTCCCATAATGCTAAAAACCAGCACAGACACACCACTTAGTCTTTGAAGACTTGAGATTCAAAATGAGCCGGTTTTGAAATACTGATATTTCAGACACAAATAGTAAGACCTATAGGCACAGCAACTTAGTGGTGTTTTCACACCTGCAATGTTCTCACATGTCAGAGAAGTCTTATCAAATAAGAGATACTCGAGTGTATCATGAATTGAGGTGTCTGAGCAGTACAAGCTTTATCCCTATGCTTCCTGGGTGAAATACTAACACTTCTGAACTCAGCTTTTAATCAAGAATTTTGTCCTTGTTTTCAACAGAGCTGAAGTCACCCATTTTTACTCCCTGTGGAAAAAAAATGGAATAAAATGTTGATGAGGGAAAGGAAATTAGCTTGCTTAGCAAGGCGTGAGGTTTTCTCTCTCCACACAGGAGGTTATTGCAGGGTAGTGAGTCCATGTGGAAGATTCCAGTGGGGTTTTGTAAGAGCTCCCATAAGGATGGAAATGTAACCCTGCACTGAATTGCACCATGTTTCAGATGAGCTGTGCTGCAGCTCCCAATGGGAAGGACCTCAATTACAAGGTCATGCTGCAAAGCTGAGCCACTAAAAATGACACCAAACTCTGTGGCTCCCTGCCAGTCTTTACAAATCAAAAAGGAAGCAAACTTGTCTGATGTGCCAAAGATCATGACCAATATCTGAATAAATTTATAACACATATAATGAATACATGAATTTATAACACTGTTTTAATTCAGCTAGTATATTCCACATGAGTACCAGAGTTTTAAAATTTAGCATGAGGAGAGCAAAGACTTTTCAAGAAAATAGACATATAAATTTAGCCCTGGTAAATAAACAAATTACTGGGCTTTCAGTTACTAATCAGTTTAACTGCACTTCTCTAATTCATTTGGCTGGATCAGCTCAAGGGAATTGCCAAACAAAGACAGAGAGAGGAAAATGTTATTTCACAGAGTGCCTTGTGATGTACCTAATAAATCCAGCACTGCAGCTCGACTGTTCGTTGATGACAACAGGCCGTGCCTTCGATGTCGTGACCCCTGATGGGCTAAGGGGCACTACTCTCAAAGGGTTAATCTTTTCCACCTGTTGCTGACCACAGAGCAAGCTCTCCTGGCAGGTCTCCTACCAGGAGAATGTGGCCCCTGACCCGTGTGGGAGTGGGATGCTGCAGTAAAGGCTCTCCCTAACATGCACTGCAATCCAGCACACTCACCCCAGATCTCTGGTGGCTGACTCTGGTAGTAAAACAAGCTGCGAACCATCAATCTGTGAATTGAAAGGCAAGGGTAAAGATGGGGGTTCAACCCCCAAAATATCTCAGTCAGCTCACTGTGAGGGTTACCATGAGCTGCATATACTGTGTTGCTGGTTTGGGCTCTTTCTTACGAAAATATTAGAACAACTCAACTTGAAACATCCAATATAATAACTAGAAAAGTCAAGAATATTGAAATTGAGATGGAATTTCAGTCAAAAGCAAGCTTTGGATGTCAAAGCTGTTGCTCTCCTGAGTCAGTACAACTGTTCTGATCTATTAGATGCAAACACACACAAAAAGCAAAGCTGTAAGACCATTCTCACAACATAGCCACTATGAATATAGGGCATGTATTCTGAAGATTCAAGGCATATTTATGAAACCTAAATTCTTTTTCTTCCCTTGTGATTAATTTGAATCGGAATTGAACTAGCCTGGGAAGGGAGTTCCTCAAACACCATAAATATTTTACTTATACAGTAACTGATGCAAGAGCATCTCTGACATCTGCTACGTTTTTCTTCTTATGCTCTTTGCTGCTTTTCCACTCAACCAGTTCACCTATTTGAGCTTTTTCTTCCTGTGAAGATATTTTTGTCAAGTTTTCTTGTTGGCCACAAGACAGATCCCTAGAAAAACTTCATCAGACTGCCTACCTAGAGAAAGATTGTACCTGTATTTAGAGCACAAGCCTAGGACTTCTTAAGTCTTCCAGTCACTGCAGCTTGCAAATGACCTTGATCAAAACACTACAGCCTTAAAAGTACTTTAGTGTTCTAATACCTCCTCTTATGCTGTCATGTGGTAGAAATCTCAGCTCTGAGGCAGAACTATATGTATATGAATTGTGATAGCAATGTCAATACAGTTGGGGAATTTGAATCTTGAATTAGGAAGTTGTGAAATGCAAAGGGAAGGATGTGTAAAATAACCTGTCTGATCAGATACAGGCCACCCTTTCTATGGTAAGAGGGGTCTCACTATTGGAACTTTGCCCATGAATTAGCCTTCAAAGGCAGCTTCTTGATTCCAATATGTAGGAAACAGCAGTAATATCACAGAAAAGTACATATCCCCAGAGAGCTGGGTCCAAGCTCCCAATATTTGAATCAGGACAAGCAGAATTAAGAAACACATATTTGAAGATTAATACTCTCTCTACAGATCTTTGAACATTTACTGTAGTAGTCATGTTGTTTGGGTTTTGCCCTTTTTCTTTTATAAGTTCTCTGTTTTCTTCACACATATATTTTTAACTCTGCCACCTATTGTATTAGTGGTTAGTTTTCCCAGTACTTTTCCATGGCCTTTCACTAAGCAGAAATACAAAACAAATTCCAGAGCTCCAAGCTCCAGGAGATGCAAGTCCCTATCCTATCATGGTTCTACCTGGGAACCAAGGCTGAGAACAACTCTCTGAGATACATTTTCATAGTGCCAAGGGAGCTCCAGAGAAGGGGCTTGGCCTGGGGGAGAATTGCATCACCACTTGTCCTCCTAATTGGTGCTTTTTATCAATTATGCTAATTTTCTGGAACCTATAAAAATGTACTCACCCCTCAGGAAGGTGGGCTTTTGTGGACACATTTCCACAACTGCTCCTAAGGCCTTCAAATAAAGATCCCCTTTTATATTACCTCCTTACTAAAATTATCTTGAGTTTTATTTCCAAGTTGAGAAAAAGTCAACAGTAGGGGGCCTGAATGTCCATCTGCTGGTGAACTACCATGCTGATGAGCCATGTACTTCAACTCAGAAGCTCACTTTCTCTGCAGCCTAAATGTAAGACACTTCACTGAATGTTACAGCTCAGTCTATATTGCCTTTCTGGCAGATGCAAAAAAAGGTGAGAGAATGATTCCTAACTCACACAACTTGTTCATCTGCCCTGTCCTTCCCTCCTTCAGTACTTGTCTATATACACAAATGCTAAATCCACAAATTGCTTAAGGAAATCCCATCACCAAGAGAACATCGAAAGGAATATGTGGGTACAAGACAATGAACCATTGGCGTTCTGCCATTTACTGCCCACCTGCTGCCCTTATGCCACACTCTGCTTCCTTGCATGCACAGCACTTCTCCAATTCTGGCAGCCTGGCTGCTTGTGCAGACAGCACATCTGTCCCCCAGTGGAGTTCTACCTGGGAATCTGATGGAAGCAAGATCAGTATCAGACATAGAAAAACATGGGCATTGACACTCAAGTGAGGAAATTAATCATTCAATTAATGTGTTAATATGACAAATTCCACATTTCAAAATATGCTTTACTCATAATAATATTCTTTGTTTCTTGTTCTTCACCCAGGCTTTGAAAGAGAATTAGATTTATTTCCTTTTGTATCTTGGTGTGTTTTTACTGTTGGATGCTGATTCAAATTCCAAAACTGACCCATCAGTAGTGACACATTAGGAAAAAAGTTCTCAGAGAATATTGACTGCCATTTATTTTGGCAAAGCAAATAACCTCCCATAAAATTGACTACACATTCCTTTAGAAGCTTTCAAATATTTCCTACTTCAGACAGCATTTTCTTTACATCTGTTGAGGGCCCCATAAAACTTGCTTGTGCACATATTTCTATAGAAATCAAGTGACCATTCTTTCCATATGTCTGGTGTTCCAAGAAACAGAGAAAGCTTTATTTCTGGTTAGCTCTGTCAGGTTGGGCTTTTCTTCTTTAGGTTAGTGATCAATTGTGTCAATGTCTCTGTAAGTAGAGGTGGTGTTAAATAAGAGACTGGTCAGCTATAAATTATCTGGAGCCCTACAGGACTTCCTGAAAGGCACATGAAGAAGTAATTTGGCTTCATGTTGTCCTGTGTGACTTCTGGGCATTCATCACTAATGGACCATGCAAGAGGGTTAAGGCTGTGATTTGCTGAAACTCACTTCAGAATGAACATTGGAGAACTAGAGAGAGGGAAGGGCAGAATAATGAGGAGAGGAATTTTTTTTTCAGTTCTGTTAAAGCCTGATTATACTGCAGGGTACTTATTCTGCAGAGAGAAGAGAAGAGCAGAATAGCAAAGTGCAGTGGTGGGTAAAGGGAGAAGAAAGTTAGGCTTTTCAATGATAAATGTTGTGGCTTTTGCTATGATGACTATAATCTAACATAAAACACTAAAGTAATGAAGAGGCAGATAAATTTACTTTCTCCGTAGAGGACAAGCAATGTCTTACTTACACTTTAAATGTATAAACTTTTTCAACCCTTGACATTCAGATTTACCTATTTAGTTATGATTGCAAATCAACACTGGACCTTTCTCACTCATGTTACAACCATTTTAACAAAAATCTAACTGCACTGATGAATCCAGTTTGCAGAGATACATAAGATAGCACTAATGCTTATTGGGAAGGCAAGTATCAGGTATAGTCACCAGCTCTAATCTAAAAGATTAGAGTAGTCATTTGCCTGCAACATTTGCCTGCCTTATTTGTCTTTGAAAATAAACAAAGAAATACTGCTTCCATATGTGGGATGTTTCACTGGAGGAGGGATGGCTCTATGCTTTATGACCTATACATCACAATTTGGGAATTGTCTGTGTGGAGACTTTTCTGATAATCTCTCAACCCACAGTCTGTTTATATCCACCAAAAGTTCTGAAGTAGCTGCCCGCAAGGATTTGAACACGACGGTGATTAGAGTAATTCTAAAACAAGTTTCTGTGACAGAATTTAAACCCCACTGTAGCATATGGTGACCAAGGACTTCCAACATGCTATATACAGATGTTTCCAGCTCTTGCAAAGAAAGGGCATTTGGTGTATGAAAAACAAGGGTTTTCTGCATCATTTGCAAATGTAAATGTCAAAAATGTCTCTGAAATATAAAAGTTCTATATCACACACACAAAAACAAAACAAAACAAAACAAAACAAAACAAAAAACAAAACAAAACCAAAAAAAACGTTCCATGCCTTTCTTTTCAAAAACTTATAAAATTTTACATTCAATTAGAAAAATAAACTGTTATGCCTTGGGGAAGGAAATATTTATTTCAAACAATATTTAGGATATTTCTTTGTAGTCAGTACTCTCTCACACATACACACACTAAATCCATTTGTCCCAGCTCAAGTTTTTAGGAAACGCATGTTAGCCCAGGATAAAATGGAAAGTGAAATCAGAACACTCATGATACCAAATACAAGACATGGATCAGTTGCTAGCTTCACACTCAGGTTTGCAGATAATTAGCAGTTTGGTATGTAATGATCAAACTTCCCTCTGGAGGTTTCTAGTTTATATAGATCTACAACATATGGATCGCTTTTCAGTCCAATGGCTCTGAAATGCTCTGTGTGCAGGGAGTATGCCTGTCATGAAAAGGCAAACTGTTAAGTAAAAAGATCTTGCTTTCATGGTAAAATTCTGATATACAAGCAAAAACCTTTTTTTAGTTATATATACTTTTCAAATTCCATTATAATATTACAAAAAACAAACAACAAAACAGCGAAGTAAACAATACAACCATTTTGATAGTTTCCTTCTTAAAAAAACCCAAACAACTAATTGTAATTGAGACTAATTTGATTTCATGTCAGCATTCTGACATATTCTAATTCCACTAATTTCATATATTGCAGAGAATAAACAGAATTTACTGTAAATCTCCTCTGCAATAGTGTGTATTTTTTTTACTTACCTAGCAATAAGAGTTTATGGAAGACATTTTATATATTATTGCTTCTGATAGGAAGCAATTTTATTGTTACTGGTATCTTCATTTTTATAGTACCATTTAGGTAATGTAATGTGAGATACATTAAAGTAGGTTATGGGAGAAGAACTAGCTCTGAACTGTGCTGTAATTACAATGTTCTTATGACCTTGCTGTTCCGAGGCCAGCCAGAGGTAATTCTTTTCCTTGCCAACTCAGCTCAAAGCCTACTGATTTTGGCTGTGCCTTGAGGTGTGAGGCAGTTTGTGGGCTACTGGGTTTCTCCTCACTTTTCTGCTACCTGCAGCCAACATTCATACAGGGTGACAAGGACACAACGTAAATATTTCACTTTTTTTAATCTTGTGTTCTGTTTCCTTGCTTTATAACACTGGGTAAGAATATCATGTCAACAACTGCTTGTGTTATTTTTCTGCTCTGAACTGTCAGTTAATCTCATAAATCTCAGTCTACCTAGACACTGTCACCTTTTCTTTTCAGTCTCACTGATCTTTGCCATCATATTGTGTACTTCTAAGAGATAGACACATCAAAAGCTGACATACACGGGATGCTTCAAAGCACCATGAACAATAGAAAACTAGAACACATTTTGTTGTGGAAAATGCAACAAGGGAGGCTGTGTCCTATGCCCAGGAGTCTGATGGTACACCTGAGGAAGTCTCTTACCTCAAAATCAGAGGTAAACTGGCTGAGTGTATTAGTGGCCTAATATAATGAGTCCCTTGTCTTGATTGATGTCTCAACATCTATTCCAACACCAAGAAATTACAAAAATAATACAAGTTTATTATTAATAATAATAAAGACTAAAAAATTAAATATTAAGATGAAGATGGACAGTGATGTAAAATGGACTGATAGGGCAGGAAGAATTGAACTACTGGGTAGTCTCATCCAAGGCATGTGATTGGGAGAACACAAACGTGGCACCATGGTGCTCATGGAATGGGATGTTTACAGTTAAGAAAAGCTCATTTTCTGAGCATTTTTTACTCTGATTATCAGCGTCCATATATCCAGAGAGATGCCTTTCCTTCCTGCAACATTGATCTTCTTGGTATAACTGATACATCACTGTCTCTGACAAAATGAAAGATTTATAGAGAACATCCGCAGAATATCTGAGGACTTTCTGTCTATTAAAGATGAGATCACAGACATCACCATTTCTCTTTCCCTTCTCTTCAGTTATTCACCTATTTCTGCAAACCAATCGAATGAAAATACTACAAATGTAGCCAAGCTGAGAATTGAAATCTGTTGATATTTTGGTGAGCTAAAAAAAGAAATGCTTCTCATTTAAGCTAAAAGCTAACAAAATACTATTGGGGTATTAGCCTGGCTGCAGGAGAGAAAGCAAATATTGACAACATGCTCAATAAGAACAAAACAAGCAAACAGATAACCTCAAGCAAATATAACTCAAACGCCTTATGAAGTAATAAATCTATTGGAGGGATTTTGATATATTGATAGTAAAAGTATTTCTTTCTAGTAATTTAAAATACTTTTCAGCTACAAAATGACCAACATTGCAAGACCTAATGAAAATGAAGTAACATGTATCTGGGATTTTTTTGCAACAAAGATGTAGATAGTTCAAAGAAATGAAGACAGACTTCGTAAATATAATGTACATTTGTGCTTCTTTGGTATGAAATGCCACAGCTACCTGTGGCAGTTCAAATCTTTCTGAATTAAAAAAAAAAAAAAAACAACCAAACAACCAAGTTCTGCTGACTTCTATCAGTTTCTCAGATTATGATAGATTTTACAAGTGTTATCAACTAAATCTGGTTCCACATTCTGCTATCCAATATATACTAAAGCTGCAGGCTGATCCTATCACCCTGTTTGGGTGAGTAATCCTAATTCCTCTAAGAACTTCTATTGATATTTTGTAAATAGGATTTGTAAAATAAACCCCAGGGCTTGGTAAGAAAACTGATAATATGGTTGCCTACAAAGGAAGAATTAAAAACTTTATCAACAGAAAGGCAGCTGCATGCCTTTCTGCTTTCCTTACAATGGGAAATGAAGATACAAATATGTTCTTTTTTTAAGGACATTTTTATTGTTGCAACACAATGTGAAGAACATGGGCATTTAGAAACTGGAACATCAATGAAAGAGAATAGACAACAGAACCAAACCAGTTCATGCACGTATTTCTGTCTAGCATTCACCAAATGTTTTTCATGATGTCTTACCATGTGCTACTGTACTACAATTTCACAGGTGATCATTCATCTTCATATTACATTCCTAAAGTGGATACAGACCACGATCTCATCACAGATCAGGGAAGGCAAAGGAGAAGGTTAAAGGAGAAGATATCTTTAATAAAATCCATTATTTAAAGATCTTCCTGATCATATGTAGTTCCAACAAAAATCAAAGCAGATTAATTATATTTAAAATATAAAAAAAGAATTTTCAAAAATCCTAAACTGGAAATAAAAAAGCAAATTTTGTTTCTCTAAGTAAATTAGGTATCTATTAGATACCTAATGCCTAGGTACTTATGACAAACCTATAGATCAGTTTTCAAAAATGTGGTAGACATACTCTATTCCAGTTCTAGTTCTCTACCATGTGGGACTTATATCTAAAAGACTATGCCTTCAAAGCTGTCTGTTTGCTAAGCATTGGAGACAAAAGGAGTTTAGCATGTCAGTCTTGCTTAAATTTAGAAGTTAAGTATCTCAAATCATCCTCCTGAATCCAATTTTCAATCTCTCTGTTCTTTTGTTCCCTGTCAAAAAAAAAAAAAAAGCTAATACTGTCCCTATCTTCAATCCACACACAATTCTTCAAAGGAATTTTTTTTTTAATCTCCCAGCTCATTTGGGACATCTAGATATGATCAAAACATTCATGTCATGGGGTGAGTTTTTAACAACTTCCTTATATCCCCATAAAATCATTCTCCTTTTTTTCATAAGTATTCCTTTCAGTGCCAAAATGTATAAACAGGTAAGAGAGATGATTCAGTTAAGCAAGTTTATGCTGCTCTGTGGTGTGGTGTGGTATAGGGAAGGGAAGGGAAGGGAAGGGAAGGGAAGGGAAGGGCAGGGAAGGGAAGGGAAGGGAAGGGAAGGGACCGGAA
>JBBMKD010000145.1:100696626-100714741 GCA_037834095.1 Argya squamiceps | reverse complement strand
GGGAAGGGAAGGGAAGGGAAGGGAAGGGAAGGGAAGGGAAGGGAAGGGAAGGGAAGGGAAGGGAAGGGAAGGGATCCTCAAGCCTATCATCCCTTTTTTGACGTTGATTTTCCATGTAAGAGAAGGACAAGGAGAGTAACCCTTTGCATGTATTACCATCTACAAAATGCTTTGGAAAAACATTACTGTCATCTGTCAACAAGGCAAGTGAGCTATATTAGTAATGTAATTGAGACGAAAGAAGACTGTACAACAGTTTTCTAATTAACGAAACATGAAACTCTAGAGCATTAGCAGCTGATGCAATTACAAAATATTAGCTGCTCTGGAAGGGGCTCATGAACAGCAAGGTCACAGCACAAACTCCTTGCAGATGTCAGATAAGTTGACACCTGCAAATCATTTGGAAGCAAGTATTTATTTAAATATCTTATTGTGCTACCAGTTCTTCTGTTTTGTTTCATGCTAAAGCTTTGCTCCACTGGGAATCAGAAGGAATTAGAAGAAAGCCAGTATAACTTTTTTTGCCATGTACAGTTCTAATTAGCATAATTTTCATTTTATGTTCTCGTCTCAGCAGACAGGTCAATAAACAAATCCAAAATTATTAGCAGTGGATTTATTCCCCAGTCTGATTTTCATTTTTTCAGCAAAAGAACTTTCTCTAGTGTCTCTCACATTTCAATTTTATACTACAGCATGGGGTGTAAAATACAGATAAGCGCTTGAAAAATTCATGATTTGTCTACATTCACGCCAACCTCCTGTCCATATATTCCTCTGCTTGTTGATGTATTTTCAGAACTCCTCAGAGACAGGACTAGTGAACAGAGACACAGAGGACAAGGTGTCTTCAGTCAAATGTTGTCACAGGAGCCCTGGGAGTTTATGATTCCTAGGTAGGAATTGACATACCAGGGCAATGCTAAAGCAGGATTCCTCTCTGGAGGGTTCATAGCCTGGTCTGGCACCACTCTGACAACCGTTCCTGCAAAAAGTCCTGGGTTTCTTGCAGTCACTTCCAGCTCTGTGCTGTGCTTGCTTGTGTGTTGTGGTCGTGTTCTAGCATTTCCTTTGGTACAAAGACTTAAAGCTAATTTTCCATTTTCTGCTTTATTTCTTACTGACAGAAAGATAAAATAAAGTCTGTTCTTCACCCAGAGGGTAGTTGGGCACTGGAACAGGCTTCCCAGGGAAGTGGTCACAACACCAAGACTGACAGAGTTCAAACCTGTGTGTGTTCAGGAACATGGTGAAACTCTTGGGTGCAGAGCCAGGAGTTGGATTTGATGATCCTGGTGGGTCTCTTCCAACTCAAAGCATTCTGGGTTTCTGTAACTCTACATATGTGCCAAGCACAGTCTTCTTTTTCTGGCAGTAATGTTATTTTACCTGTCCATTAGCAGGAAACCTGTCTGAAGAAATATAAGCATGTCCCCACAGTATTTGCTGCCATCAGCCTATTTCCTTTCCATCATACCAGCTGGATTACCCCAAAGTGGCATTATACACACAAAAGAGGCAAAAGCCAGCCTGGCAGTCTGTGTAACCAACCAGAAGAGGACTAAAGCTCCAAAGCAGAATCTAGAGTTCACCGCAATCAGCTGCTAAGACACTTATGAAATATTATTAATCCAAGTGCCCTAAAATTATCAGTGACAGTGGCTGCTCTATATGGATTTATTTATTCTGTATGGATAAATAAACAGCAATAAATGAATAAATAAACCCTCCAGTTTAAAAATTCCCACTATACTATCTGCTCCAATACCTAATGCTAATATTGTTAGTGGTCATGAATGTGTTGGATCTGGGCTATAATCTCACTTTTCCAGAAATTACAAAGTTCTAAGTTTGCTCAGAGACAAACAGTGCCCAAATAAAAAAAGGTTTAAGTTTCTATATGTGTGGAGCTGATCCGATATACCATCTTTTCCTAGTTAAAATATTGTGTGCTAACATTTGCACATTTTGAAATGTGAGTTGCCATGACTGCAGCAAACATTCTACTTTTAGACTTCGTTAATCTCTCATCTTAAAATATAGCAAGACAACTAATAACAGCACCACATGGCCTTCTCTTCTGATGATTCAGCTATATTATAAAAGAATTAGAGTCCACTCAGATGCACAAAAGTGTCTTTAGACAAATCTTGGTGAAATTTTATGCCAAGGAAAAGCCCTTTAACATGAAACTATTTTTCTGCACTGTTTACTAACAAGATACAGACCTTAGAGCTAAAATTAATATACGCTATTAACATTCCATTTGTAAGTATCTCATTATGCAATGATAGCTGTTCTAATCTGTTACTAAGGCAATAAAACAGGATTTAACTAAATACACTAAAAAGTATACATTTAATGAAGAAGCAAGGTTTTGGTATTCCCACTCACATTGAACATACATATATGCATGTACATAAACACTCTGCTACTGAAATTATTGCAAAGAACAATCACAATTCACTTCATCAAAATGAAGACAAATGTTCAGAAAGAGAGAGCTTTGCTGTCCTTTGAAGCATTCTGCTCTAGTACTTAGAAATCTCAAAGCACAGTGATTCACAAAACACAGCACAATTTACATGGAATTAATATGGAAGCAGATTATTATGTATTTGGAATGCAGACATTGACTGTGATATAGTACGCACAAGCATATTTCCATTATAGTTCCAGCACGGCATACTTAGGTTTTTATCATTTTGGTAGGTTTTGGATAGAAGTCCAAATCTTTATCCAATGACAATAACAGAAAGCACCAAAACAACCACATAATTTAAATACTGAATGTAACTTGGATTTTCCATAGTCCTCTGTTGAAAATCTTCTGTAAGTATATGTGTAAATATAAACTTACACATATAAACAGATGTCTGCTTGCAGGTGAACCTGTACTAACATTTTAGTCAAAAATAAGTTGAGTACATTTGGTGTGAATCACTTGGTTGTCATCTTGTACATTACTTTAATTGGCTCCATGGAGCAGTTTTAGAGCCCCTGAACTGGGATCATTTCATTTAGAATTAACACAGGAGATTCACTACAGAAGTGCAGTTTCACTTAGTAATGAAAATTAGATCCACAGGACCAGACCAGAGCTAATCCAATCTACTTTCCTCTGAAAATTGTATTTTGGGAACTTGGCATTGGCTATTTTGCAATGAAAGCTTTCTCTTATGGGTCTGTAATATTTGATGGGATGTATCCTGTAAGGACTATGTGCATGCACATCTTTACAGATTGAAACTCACATCAGAAACACACACCAACATATTTTGAGTCTCAGTATTGACATGGAAAATAAACTATACTAAAGTGTGAAATTATTTATCTAGAACATCCCAATCCCTCTACTTTGGAAATGATCATGATATAACCTTGAATTATGGTTAACATTCTTTCTCTGTGGGACCCCTACCTCATTACACATGACAGATGATGATTGCTTGTAGAAGAGATCTCCTCACTACTTTATTTTATTCCCTCCTTTCCATGTATGTATGCACATTTATTTTCTGTATATTATTCAAATCCTGCTCTGAAGACAGATATATTATCTATTAGACTTTCTTATAGCACTCATCTTCATAGGTTATAGATATCCTAGTAAATAAAAGAGCCAGGGCCTGTTTTCTGAAGCAGACCAAGTAGAATGGGATGACTGCATCCAGAAAACTGAACTTTCCTCCTGCAGAGCAGAATCACTTCACCCTCAAAGTCTCTTGGAAACAGACACAATCACATGCAACATTTGCTGTCCTGCAAGGGTGTCCAGGGCATTTGTGACAAGAGATCTGTGTGCTTAGCCAAAAGCATGACCATAAATTATTAATGTTAACAATTAAATGAGAATGTGGCTGGTGTGCAAACATGAAAGTCTCTGTCTTGATCTTCCTTAATTTACTTGCATAAAAGACACAGTTACTGCACAGTCTGTGGCTTGTATTTCTAATTCTGAGTGAGCTGAAGGAGGGCTCATGCTGATTTTACTGATGTGATCATTAGACATGAACATCCACATTTTCCAGTAATGTTTAGTTAATTCCCAGTCTGATATATCACTTAGCAGAGTTTTCAGAGATTTTTCTAAAATATTTAAGAAATGGCTATGTGGCATCAGACCAAAAATCCCTTTGGTGTTCAAAATAATATTCAAAATACAAGAGTATGCTCAGATTCAGTTTGTTGATGCTGCATGATTTTTTTCTTAGTTCTTTTTCTCCCATGTCCTCCAATGTCCTACCTGTCTTTTGACTATCACAGAGAATCAAATTCCTCCAGAGTGTACACTTTTCAGTGCATTTAGTAGAATCTTCCAGAATTCTTTTCTAAGCAGTGATGATTAATTTAGAATTTTTTATTTTATGTGCATAATTAGAATACCTGTTTTCTTTTTCTTTTTCCTGTTTGCATCTCTTCCCATCCATTAACATTTCTCCTGAGGTTTTGTTACCTTGTCATCCTGTGTTGCCTTTGCAACTTGGTGTCAGTTTAAGCTGTGTTGTATTATTTTTCATCAACACTTATTTCATATGTTCCAAATACAATGGCTCAAGCAGCAGCTGTGAGTACTAAGCAGTTCTGCAAACAAGGCATAAAAGTCTAAAAATGTACATTCTAAAAAGGGAAGGATGTGTAATTAATGAACAAAAAGGAAAAGTTCAGTTTAGGTAATTTGCTAGCCAAACTCTGTGACAGGGATAAAAATTGGGATGAACAAGTAAAGAAGATCTATTGAAAATTACTATTTCATTCAGACATTTTCTGTTCCAACAACTGAGGGCAGAGGTCTGAGAAACCCCCACCCATATTCCTGACATCTGTAGAAGCTGCATGTTCTAATTTTGGAAGGGATAGCTAATTTTGTTCATAGGAGGTTGTATGGGATGATATTTTGGATGTGTGACAAAAACAGTCTTGAAAACAGAGGGGTGTTTATGTTATTGCTGATCAGGGTTTACACAGCGTCAAGACTTTTTCTGTTCTTCAACCCATCCCACGAGAGAGGAGGCTGGGGGTGCCCAAGGAGGCTGGGGGTGCCCAAAGAGGTGGGAGGCAGACACAGCCAGGACAGTGACACCAACTGACCATGGAGACACCCCAGACCATGGGATGCCATGCTCATTATATAAAGCTGGGAAAAGAAGAAGGAAGAGAGGACATTCACAGTGATTGTATTTGTCTTCCCAAGTCTGCCAGGCATGATGCAGTCCTGCTTTCCTGGGCATGGCTGAACACCTGCCTCCTCATGGAAATTCATTAATCAATTCCTTTTTTTTGCTTTGATGGTATGCACAAATTTTGCTTTAACATTCAACTGTCTTAATCTCAAGCCACGTGTTTTCTCACTTCGACCCTTCATATTCTCTCCCCCATCTTACTGCAGGGTAGTGAATGAGTGGCTGCATGAAGCTGAGCTGCTGGCCAGGGTAAAATCATGATGCTGGAGGATACTGGTTTGTTCTAAAATTATGCAATCCCATTAGCACAGGAGCAAAATATTTCAAATTTCTTTAAACTCTAATTCCAATAATCTGCTCCTCAATTCCATGTGAAGTTCTGGGATATCTGATTTAATATTGATCACAATTGCATTCTTGAGCAACTCATGAAATATGCACCAATCAGCACACTAACAGCACAACATTCCTCATCTCAGAGGAGAAAGGCCAGTCAGTAAATAGAAACAAATAAGGAGTGAATTACTATTTGCAATCTACACTAATCTCCAGATTAATTATTTCTACAGAAAAGTTATGGAAGCTGACATTACTGACAACACATATCTTCACTCATGTATCACGAAAAAGGTAGCATCTTCTGTCTCACCTCAGAGACTGCTTAAAAAACACACATGCACAAAAAAATGCGAAAAAAATATTGAAAATGTATGTTTCTCCTTTGTTCCTTAAAATACTGTAGCTGGTTAGGTCCACTGCTTATGCCAACACTACTTTATTTTTCCCTTTCCATATCTGTGCTACATGGAGCAGGGCATCAAGAGCTTTCCTCTCTTTTTCCATGTACATTTGAGACACACATCTCTCCAGGAGTGTTTTGGTGTGTGACACTGCATGGAACCTGCAAGAGCTGCCATAGTTGTGAAGGTATGAGCCCTTCCTCTAATTTAGTAAGACCTTTCAAACTATTGGAGACACAGAACAAGAGACCATCTTAACAAATTTTCTAAGAGCTCAAGCAAGCAATGTTAATGGCAAGAGGTACAGAGTTATAAACACCTATTAATTTGTCTAAGCACAAGTGGGGTTTAAACAAAGAGAAGGAAATAAAATATTATCGAACATTAGAGCTTTACAAAGGTTCTCATTCAAAATTCTTGATGGCATACTGGCAAGGAGGGAAATTGGTTTAATAAAAATGTCATCTCTTATTGGAGGCTTAAGTGGTAATATTTTTTCTTCTTTAACTGAAGAAACTAAATACTTGAAGAATTCAGAAATAATGTCAAATCTCTAAACTTTACATATAAAGTTTCTTACCTGAGCATTTCCAAAGTATACAAGGAAGAAGCATCACTATTCTCAGTTACATAAATGTCAGGTCTGGGCTTTCATGTAGATAAAGCACTAAGAGCCATATCAAGCTGAGCAGACAGGTTTTCTCCAGGAAATATCACATAGGGAAAGGAGGAGCAGGCTTCCTCTGAAGTGCAATACTTCAGGGAAATATCTCTTTAAAATTCTTAAATCCTAGCCTTTTTTGTTGTGACTGTCCCATGCATACAGTGGAATATGAAACTTACAGATAACTAAACTGTGGATATATCCACTTCTTTTAATTGTAGTTCTAAGTAGTATTAAAATCATTTAATGTGTTTCTCCTTTAAGGTCAGCATCATAGTTCTCCAGGAGCTGCAAAGATCCAGTGGGATGTTTGGCTCATATCAATTTATGGCCGTTCAACTGGATTTGAAAATCTTCATAACCATAACTTCTAAGAAGATACTTCTTCAGGAAAAAACGGTTGTCATTATCTATGCTTAACTACCATTCTAGATTTGTCTTTAACTATTATAATGTTTAAATTATCCCTTGCAAAATTGGCCCAAATCAGCACTCAGATGCAGTGTGTATGCATCCCTAGTACAGGGAATGGTTTATTGGTACACAGCCTGAGGAATGTTTGTCCTTAAACCCCACTACCAGACTTTGCTCTGCTTGCATACCTCACTGTTTTTACATATGATTTCCTGCAATGTGAGTGTGCTCTGGGAAGGGGCACGTAGCCAAAATGCTCACTGGGCTCTGCTCCTGTATCTCTTGTGGCTGTGGAGGCCTTCCCAGGGACTCTCAGCGGGGCAGTGAGGTACACTGCAACAACACTTGGGAATACGTGAGAATGCCTTCAGAATCCAAAGACAACATGGCACATCTACATGTCTGCCTCCTTTAAGAGCCTGAGGCTGAGTCGTGGAAGAGAAAAAGCTGAGTTTGTGAAGTAGTAGGTTCATCAATGTTCCCAGTGCTGGAGCTGGGTATGAAGGTGTGGGTGTGCAGACTGGACTCATCTGGGTGCACAGAGCCAAATCACATAGTCAGAGCTTTTCCCCTACCTTCAGTGTACTTCACACCATGAAACCCTGATTTTGGCCTCAGAGTACAGTTAGCAATAGCAATGAATGATGAATTCAGTCTCACAGTTGCTCCCACACGTAGTACTGGATTTCCTTGAACCCTTCCCAAGCTCATGTTTCATTGACCAGCTTTGAAAGAAGATCATCAGGGAAGGGGAGACAGTTCCTGCAGTAAAAACTCCTTGTCAAGGAAGATGTTCCAGGAGGAAGTGATCTTCCAGGAGGAAGGTCATCAGATATGAAGGAGCCAGAGGAGAGCAGTGTGTCGTGCTTCATCTCTAGACAACTCTGCACATCTCAAGGTTTCTGACAATGAATATCAGAGGACATTATACCACACTGCAAAGAGGGTGCAGGCTCCCATGAATTTTGTTGCCACAGTTTTTTAAATTTCTTATATATTCTGCAGCCAAACAAAGGGATAGATTCAACACTGAAATGGGAACCATAGACAAATCCTGAGACTGTTTTTGTACTCTACTTCCTTTCCTTTTATACAGAATAACAGTTACAAACCAGCAAGACAAAGAGTTGATGTGATTACCATTGTAACAATACAATTCAGAGTGTCTGTGTTTCCCTCATTTTGTCTCTCTGGGATTTTCTTGACTGGTAAGTGCCTCTATTTCTTATAAATCATCAGTTCCCCCTGTCTTTTTCAGTATGGCTATTTATGGATAACTTCTTTTCTTCCAGATAATCATCCACTTTATGGGCACTGATTTTGACATAAAAATGCTGTAGAGTTTTTCTAAACATATTTTTTCGTACTGGGCTTTGTAACTTAACACTTAATAAAGAATTCTGAGCATAAAATTTTGCTTTTCTGTATGTTATCCTGTAACATATTTCAGTCTAAGTGTAATTACTAATTACTCTTTAGAATAAAATGAAAGTGTAGTAACTAAGGAATTTCATTCAGCTATTGTATTTTGGACACCTGATTTATGTGCCTCTGTGTGTGATTTCAAAAGATTCTAGTTTTTGAGTGTAAGACAGCATAAAAAATTGTGCTGCACTTCATAGCTCTTGATCTGTGGTGATCCAATCCTTTGTGAAACCATGGTGTCAAATAGAGCACAGGTCAATCTCTGGAAAAAGGGGGAGTAGTTATATTTAACTGGATAATTTCATCTGCTACTGGCTGCATAACCTGATGCATTGGAGTAGTAAATGTTGGTTGATCTGGTGCAGGAGTACAGCATGAAGATTAGGAACTAATTAATCCAGGCTTTTTCCAAAATACACATATTTTAAAGTGCTACAAAAATGGTAGCTTCCTTATCTCAATTCTCACATTTTTCAGACAACCATGGTCGATACTATTGGAGGCTTCAGAACACAATTAAAATTTTAGTACTTTATAAGGGAAAGTTCACTGGTGGTTTTAGAAGTCTAGGAAAAAACAGATACTAACAAATCACCTGGCTGAAGCACCTGTAACACACCTGAATTTAAGGCCCCTAGTGAACACTTTAAAATAGATACATATATTCCTTGTGCTGTCCATCGAGAAAGCCAAGCAATAGTTACTATCCATGTTGAGAGAGACAAGAGCTCATTGTGAGGGCTGCAGAAACCTGAGTCTCTTTCCACTAGTTGGTCAGAGAAATAATATTTTCCCTAAGTTACTCCCTAAGCACCTTAAATTCTCATACAAATGACAGAGTTTGTGTCCCTACTATAATCTTACTTCATCATCTAAACTGGGTGCTGACAGTAAGACGATCTCCTATGAATGCTGCTGAGGACACTAACTGGGAATAATACAGCAGCATCCTGAAATCACTTATGCTTCTCAGTTTTTTGTCAGCTAAGTAGCACCACTCTTAGACTTCAGGAGTCTTTCACTCTTCATTTTGCTGCCGTTTTCTGTTCCCTTTTCCCCCAAAGGAATGATGTAAAAGGATTTAGTGTGGCAGAGTGCCTGGCCCTAGAGAGCAATACTCTGTATAGTTGTGTATAACCATGCTGTGTAAAGGAAAGATCTAATAATTTTTCCTCTGGTCATCTGAAACATTCACTGAAAATACAGATAAAAGCCTACAGAATTGAACCCTAATGAGTTCATACAATGGAACTAAAAAGAATATTATCACAACATATTTTTAAGCTGTCTAAATATTTTTTTTTTCTCAAGTGAAATGTGCTGTTGAACCTATGTGCAAAATCATCCCCCATCACCTCTGTACACAGTCCATCACAGAAATCTATGAAATGCAATAGAGCTCTTTTTGGGCAATTTCACTGTCGGGGAAGAATGCAGGAAGGGTGGAACACCAGCTCTCTGATGGAGTAATTTTAGATTTTATTGTAATGCCTGCCAGTGAATATTCCACATGTAGAGATTTCTAAAGCAAACTGTGAAAGGCCGCAGCCTGCCCTGTAACCCTAAAAGGATGTTGAGCTTGGCAGTCTGCCAGGGCAGCAGGATGTGTGGCCTGGATTAGAACAGGAATATTCCTAACATTCATTGCTTTTTAATGATGTCATGCTTGCTAGCTATTGCAAGTCCTTTATGCTTTCCTCTGTAAAAGTTTTTCTAATACTACTGAAACTTCCTGATGAGAAAACATTTCAAAATAAGGCTATAAGCTTCACATCCATGCAATGATAAAAGTACAGCGCTGCAAAAAATTCAGAGTTTATGGAAAGAGTAACTCAGCCTTGATGATTGTATTGTTATTATGTAGTGTGTCAAATACTGTAAAATGCAGTCAACAATACGTGTTAAGTGGTTATTTTAATGTTCCTGATTTTATCAATAGAAAACTTTACATTTGAAAGGTCTTGTTTTGCTTTACTTTATATTGTATCTAAGCACAAAAAGTAATGTAGAAAGAACTGAAAATTTTACTTAATATTGCAATATTTTGTTTTGAGGGAATACCTAATCATTAGATTACAAAATAAAATATGAATATTCACATATTCTCTGAATATTTTCTGAATGAAAAACAGGATTGCCCCTAACAGATATATGGACTCTGGGAATCAACACAATTATTTACTGTATAATAAATTATAATTGTGTTGATAAATTATAAATTGCTTTTAACCAATTATAACCACCAGCTACACAGTAGAACAAAACAGAGCTGGAAATATGTCCCTGTCTGCTGCCTTCCTAAAATTTGGTCAAGCTCAGCTCCAGCTGAGTGTAATAAGGTTGCTCTTTCTTGGGAAGATGGAAGCTTTTTAATAAATCAATACATTAACCCTGCCTTTATTTTTCTAGAAACTTTAACAATATAAACCTGATATGTATTTTTAAGTCTAAGGGGACAGAAAGATCATACTTACCTTCTTTGTACCAAATTCTCTGTAAGAATTTAACAGCATCAAAAATTTTTAAAAAGTATCCACAGAAATGCCACAGTAGCAAATACCAGTTTTGCATGGGAAATAGAAAGAGATTAAGGAAATATTCCTTTCTCAGAGCATAGAAATGAGTCATGACAATGAACAAAGAGCAGGATAATCACCTGCATTAGTACAGGCCAGGAATATTGGCCCTGCTGAGAATGACTCTGGGGTTATGGGAAGTGGCACACTGGATATAGCCAACAATGTGCTCTGTCATAAGGCAAATTGTTTATTTGGCTACAGCTGGAGGAGTGCAGTGGCCAGGTAATAAAGAGAAGGCAGCATCCCCACCAGCCAGTGGTGTTGAGGCTGCTCTTGGAATGTGTGTTATGGGGCGCCTAGCTCAAAAGTCTTGTTCAGAAATTACACGGTCCAGCAGACAAATGACTACTAATATGACTGAGGACCTGTGAGCAAAATTTGAAGATATTTGGCCCCTTAAGCCTGTCAAAAATGGAAACTGAGGCAACCTAACCCGAGCCTCTCCAATCTGGAGCTGCAAATGTGATGGAGCCAAACTTTTCTTGGTGGCAGTTGATAAAACAAGACACAACATCTACACTCTGCAGTTTGGGAGGGTTGGGATGTGCATCAGGAAAAGCTTGTTCACTTGGAGAGTACGGCAACGAGGGAACAGACTACCCAGAGAAGAGCTTCTCTGCCTTTAGAGTTTTCCAAGACTCAGCTGGACAAATCCAGGGCTAACCTGACCCGGTGTGGTGACTAATTCTGTGAGAGAAAGAGGGAGGCTGGGGCAGAAGTTCAGCTGCCGCTGTTACCCGGCTGGTTGGCCATCCCCGGACTTGCATCCAGGGTCAGATCTGCAGCCCTTAATAGCATCTCCTTGGGCAATACCCAGGAACAGATGCTTTGGAGGACAACACACAAACCCTGATACAGATAATTACAGAACAATTTGCTTCAAGCTAAAAGTTTATTGTAAGCATAATGAATTTCTAAGAATTTATTGTAAATGTAGTTTGCAAGAGGAAAATTAAGACTTTGAAAAGGTTTTTAGCAGCCTCCTTTCATTTTAAACACACAAGCATTCCAGACCAAGGGTTTCCAGGAAAAAAGGTCTTTAAACCTAAAATCCTGGTCTTAAACTTCCCACCAGGAGTAAAGGTTCTAATTCAGCTGATTCATGTTAAAGAAAAGGCAAAGGCTTCCATTACAATCCAGCCCTTAAGGAGCAGTTAGTAGCAATTAGAAAATTATTGCCACATCACAATCCTAGGACTATGCCCTGAGGGAAAAGCTTTTGACAGAAGACCACCGTTCCTCTGATCTTGCTGCCAAAAGGGATAAGCACCGATTTCTTATTCGCACGGGAGAAAATTCGTCTGGCCTATGAGTGGTTTTTTGTACTTAGAGTCTAACACTTGCCTATCTTTCTAATCAGATATTTAAAAAATTTGTTCATGTAATGCCACTCTGGAAAACTACAATTTCGGGAAAATTATTGGAATTATTTGAACTTTCCTCCATTTGTGCTTCTCATTGCTTGTGGAGATTCAGGAAATGGTGTAGTAAATATCTCAGCCAGATTCTATCACTGGTTCTAGATATATACAGTTCTAAAAACTATACATGAAAGTGAATTTGGCAACTACAAGGGGTAACACAGACATTACTAATTGTAGCTCAGAGAAACACAGATATAAACCAAATTTCTCACATTTCAATATCCCTCAGTCACAAATCTCTTAGTCTGGTTCATGACAATCTAATTTTTCTCATTTTAAAGCCTTTCTAAATGATGAATACCATTCTGGTTTGGTTTGGGGGAGGGGGGCTTGTTCTTTTATTAACATTTGTGTTGATCTAGTTGCAACTAGAGTGTATTAAATGTTAAACATTAAACATTCTAATGTTTAGCTGCTTCTGGAACAGAGAACAAAAATCTTTTCACAGTCCAAGGTGCCTTCATCTCCCTTACTTGTATATCTGGAAGTATATCTGCATTTAAAATACTATTTCAAAACCAGATATGACTGAAATATTATCATTTTGTTCCACACAGCATTTTATCCTATTCACAAGTCACTCAAGGTCTCACAGCTCAGATTTATAGGGGAACTTCTGACAAGTGCAGTGACACTAATTTTACAAGCAGTGAAGCTGTGTCAGGAGTTTCTTTCCAAAATAACATCTTGACATATTTTCAGCTGAAAGAAATAGCTGTGTTTCTTTTGAGTTGAACAGTCATTTGGGAGAAATTTTCAGTGATCAGTGTTGTCAGTACATTAATGCAATTAACTTCCATATGGTCACTCCAGGTAACTCCTGATCTGTGAGCCATCGAACTCCACATTGCTGAAGTGGAATGATATCTTTGGCCAAAGCCAAATATTCCTCTGCAAAATATTCCCAGTAAAACTTGAAGTGCATCACAACCAGTTGCTTAGTAGGACAGAAGACATTATGAAAGCGAGGTTTGTGCTTTAGTGCAAGCTTTGGCTGCTTTTGGCAACTTTTTTTGTATTTTAAATGGAGGAAGAAGGGCAGAGCAATTGAGAAATGGAAAAATATATTTTACGGTAATACAGAAAAAAAGCTCACAAACTTATAGAGTCACAAATACATATTAAAGTTTTTACAAAAATTACAAAAATTGTGTCATCAAAAGGAAGCTGGCACACATGACAAGCAGAATTAGTACTTTTGTGGTTTGTTTTGCTTTCTGGCTGTTTGCAGGGTCAGTAGGATGAAATGTCATGCACTTGTATCTAGCATCCATTCAAAGGAAAAAAATAAATGATGCAAGTGGAAGAGGAGTGTTATTCTCTGTAATCCTAAGGACAAACGTCCTCTAAGGTATTCTTCTCTTTAATGTTCTCATTACAAACCCACTAACAATTTAGCACTGGTGACTGTTTCCAGAGCTAGGATAGCTTAAGATTGGAGTAGAAAAAGTGGAAGATATAATTTTCAAAGACTATCAGACCTGCATGGTTGGGTCAGTATCTGTCTGTGTTATGTCTGGCACTAACATGATATTAATAATTCACTTTCATGTCACCAATTTCACATCCTTTGTTTCCTCTCTGCACTTCTAATGGACTCTTTTTCAATTATGCATCTTCTTCTTATCTATATGAACAAATAGGTTTTGAATTTTAATGTATGAACTTCTAAAGGGAAATAGAGTTTTATTCAGATAGATATGCTTTTATCAGGAAACAGACTTGACTACAACTGGGATTTGTTTAGGTCAGGCAGTTGGTTTTATTCATATCTAACAGTGTGAGAATAGCAAAACCGGCTCCAAACTCAGTAGAACCTTAAACCTTTCTACATCTTTGCTTGGGCACCAAACCCTAGGAGCACTGCTGTATGTAAGAGCCTGTGTCAGGCAGTGGTGAACAGTCTGTACAGTTGATATTGCTATAGATTAATGTAAAAAAAGATTAAGTTTCTTTCTTGTCATTCATTCCTCACCTCTACTCTTGTGCTCTCCCTTCATCCCAGTGTGGGTATCTGGTCCACAAGCCAATGCTGTGCTGCTCTACAGCTGCTTCTTGTAGCCTGTGGCATTCACATGCACATCTGGATATGCATCTCTATATTTGGCACATTTGTCTTTCTCTTCTCTGTCATGTGTGTGTTTTTTGTGGGTAGATGAGAGGTGGAAGCCTTGCATGTGGAAATCAGAAGTTCATTCAGTAGCAGTAATGTAGCCATCTTCTCCATGGTCACACTGCCACGGGATCCAAATATCTGTCCTGCCCCATTTGCATCTGCCACCATAGAATTAAATTATTCAGTCAGGACTCAAAGTCAGTATTGGGGAAACAGCAGAAAAATGGTAATGAAGGAAGAAACCAGTGCAACCTTCCACAGATCATTTCCAGGATCCCTTTTGTACACACAGCACATCCAGAGCTGTTCAGTCACTGCCATCAGGGGGTACTGCTGACCTGAGATGGATCATGGCAGAGGAATTCTGTTCTGCTAAATATTCCAAGAAATGTGGCTCTCTTTTGAGGCTCCACAGCCAGTATCCATCACAGTCTAGATGTGGACACTGGTGTCTACATTCAGATCATGAAGACGCTTTTGTTTTTCAATTAAGCAGTTTTTAAAGGGAAATAAATAAATAAATAAATAAATAAATAAAAGGTAAAAAGACAAATCTTTAAACACAGCTTGGCAATGAACTCATGACCTACAAGAATCTGTAGTCTATTAGCAATCAGTGACCCATCAAGGTCTCTGCTCTACAGTCCTCATTATCTCACAGTTAATTGAACTTATGCAACATGACATTTATTTATTAATTTGCTTGAAAAGAAAAGGGCATTAGGACTATTTTAAAATGTGACTAAGTCAGTTATTCTAAGACCCTCATCTTTCAAAGGCTATCATTTAAAACTGAATAATATAATTATTTGTAATTTTCCTTATGATTCAGTGTTCCTTAGAGGAAATATCGATGGCCTTTACATGTCTTTAAAAAAGTTTTTCCACCTGTTCTGACGTTTAAAGTCTTTCTCTGGGCACAGAGAAAGCACCTACCCAAGAAGATTTACTTATTAAAAGTGGGCTACACAGGGATCTGTTCCATGCCCCTATGGTCTCCAGCTCAAACTTCTTCCTTAATGTAAAGATTAACCTCAAAGCAGAAGCTTAGCTCTTTGCCCTCTTCCCTCCCTGAAAAGGAAACTGTCACTTCCAACTGTTTCAGAATGTTAAATCTGTAAAACAGCCATGCTGCAATCCTGCAACAATGTGCAGTTTATTCTGGGTGGCTCTGGAATTGCCTCTGACTCCTGCTCATTTCCCAATAATTACTGATAATTACACCACTCAAAACAGAGTGAAACACAGCAGACTCTTTCAAAGCTGTAGAAACAAAGTTTGTCCAGAAACTGACCTTCCCGTTTGGAGGTGAGAGGAAGTGTGCATGGAATTATATAGGCAAGATGAGTTGCTTTCTAACCCGTTTTGATAGAAATCAACAAGCATAGGCAGGAGGAAAACCAAGTAGTTTTAAGGAGCCCCAGGCAGCAACTTATGTGCAGGCTTAGGTTTATTCAGTGGCTTTAGGAGCTGTCAATGTTTCGTCTCGCCTGTTATCTTAATACACTGCAACAATGGCAATGATAAACAACATACATTTAATATAAACCCTTCTTTGCTTGTTTATAGAAAGAGTTTCTTTGGTCAGCATATAAACGTCTTTGAGATCTTTTTAAGGCTCATTGCCAGAGGAAAAAAAGGGGGGAAAAAAGGCTGCTGGGGGAGCTGGGGAAAACCTGCCAAGTCTTATACAGCAAAACATTTTTTATGGCATTTCTCCTTTTTCTGAAGACTGGTTTTACAGCATGTTTGAGCAAGACACTCAAAATCACACCCTTCCTAAGTTTCTTCACTCATCCTCATTTAAATCCTCTTGGCAGAAGCAAGGGCCTTGTAGCTGCTTTGGAAGTGCAGTGTAAGGGTTTTGGCAGGAGGAGGCCTTGGACTGGGGGTGCTCTTCCCATCCACGCAAGAGCTGAGGCACAGGGCAGCGTGTGTGACATCTCTGGGCCTTGCACTGTGCCACTCAGGCACAGCTCTGACGCTGTCACTCCCTCCAGCCAGAGAAGTGACGGGCACAGGGGCCTTGGATTGCAGACAGCAGACACACAGAGTTGTGTTTACGTGCATCATACACATGTACGAGTATTCCGTGTGGCGCTGTGTTCCTGCAGTTCCCTCAAACATTTAAAAAGCGAACCAAAACCCCTTTGTGTATGAAAGCTGTATGGATAGCTGTGAGATATGGCTTTACCACCTTTAAAGGGAATAGAGAGCAACCAAATGAATTCTTTAGCTTTTCAAAAATAGCCCCACAGCTGGTTAGATTAATTTGTTTCTTTTTGGCATTCCTTCCCTGGAGGCAGTAAGCATGATCAGCTGCTATCCACTGGAAGCACTATAGAAACAGTTGTTATTATTATTATTATTATTATTATTATTATTATTATTATTCCATAAATACTGACAATGTGTTACACTGCTGTTTGTCATACTGAGAGCAGATGGTTTATTATGAGATTACATTCTGGACCTCCAGAGATACTGCATCCAATTTGCCAATCCCATCATTCCCTCAAATGCTATGGAAGATTTGATGAATGCTGGATTCAGTAGGCAATATACTTACAATTTTATTGTGTCCCACAATGGCTGAACGATGTTTTAATATTTCTGTGGAACCTCAAACAGAAGAATGGGCTTGATAAAGAAATGATTGAATGGTGATTTTTGCTTTGTCTAACACAAAAGCTCAGAGAAGATTACTGTGACAATCTTCTCTGGTTCTAAATCCATAATCGTGGTTTTTTCTGATTCTATGAATTCTATAAACCTGTGTGGATTTTTTTGTATAGATAGTATAGATAGCTACACTGAAACCTCCTGCACATCAGCTGAGGAAAATGCCCAGACAGTGGGTGCCAGTGATGAGGTAAATAGGCAGGATGTTTCTAGAGAAAGGGGTCTCAGCATGGGGAACCATGTGACAGGGGAACACTTTCATGCAGCAGAGGAGCAGGAAATAGCATGTTTTGAGGGAAACAGAGGAAGGAAACTGACAGGCAGAGAAACACATGAAGGGGAAGAAAGAAAGAAAGAAAGCAGATGAGGAAGAGATGAAATGAGGAAACAGTGTTATTAACTATTATAAGATCAGGTTTTTTGACAGCTGAAAAAAGGTGGGTGGCTTTTTGTTTTTCTTATTCTTACAGTTCCTTTTAATTCATTGCTAAAATTACCACAAGAATGCAAAAATGGGAGTTTCCCAATACATCCTTTTTGATAATTAGTAATTGAATTGGAGAAACCATTGTGAAGCTCTTTTATTCAATATTCAGAGGAGGGTTTCTGAAGTAATTTAAGATAAATAAAGTAGGCTTATGCTTTAGCTTCATATTAAGACATTATTTCCTTGCAATTACTGTTATTCTACACTACACATAGAGAAACATATAGCTTTATGTTAATGTCAGATATTCCAGATAACTAAATAGGATGTAAATTTTGGAGTTTGGATGTTTTGGAGGACTTTTTCATGTTTTCTTTTTTTTTTTTTTTTTTTTTTTTTTTTTCTTTCTTTTTTTTTCCTTTTCCCCAAAACCCAGTTTAAAAAACCAAACCCTTTTC
>JBBMKD010000145.1:100596079-100696616 GCA_037834095.1 Argya squamiceps | reverse complement strand
AAAGGGGGGGTGAATTTTGGGGTTTGGGGTTTTTGGGGGGGTTTTTTGTGTTTTTTTTTTTTTTTTTTTTTTTTTTTTTTTTTTTTTCTTTCTTTTTTTTTAATTGTCACCAAAGACTAGTTTAAAAAACTAGACCATGTCCAAAATAATGTACTGGGTTTAACTGGAAGCAGTTTAAAATTTCAAGAACCCCTTAGTCAATAACATTTATTAAGAAATCTAAGGCAAGAAGATATGTCTGTGACATACACACAGAGAGCAGTGATGTCAACCTACTCCTTTTTCCTTGAAAAAGGAAACAATAACATTTTGATATCACTCACCTATCCAGGGCACAACATCCAGCCCTGTGTGGTGACTCACGGAGCTTGTGCTCCTCTGGCTGAAATGCAATGGTTCAGATGCTGTATCTACTTCACAGCTCCTCTTTCCTCACACAGCTGAACATCCTGACACACTGTAAACTCAGATGAAAGTGTGTCAGGCCTGCAATCTGCTTCTCCTGCAGCACTGACATTTCGCCATGAACTCCATAACCACTGCAGCAGAGACTGGAAAAGGGTTTCCAGGCTGTTTCCTTACTTTTTCTGCTTTGTCTGATCACTTAGGATAATTTAACTTGGTATTCCTGTTATCTATTGATTATGAAAGGGGAGTCATACTGACTTTGCACATACATCAGGCTTAAAAGCTTTAGTCTTTAGTCTTCTAAGTTAGGATTTGACTACACATATTTACCCATAAAAATTTAATAAATGTGACAGTGAAACACAAGATGGTACAAATTTGTTCTCAGTTGTACTAGTATCACTTTACTATTGCAAAGACATGGCCAAGAACAAAATTATTCCCTAGAGTGAAGTGATAGCCCAAAAACACATGCAAAGGATGAGAGAAACGTTTATGTATCATAAATAGCCTTCCTCTGTTCTTTTTCTGTGGTAATAATGTGTCATAAAAATAGTTATGACTTAGCCATCTCAGCTTCCCTCCAGTTTTATTAGCTTTCTTTTAACCATTAAATGTTAATACAACTTCAAGGTGGAGCTTAGAGCAACTGAGCTCAGCTTCGTGCACAGAACTCTGTATTTCAATTAGTGATGGGCTGTCTCAAAAGGGTCAGGTTTCTGTTTAGGACAGAGGACTAGAAGAAACCTTGCTGTGAATCACCACCTTCCTAGGAAAACAGGTTGCTATAGTCCATTCATAAATACTTTATTTCTTCATTTTGAGCCAAATTTAGAAATTCTCTCTCACTATTCCACCCTGAAAGACATCCTAGAATTTATTTTTCTGCTCATTCATCAGGCTTCTGCTCTTTTCCTGCCTAATCATACTTTGTGACCAGGGCTGCTCATTTTTTTATAGAATTAGTTAAGCCTTGGCTTTGAAAGTCTTCTTTCTTCACAGTTTCATCTACCAGCACATAAAATCCTGTAAATATTCACACTGGTTCAAGAAAAAATATATAAAAATATCTTCTTTTTGATAAGATGAACAAAAGATGCCCAGAGAGAGGAGATTTAGAGAGACAATATAAGGTGCAAGTATAGCCTGATCCTGCTTCTCAAATACTTCTGTTTCTGGCAACCAGCATTTTAAGTTTGAATTGGAAGCAACATACAGATCACTGTGATTAATAGCCCCTCTGCTATGAATCCATTTAGTCCTTTGTGAATCCAGTGATAATTTTAGCTTCCACAACATCCTGTAGCAATGAATTCCACAAAGTAATTAGGTACTGTAAGGAAAACTACTTCTTTTGTTTGTTTTAAAGGTCCTGGTCATCTCTATTCTTCTTTTAAAAATTATAGTGGACAGTAATTCCCTAGAACATATCTTTTCTTATTTCACAGAAGCAAATCAAACAGACACTAACCTGTAGATAGTAGATAGAGCCCATCTACAGACACACAGCAGGATAAAGCCCATTACCAAGCATTTGTTTTCCAAGCAGATCAGTTTTAATCTTCCCTCCAATAGGCGTCAAAGTTCAACCCACTTTGTCATCTTACAGATGGGATCACTATAATTATACATTGGACCCAAAATAAGTTATTGTAACCCACATCAGCATGTAATAGAGATTTACTCAGTTTCTTTAATGTTCTTAGTATTTTCTTAATAATCCTAACATTTTGTCAGTGTCACATGCTATTAAGCAGAAGTTTTCAGGGAACCACGGACATACACTTATTAAGATAATTTTCCTGCAAAGAAATGGTTACCTTAGATTCCAATATTCTGCACATATAATTAAATGTCAGGGGAGAGTCACCATGTGCCTTACTTTGATTTTATTGGCAATTAATTTCATGTGCTTTTTTATTGTTCAGTCACTTAACATCATTAGATCATTCTGAAATTCTTCAATAATCATTTCATAAGGAATATTTGTCACTTCATTATTTTACATAATTTTCAGGTAATTTACAAAGATGTTGAATAGTTTATGTCCTAACAGGGATCCTGTGAGACTTACTTGATAATCTCCCTCCATTGATTTATACCTTTTGTTTCCTAATTATTAGTCAATTAATAATTGTGCAGGAACACCTTTCCTCTGATCCCATGACAGCTTAAATTTTTTTAAGATTCTTCAGTGTGGTCAATGGCCAAATCCTTTAGGAATTTTAAGAATTCTCTGTCAGGGTCTTCATGTGTTAATTGACTTCCCTCTACGAAAATCCTTGTGAAGATTTCTGGTTATATAGGAGTGAGATCCAGCATTTTTAACACTGTTTAAAACATAAGTCTCAAAAGGCAAGTCAGTTTTTAACGTTCTTCCTAATGCTAAAGAATTATTCTGACTATCGGGCAAGTTTCTTGGGTGTTCCACGTGTGCATGGCCAGAAGGGTGTGACCCAGTTGGGAACCCCTGCCACAGGGACAGTACCTTTCATATAGACTAGGTGAGGATCATTCACCCAGGGTGGAGAGAAACTGAGCAAGGGCCATCCTCTGGCCTTGGGAGGGACAGAGCTTTAGCTCCTGGTTTGTGCATCAACTACTAGATGATGCCATGTCCTGGGCACAAACACACATCTATCCTCTCATTCTTTTAAACCTCCTCTGGATAAACAAGTATACAAGAATCTTGGGTGGAAGAGAGTCAGAAAGAAGGAAAGCAATCAGTGCAGTGCTAAGTAAAGATAGGAGAAAACTTGGGATTCCCAGTGACCTTTTGATGCTCTCAGTCTTCCCTTATTTTTGAAATAAATTCAAGGTCTTCAGTGTCTTCTGTGAATGAGTTTTCTGTCTCCTCAGCCATCATCCGTTGTTCTTCTGCCTACCAAGTGTGAGAGATTAGTGCTTTCTGGATGAAATCAAACCAGGGCCTTATGCACGGGTATTTACAGCTTCCTTATCAGTACTGGGAGCAGCCACCCTCCTACAAGCAAGACAATCCATGTAGTGTGGACATCTGTATTACCATACCTTTATGTCAATCAACCATCTCAGTCTAAAAACTAAGAATAATAATTAAAAAAATCTGTTTTTTCATTTGAACCACATTTCTTTCCCCACTTCCTAGAAAGTTTCTTCCATTTTTCTGCTTATAAGGCTGAGAAGCTTTGCATTATTTGGTTTAACTTCCTTTGCAAAGGCAAGATGAATTAGAGTACTGGCAAGAGTTTTGGACTTCATTCTTAAATTTCCTGTTCTCCAAGATGTATCTTTCATGATTTTTCCACTCCTTACAGAGTCTTGCTATTCCTAAATGACTCTTATTATTCCTAAATGGGTTTTATTATTCTTAAATGAGTTTTATTATTCCTATGTGAATTTTCATTTCAGTTATAAATGGAGACTGCCCCATTGGTTTTGAATCTTATTTAGAATGATTTCCATCCTTAAAAATTTTTGAAGTTTTGATAAGTCATATTGAAAGAAATTTCAGTCACATTTACATATCAGTTTCTAATTTCTGCACGTGTTGACTTCACTCATTGGATATCTTAATTTTTCCTATTTATCCTTTCATACGGGAATCTTGACCTATTTTTCTGTTTTTTCTTCAGTATAATTTAATTGGAATGGTCTTGATGTCACTTCAGTCAAGTTATTTTCTTTAGGTCTTCTACAACATCCTTAATTTAAAAAAGGAGATTAAAAAAGAAATTTATTCCCTATACAGTCATGAAATCAGTAAGATGAAAACCTATCTACTAATACATTCAGACATAATTGAATTCTACAAGTTAATTACTCAAAAATTTTAGTTAGTTGAATTGTTGAGAAATTGTTCATTTATAACTGATTTTAGAGCTGGGAAATTTTCCCACAATGACACAATTCCCAGTAGTATTCATCACTGTAACAAGTTCAAGGTATTTCTATATCCATATCTATATTAGCTAGAGAAGCTAATATAGAACAATGAAAACAACTTTGATCCAAATTGAGTATTTGTGAGTTGCTCTTTAGCTATACTGCTTCATTCTGATAGAACACCAATCCACTGCATTTAACTTTGTTTCTGTCCTTCCTGAAAAAATTACATTATTTTTCTCTCAGAATCATTTCCTTCTCTGTCAAAGACCTGAGATAAGATTAGGCATGAAGTTAAAATGCCATATTTTTGGTTTTAAGACTTTTCTTTACATTTTGTATATATTTTTCAGAAACATTAAAAAAAAATCAATAAAATTAAATGTTAAAATTAGGCTTTAAACTGATAGGCAAAGTAAAATATTCAGCTTATTTAATGAGAACTGCCTAAATGTAAGTAATGTAGTCTCAGATAGTTATATTAGCTCCCTCAGGCAGACACTTCTAGAAAACACTCATTCCTGCAAAGAAAAACATCAAACATAACAAGGTTGAAACTTACTGGAGATGTTGATTTCTTTCTGCTAAGTGTAGAAGGAACACAAGTAGTTAGGATTATACTACATCGACATCTTTTAGAGAGAAATATAGTTTGAGAGCTTCTCCCTTTGTGTTTTTATATATTCACCAAAAGTAAGATATTTTTATATCTTAAATTATGGTTTAAAACTTTAATACACAGTGATCTATTACAGGCTACTGATTGGAATCATATGTATGTTAGTATCATAATCTATTTCTTCATTTTTTGTAAATTGTGTCAGAATCAGAGAATCAAAAGGACTAAAACTACAAAATAAAATATATTTTTGTGGACATAAATCCAAATGTCTTTATTTCACGAGTGTGGGTGGCCATTGTTTTCTCCATGAAATACAATAAGTGTGTCTATCTTTTTCATTTTGATTCAACAGAAACTAATGGCAGTGAGGAACAACTAAGTTGTGATGACTGGTGGGGAGTGAGTGTGTTACAGGATCTGTGTTTTATTACAGAGAGTTTACAAAAAAGGAAGAAAACCTTTGTCTCAGGTAGTTACAGTCTCTCTGTTTTTAACAGTTTGTTATCACATTGCTTCATACAAACAAGATTTTCTGACATAATTTTCTATTCTTTCATGTCCTTCTCCCTTTTTATGCCTTGCATCTTCATCTGCTGCTTTCTAATTGCTTGGGAAGGCAGACAAGATGCTCCATTGGGAACAGATGGCTTTCTGGAAATCTCCCAACGAGGACTGCTCCTGGAATAGATTTCATCTGCAAGCCCCACACAGAGGTAATACATGATACCTACAAATAGATAGTGCTCCAAAGGCTTAGGAAGGAAAAAAATATATCCTGATGGAGTTCGTAAGCCTGTTATGACCACAATTGCCAACAGAAGAGCAAACATAAAAATGAATCCTATATATAGCATTCAATTTTTGAAGTTAATTTTCTTTACTTCCATATAATCTCTACAACAGGGACAGCTATCCTAAAATGGTTTCTGAAGGGCTGTGGTTTACTCCTCAAGGGTGCATTAAATACAAAGTTTGGAATCAGCTATAACACTATCTTACTTTACAAAATGGTGTGAGATGGCACACAGTATATTAAATAAATATTAAAGTCTTCACAAGACTAAGAGTAAGTAATATAGAAACAAATATGTTGGATTACAGTGAGTATGAAGAATTGTCTTTGTTAATGTTGTCTTGCTTTTCTGTGTTTTGAACCTTTACTTACTTCCATCACAGAGAGGAGAAATACTATTTGTAGCAGTTTATAAAATACGTATTTTTTTGTTTGTTTTGGTTCAGTTTTCCTTAATCTAAAATAAAATTGATGATAACCATGTTGTATATGGTTGCTCTACATGTCTGGAAAATATTATTCTGAGATTATGGATGGGGCTATAAAGCTGGGAGATCAGAGATATACTGTTTATGGTAAAAAATACAAACTGTGAATAGTAAAGTGACAGTAGTCCTTGTATCCTCAGTATTCTAACTTCAGCCTTGCAATAATGTGTGAGTTACTTATTGTTCCTGTTCACAAAGCAAAATGAATTTTAGGGAACATAATTTTTCACTATTTATGAAACAAAAATACTATGTTCTGGCTTTGTTTGGCTATAAATAAGAGTTAGTGGAAAGGAATCCTAAAAATTCAAATACTAGAATGCAAGTACCAGAAAGAAACTATCAAAGTACTATAGGTTTTAAAAATTTAGACATACTACCTTTTTGTGGAGGAAAAATGGATTGACTGTCTTTTACCAAGTAAGGATTAGCAATGTTATGATGACTTTTGGGTACTTGAATGGATTAATTTGTATTATAAAGAGAAATGGGATCTCTCTATGATAAAAAGTCAGCCCAGAGTCCATGCTGACTAATTTGTCTGAATCTGAACTGTGCCATGGTGTTACCACTATTGTTTACCTAGTTGTACCACATAGATTGTGTCATTCTGCTATCCTACATGTATCCAAGTGGAGTCTTTGCAGTCTTGAAATAAGCTAATGAACACTGCAGTGCATAACTGAGAAGAAAATAAAGTCACTCCCAGTGAGATCTGATCACAATGAACTATTTAGAGCCATTACAGGTCACCAGCAGCTTTTACACAGTCATGACTGTTGCTGCAGAGATGAGGGAAGGGCTTGAATGCAGATGTTGAAATGCTTTTTGCAAAAATGCTGAGGCAGAGTGTGTAGGAATGACTTTTCCATTGATGCCACTAAGTGAAAAAAATTCTGTAAGTGCAGTTTTGTTACTTCGGAAAAATGTACAGACTGCATTAATAATTTAACTAAAGGATCTGAAATTCTCTAGAGACCTGAAATCTTGTGAATGTTTTATTGACAAAATGTACTAGATCAGAACGTAAGGAGGTATATCATAAACAACAGAAGTATAATCCCCAGGGATCACTGGGTCTCACACAGCCATCAAATATAAATTGGCGTGTCATGGGGGTGCTGCTTACTGGCCGAGCAGCCTCCCAGACCAATTTATAACAGTCTGTGTGAGTTCCTCCAAATCTGCTCGTTGGAAGCGTGGATGAGGCTTGGAAATGAGGAGCGGGTCTCTGGCTTGGGTTGGAAAAGGTGTTTATTTCTGTCCTGTCTCCATGTGCTAGGAGGGCACTTGCCAGAGCATGTGCCCCAGAGCCAGGACATGCCAGAACCAGAAGCCAGAACCTGTGCTCCGCCTCGGTTTCTCTCTTAAGTACCCAGGGATTGGCCTGGGCAGGGAAGAAACCTCGGCCCAGTGGGGGAAAGGGAAGGGGGTGGGGTTACATCAAGGTGATACTACAGGGGTTTGGGAATGGGGGGTGAAAGGGGGATACCAAGTACAGACAAATAACAAAATACAAATTCAAAAACCTAAAATATGCACTGCAACAATCAAAGACATTAGAGATCCTCCACTAAGAGAAGGGCTGTCCATGTTCTCAGATGGTCCTTCCACTGCCTTTTTCAATGGTGGTAAGGTCTGGGGGTGGAAAGTGTAAGTAATTTTCCACAGACAGCTTTCTCCACAAAAGCTGTATCTGCTGAGGCTTTTCAAGAGAAATGCGCTTGATCAGCTACGACTCTGTTGACCTTGGCTCTGTTTGAATTACCAGCCTAGAGGTAAAAATTGCTCTTCCTACCAATTAATTTCTCCAACAAGATTATAATCTTGAAGCTGAAGCAAGACTATGTGGCTGCATTTACCAGATGCTTAACAATCTTTGTCAGGAAAAGTAGATTGATGTTGTCCCATTTCCTTTTATTATAGCTTCTGACTTGGGAGGAAGTGGAATCTCTGCTCTTAACTCTTGGCCAGCAATCATAGCTGTGGGAGGAACACAGCCTTGAATACAGTCATTAAAATTCAATGCAACAATTACAGTTAATGTGCATTAATTTGGGCATGTTAAGCTACTTAGTATATGTCAGATATATTCTTGTAACTGGAAATAACAAGGACATCATCTTTAGCAGTGTCACTGATTCTGTTAAGCAGAAACTGTGATCTAAGTAGCTTGTTAATAAACAGAATTGTGTAGTAATTTTGTCGGTGAGAGTGAATATTTTCTTGCTAATGCCATATTTTTGAAAGTTTTTACACTTCAAATCTAGGTTATGAATTCTGATTTCCAGCTACTCAGAGCTGCTAATTCTGAGTCCAAGCCACCGGCTGCTAAGCAAATGCTAGAGAAAGAAGAAATTAGAAGATCTTAAAAGTTTTTCTTGAGTTTCAGCTTTTATGTGCCATACATTTTAAGTTCCTGTTCAATAATGAAATATCTATAATTTTGACATCTCAGCTCAAATTAGCCTTAAATATTAGTCTGAGATTCAAGTTGAAGAACTCCTGAAGAGTTTTTGTTTTCTAATAACACATAGCTCAGGCTTTGAATTGTGTGCATTTAATCTACAGTATTTATTAAAATTCCTCTGTATTCACTGTGAAAAATACTTGATGATTGGTGGAATGACATTTCAGCACATACATGCAGTCACTTAGAGCATTTGAAATTTTATTGACCACTCTAAGGCACTGTAACACAAAAACAAATGCACTGTCTAATTAATCACTCAATATCAATGGAATAACTAACAGGTAAATTGACAGGGAAAAATCAACCCTCCTGGAACCTGATTACCTTCATTTATATGGGAGATTTCCTCTATTCTCCATCTATTACAATAGACAATTATTGAAAGCTACAGCCTTGAAATTTAAATGGATACTATAATTTGAAACAACTTGTGAATGCTACGGTGTAAAATTTAGAATCATTCAAATAGGGATAAACATGATCTATTATGTTAACTTGTCTGGTAAGAATACTTCAACAATTATTTTCAAGAATGGATTTAAGTTAAGCGAAGCCAAATTGTTCTTCACATACCTGAAAGGTGCACAGCATGCTTTCAACAATTCATACAGTCAATAGCCCATTCCATAATTCATGGTGAATCTTTTTCCCTGTCATGGAATTATTTTCATTTCATGACAAAATGTAGGTTTTCCATATCAGATCACAGATAGATATCTGGTCACACAAAGGTAGGGTACATTCATATTAGTATGTTTGACCCAGATATTATCTGCACACCACAAGATATGACTGACAATGTGAGACATACAATTCAAATTTTCTTCATTTTTTAAAAATTTTGCTAAATAATGTAATATTTCTGTCATGGAATGAGAGGCAGAGGTGGCATCCTGTACTTGAACTAGTCTGTAAGAATCTATCTTAAGATACAGCATTGAATGGTTATCTGATAATTTTACAGAAAATTAATCTTTGCTACTAGATTAGCCTTTTTCAAAATTGATCCAAAGTTTGCCTTTTTCCATGTCCACTGGAAGTGTTATTCTCTTTGGGTATTCCTGGTATTTAGCATTCAGTATTTACTCCTCAGTTACACTTGGGTAATAGCAAATACCTTCTGGTTACTCTGTGCCAAGCAGCTATATTCCACTTGTAAGAGCTTTGCATCTGAAATAACACTTTCATCTGCACAGTTTTTTTTACTTTTCCTCTTTGATCTTCCTTTGTTTGCTTACATCTTTCTCTTATTTTAGAGCACCTATTATACCTTCCTTACTGCTCTACTGAAAAAAGTTATCTTCAATTTCTATTACTCATTATTTAAATCATACTGAATTATTTTGCTGTGAGAAATATTAACATAAATATCCCAATGTAATTTAGCAATGTACAGCTCTATAGTTCTACAAATATAAGCCATATAAATAGCTAAGCTAACTTCAAGTAGACAACAGGACTCTGTAGTTAGAAGAAATTTGAGTAAAAGGGAAATCTCTGAGCTCAAGTTTTTATGCTAAATCATTCTTACACATAATCATTCCTATATATGCTCTACATTCCAGTCAAATTTGCAAAGTATTCAAAAAATTTACTCCTGGAATAAAATCAAATGTGCAGGCTTTTTTGTTGCATCACTAGTCTACAACAAGCTAATGTAGTCACCACCAAAAAAGATGAGGCTGACTGCTTGAATTCCTAAATGTCCTGCAGCAAGATGATTTTCAGAATTTTAAATGAATTCATGGTTTCTGCAAAGGACAGTTGAAATTGGCATATACTGTGTTTCTGGTAAGAATTCCACACAATCCTTTATCTCAGTACAGCATGAAATGATTATTTATAGTGGCTACAAAATGCAGTATTTCCATATATTTTCTTTCTGATCAAGTGACCACACTCTCCTATTATTTTGTGTTTCAGTTTTATTCCCTAAGAATTAAAATGTAAGCACTCTAATGAACTGTCAGTTTTGAAACATGTTAATGCTATTTATCAAACATGATTTTAAAAATAATATATAAAAAACCTGTATCACAGCACCTTTTAAAATTTATATAAGATGTTCTCAATAACAAAATATGAAGTTTTACTAGATATTAAATAGCTTTGTTCTCAGTCTCATGCAAGCAAGTACATTGTTACTTCATTTGGCATATCATATTTATTCTCAACAAGAAGTCATTAGCAGTCTTTCATCTACAGAAGGTTAAACAAGGTTGGATGAATGGACTAATATTTTTCATGAAAATATATCAACTCTTTTTCTATCTACAAACATAATTTATTGTTTTGTAAACTATCTTAATGTTTTAAAGATTCATATCCTGAAATGGAGTAAATCAATCCTTTTTGAAAATGGAATGTGACAAAAAGAAAATGGAGCTGTGAACTATTTAAACATAAACTAGATAAAACATAATTTTTAAAACATTGAAGAAACAAATTTATTGCAGTTAAGTTGAAATTATTTTTCTTTCTTTTCTGGATCAAAATATCATCACTTCTTACTGTCTGAGAAATAATATTTTTTTCTGCTTTTATGTCTATAATTGTAGACAAGGTTAAAATAAGAGTAGAAATTTTAAGAATATATATTTTAAAAAAGAACCTAAAAATGAAATTGAAGTGAAACAAACAAAACAAAACAACCAACCATACCAACAAAAAAAAACCCAGTCAAAAATACCCTCATGAGAGGGTCAATGTCCTGATTAATTTTTTGATTCCCTGTGTCAGGAATCCTTCTTGTTAAAAGTAACACAGAATATTCTGAGTTAGAAGTTGCCCACTATGATCACCAAAGTCCAAATCCTGGTCCTGTGCACGTGTGCCCAAGGTCACACCATGTTCCTTAGAGCATTATCCAAATGCTCCTTGAGCTCTGTCAGGCTGGTGCTGTGATCACTTCCCTGAGGAGCCTGTTCAAGTGCACAACCACCCTCTGGGTGAAAAAACCTTTCCTAATATCCAATCTAAACCTTCCCTGACACAACTTCAGGTCATTCCTTTGGATCCTGTCACTGTCACCACAGAGAAAAGATCAATGCCTCTCCCTCCTCTTCCCTTCACAAGGGAGTTGTAAGTGCAGTGAGGTCTCCCTTCAGTCTCCTCCAGGCTGAACAGAACAATTGACCTCAGCCACTCCTCATACAGCTTCTCCTCGAGGCCTTTCAGCATCTTTGTTGTCTTTCCTTGGACACCGCGACAGTTTAATGTCTTTCCTATATTGTGGTGCCCAAAACTTCCCCCAGCACTGGAGGTGAGGCTGCCCCAGTGCAGAGCAGAGCAGGACAATCCCCTCCCTTGCCTGGCTGGCCATGCTGGGCCTGATGTCCCCCAGGACCAGGATTGGCCTTCCTGGCTGCCAGGGCACTGCTGGCTCAGATTCAGTCTGCCATTAGCCAGGACCCCCAGGTCCCTTTCTGTGGCACTGCTCTCCAGCCTCTCGTTCCCCAGTCTGTCTGTACATCCGGGGTTGCCCCATCCCAGCTGCAGTGTCTGGTATTTTCCTTTGTTGACCTTCTTGAGGTTGGTGATTGCCCAAACCTCTTATTTGTCAAGGTCTCTCTGCAGGGCACCCCAGGCTTTGACAGGATCAGCAACTCCTCCAAGTTTTGTATCATCAGTAAACTTGCTTAGTGCCCCTTCTGACCCTGAATCCAAGTCATATATGAAGTTGTTGAAAAGCAGAGGGCCAAGTGTGAACCCCACTAGTGACAGGTGACCAGTCTGATGTCACCCCATCCAATGAAACACTTGTCCGACTCATGAGATAGTTTCTCACCCATCCCATGCTGTGTTTATCCAGCTGTGGGCTGGACATTTTGTCCAGAAGGATCCCGTGGGAGAGAGTATTGAAAGATTTGCTGAAATCTAAAAAGATTGCCTCCCTTGATCATCTGAATGGGTTATCTTGCCATAAAGGGAAATCAGGTTTGAGAAGCAGGACTTTCCTCTCATAAAGTTGAGCTGGTTGTGACCAAAGACTACATTGTCTTTCAGGTGTTTTTCTATACCTTCCAGTATAATCTTTACTGTAATTTTACCAGGGAGAAAACTAAGATTGACAGGCCTGTAGTGCCCAGGGTCATCTTTTTTGCCCATTTTGAAAACTGGGACAACAAGTAGGGGAAACATTTACAGCTGCAAAAGTCCTGATGAACACTGAAAGAAAAAAAAATGTCTTTTTTTAAAAAAAATAAAAGATACTCCCCTTTTTAGTCTGAAAAAGAAAGACTTTTTAGTCATTAGGGGACCTGACATCATACTTTCTGAGGGAAACCCCTCCAAAGGCTACCTGATAGAAAAGGATAACTCTAAGGAATCACTCAGATACCTACAATGCTGACTGACTGTCTTTTAAGGATTTTGAGGCTTTAAGCTGTGCATTGATGTATCAGCAGTGACTAAACACCTGGGACTGAGCTCAGGACTATTTGCAGTTTCTCATTTTTTTGTGTCTCATTAGAACTAGAGAGAATTTCTCTCTGACTTACCTGTTTCTGAAATCAAATCAATTAGCATCTCTAAAGTACTCTGAGAACATCAGCCAATAAATTACACAGGAAATAAAGTATCCACATTAAAATTGTCAAACATTTCATGTATCTGGAAGTCTCTTTGGAATTTGGTTAAATACGTTGAAAGGAAGAATCTATATGGTAAAAATCTACAATGGAAACAAACAGAAAGCCTTTGTTATACAGCATTACCTAAATTTGGTTTACAGACATGTTCTGTTGTAGCTGATAATACGCCATGAAGTGTGAATGGAAATGGAAATGAAGTGCTAAATGATGAGTTACACCACTCCAATTACACACCAGAAACAACATCCTTTATCTGGGCTGTTAGTGCCAAGAATATTACTTAATACAACAGGAAGAGTTGAAGGGAAATGGGGAAAAAAATGCAGTGTAAGTACAGCATTATTCAATAGCAAATGAAATGTGTAGACAGGGTATTCTTTCGTATCAGTTGTTCAGAGTACACATTTGCATTGTTGTCTAGGTTCTTTTAAGATATTTTTGCAGAAAAAGTTTGATGAAAGATTGTGTTTCATTTATTCCATATTTCCCTTTAGATCATCAATAAAACCTTTAAACCAGATGGAAAGAAGAGGTACCCAATAGTCTCAAAGTACTCAGATGCTGATCTAGTTAAACACTTAACCATATGTTCAATTTCAAATATGTGTGTCCCATTTTGAGACTGTGTCTAAAGTTCAGCATATATCCACATGTTTATCTTAGCTGAACTAAACAACACTGAGCCACAATTCACACTTAATACTTGGACCTCTAAACCACTTAGCATAGTCCTAACCTGTTTTAGGCTAATTAATAGCAAATTAGCCAAGTACAGGGGGAAAAATCATTGTCCTGGTCCTGCTGGCCACACTATTGCTGATACAAGTCAGGACACCATTGGTCTTCTTGGCCACCCGGGCACTCCTGGCTCATGTTCAGCTGCTGTTGGCCAGAACCTCCAGATTCTTTTACAAAAGATGTCGAGGAGGTCAAGTGTGCCAGCTAAACTGTGGATATGAGTCCATTTATTTCAGTGGGCTTTCCAAGGTGCTACCAATTACCACTTTGAAAATAAATCTTAAAAGCCGAAAACATAATCTAGTTCTAGGATCAGCATTTGTTCCACCAAGCTCACAGGAGTACCGTGAAATAAAAAATTTGTTAGTCACATAAGCCACCAGGTATTAAAGGGAGCACAGGCAGGGAACAGATCTGGAGGAGTAAGTGCCTTTGTTACGCTGCCACAACTGAGGGTTGACCACTTTTCAAACCATCTTGTTCCTTTTGCTTTCCTTTCATCTGCGGCCCATAGCCAAGGCTTTTGAGGAACTCAAACCGGGAATGTGGCCAACTGCTACAAAGGTTGTTACATGGTTTCCGAATTATGTTCTTGGGTAAGGCAGATGTTGTTTAAAATACAGCATGCAAAACACTAAAAAAAGAATGACCAGTAAAGCGAGTAACTACAACAGCACATTCCCCAGAATAGATTTTATACATCGTGTATGCTTGGCAGCTGGTCTCAGAGTGTTGCACTGAGTTAAAAAAAAATAAAAAAGAAAAAAAAAAAAAAAGAAGAAAGGAGCAGTTAAAAAATAATCTGAAGCTCTGAAAGGCCAAGATAAAATGCTGTTTTTCCTCAAGAAAATGCCAGGAACTATTCTTCTTACTGTCCCATACTTTTTGAATTGCTCATTTTTTAATTATAGTAATTTTATGGCATCTATTGTTACATTTCCTTACAGGTAGAAAGAGAGCACAGTCTTTATCTAAAATTGCATTTATTTTAAACCAAATCACAAAACAAAGAAGAACAAAACTAAGAACTTGCATTATTTAATGTAACATGAGCTGGATGAAAGCAGAAAATAAAATATTGTTAATCTAGCTTTTCACAGAACTGAAAAAATACACATAGCTGCTACTTCTTCGACTGAAGCATTTGTACAGTGTCACACTTGCCTTAGAGAGACTTCTTCAAAAGAAGTAAATGCTATTTACCAATCAGCCAATGCTATTTACCCCAAACTTGATGAAGGCTATCATAGCTGGAGGCAGCACTGTGAGGATTATGTGCTTTGAATTCCTGTTGTTTGCACTGAGATCAAGGAACCAAATATTTGCCTGACTTTCCACAGACAGAGATTGAATTGTTGGAGTTATTCTGGAGGCATTATGTTAGACTGTCAGGAACAATTGGCCTCAAAGTTCTTGTATATAATGTTTGTGATGTACACACACACATACAAAACTTTCACAGAAACCCAGTATCCTACCAAGCAAAAGGAAGGCTTGAGAAATTACCTGCTCTGTTTCCATCAGAATTGTGCTTGGTTAAACATGGTCACCATATCTTTTATGCCTCTAATAGTTTGGCTGACACCCAAGCAACCTGCTTCCATCTCATATTCTGCCTTGGAAATAAGAAACCCCCATGCCCACAGACAAAACAGCCAAATCAGGGCAGAGACAGTGAGGAAACAAAGTTCAGAGGCTGAGCAATTCTTCAGCTTCTGCTCTGCAGATCCGTGGGTTACTAAGGAAAAAAGAAACTCACTGCCCATAATCTCCATCTAGATCTTCTGAAGTTCCTGTAAAAAAAAGACTAGCTACAGAAAGAAAAAGAATGTTGCAGCAAGCTTCCTCTCATTATACTCTCCTCTAAATAACCTCTCTTGCTGATAACCTGCAGATCTTTTTACAGATAACCTGAAGGTTAAAAATAGGAGGTAAACACAGTACTCCTGAGTCATGCTCCCAACTGCCTGCCTATCCCTAAATTTCTAACAGCTAATAAAAAAGGGAAATTGAAAAAAAAGAAAAAGCTTATTTTTCTCAAAGAAAACCTTGTTCACAGAGACAAATAAAAATATTGGAGATCCTCCAGTGAGGTCTGTATATGTCCTGTTACCACCTGGGGTTTGGTGGCTCAGGGTGAAGCACTCCATGTGTCACCTTCAGCAGAATTGCTTTGAACTCTTCAGGGCCAGGAGGCAGACAAGATATCCAGGGTGCTGGGCATGCTCCTCTTCTTGTAACATTTGGCTTGCTGCTAACAATGAACAATATAGAAAGATAACTTTGAAATGGACAATACCATCTATTGACCCTGAAGGCGATTAAGGATAAGAATTTGTCTCCCACAAAAGCAGTGCCATCTCAGTATTTTTCCTTTTTTCCATCTTCAAAATGTTTTGGCAAATTGCACATTCCCTGCTGTATCTTCTGCTGTCATCTCTTTTTCCCTGAAATTCCATGCCAAACAGGACACTGTAGTTCTGATGTACTGTACTTTTCAGTTTTGTTAATGTGCCTCATGAAGAGATAATGAAATTATTTCTTCCTGTTCAGTTTTCTTCTAAAAAGAGTGTATCGGCTCAATAATTTTGTTCTTTTTTCACTCCAATATTATTTGTGCTCAACCTTGTCTTTCTTTCACACCAACTACTCTGCAGTGCTGATTTCTAAAGTCAGCTTCAAAATTATAGTGGAAAAAGATGATCCTTGTGACAAAAGGGAACATTTTCAGTCAGTCTCTACAGCTTAGATACTGTCTCTCCAGAATATTTTCTTTCAAGTTTTCAGGGGCAAAAGAACATTTTCACACCAGTTCAGTTGTACAGATGAGAAACCAAGAAAGGTTTCTGTCAGTCCAATGTCAAACTGTTGTGCTGCAAAAGCATCACTAAACTGTGTACATGTGAAGAAGCCTTGCAGAGATTGCCTAGTTGTGTTTGTAAAATCAGTCTTTGACAAAGATGTGGTAAAGTGAAATGGAAGTACATGTCAGAATCACAGGATAGTTGAGGTCGGAAGGGACTTTTGGAGGTTGCCTTGTCCAATGTCTATGCTCAAAGCCACCTGATCTCCTGCAAGGTACCCAGGGCTGTGTATGGTTGTTTCTTTAATCTCCCAGATGGAGACTACACTACCTTGCAGAGCTGTCTGTTGCAGTATCCGACCACTTATAGGAAAAAAGGAGATAAATAGAGTTTTGTATATTTCAGCAGTCTTGAAGTCTGTCTCCAGTCTTTATACCTTCCCATCAGGCATTTTATACACACTGATAAGATCCCCCTGAGCATTGTGTTCTCCAGGCTGAACAGTCCCAGTATTTTCTCCTCATATGACAGAGGCTTCATCCCTTCATCATCTTTGTGTTTCTGCAATGCTGTCTCCAATAAGTCCATATGTGTCTCGTCATCAGGGGCCCAGAACTGCAAGACCCCAGATGTGTCTTACCAGTGTGGAGCAGAGGGGAAAGATTATCTGCCTTGATTTGCTTTCCTCATTCAGTTCAGTGGTGTTGGCAGCCCAGAATACTGCAAGAGCACATAATTGGATCACACTCGTCTTCTTGTACGCTAGAACCTCAAGGTCATTCTTTGCAAACCTGCATTCCAGCGAGACAGCCCCTAGTCTAACATGGTGCATGGAGTGCTTTGCATTTCCCTTTGTTGAACTCGTTGAGTTTCCTATCAGCATGTTTCTCAAGCCTGACAATGCTGCCTGGTGGCAGCCTGACCTTTTGGATATATCAAGCATTCCTCCAAGTTTTATATCATCTACAAATGATAAGCTCTGTCCCATCATCCAGCTCCATATTGAAGATGTTTAGTGACATTGTTCCCAGTGTCCTATCTCAGGGCAGTTGTATGTCTCTGTTTATGTGTTCATGCATATGCATATATAAAATATATTTTGAAATACAAAAAGATGCAGAAAATACTGAAGAGACAAGTCAACTATATGTATCTCATTTTAAAAATCACTTTGTGTGGACTGTCCTGATAAGAAGGATGAGGACAGGATGCTCAGGAAATCTTCACCTCTGCCTTGGCAAGCAGGCACCATTCCAGGGACCAGCTGCCAATGGGATGATTTCCACACAGTTACAGTTATGTCACACAATCATGACTTTGAGCAGAACACAGTGCCTTCGAATTCAAGAAGAAACATCTTCTCACCTTTTGAAAGCAGCACAATTGATGTTACAGCATAGGATTTTTTCTGGAAGCAGGAACAACAATCCTCATGTGGTTTCTCAGTGGGAAGGGAACTTCACTTCCCCAGCAGACAACCTTATAGCACCAGTGTAGGTAAGTGTGGTCTTGCTATTTGTAGGTGGAACTAAACAACTCCATTGTAACTTGAATCCTTCTGTTCTCAAGGTAAGGATGTTTTGATCTTAAGAATATTTACAATGGTGGAAGAGACTTTCGCAGAAATTGAATTTAATATTAAAATAATTAAGGTTAAGGAAGAAAAACCACATTGAAAAGGGGCTTTAGTTAACTAAATCAATTTTACTTAGAGCCTTTCCAAACTGAGTCAAGTGGAGCCTTGGAGCATGAAATAAATATGTCTGTACATAGTTTCAAACACCATAATTTTTAGTTCAAGAGAGTAATTTCTGGAAGATTGTCTAACGTATCTATAATTTAAAGCATATCTGCTAATAGTATATGTGTTGTGTAAAGTGGAAGATGGAAAAGGAAAGGGTTAAACAGACAGTATTGTGCACCACAAGCAAATGCAGAATAAAAAGAGAAAGTGTGGAAGGAGGTGCAGAAAGACAAGTCTGTGTCTGTCAAAACATGAGAATCAGAAATGATTAGAGTCCAAATTACAAGTCTGTCTGTCATGAAGCATGATAGATTTAAAATACAGGAGAAGGCAAATGACAGTTAAAGAACAAGCTGGAAAAACTGTTGCCAAAAAAGAAATATCACAGAAAAGTAGCCTGACACAGCCAATCAAATTAAGAGAGCTCTTCTTGATGGAAAATTGCTTATTGTAAATGAAGGTAAATAACTGTCTAGAGAAGCAACAGACAATGGAACTTAATGAACACTCTGAACATCACTATTTACTGTGTGAATCATTAACACTGAATCCATAGCCAACTAGATTGGGAAGAAGTTCAGAAACTGTCTGAAATGTTCTCTGCACCTGGACAAAAATTCATTTGACACAGCATAGTCCATTCATGCCTGTGAAAGACAGACTTTTTCTGCTACTGCTCCTGAATATATCATAATTAGCTAATATTCTTTCAATAAAATAAAATATAGGATAGATATTTAAAAAGATGGGATATCCTAGAAGTTAATTTTCAGTGCGACTGGAAAGGATTCTTTGTACATATTCATATTTTATTTATGGCCTGCCTTATAAAACACTCAGCTTGTCTTTCCTCCAGGTTCATATGTAAAATAATATTGGCTTTACAAATAAGTTTGTGGAACAAATACAGAAAAATGAGGCTGAATGTCAAACTCTATTTCCAATTTAGACTTTCCAAATTGTCAGAATATTTGTTATTTTCCTTAAAACCTCAGCTGTTAAAATCAAAAGAAAGTAAAAGAATTGAAACTTTTATTTAAAATGATTTAGACACTTCAGAGCGTGAATTGGCTGGAATTATGAAATAAGCAACACATATTACTCAGAAAGCAAAAAGAAGAGGGGAAAAATGCAGTATTAATTAAAAAAAATGAAACCCGGCAAAAGCAAAAAAGACCCTATGCAAACAAAATCAACATTAAATGATTTGGGGGGGGGCAAATCCGTTTTTTTCTAAATCTTAAATATAAATTTGGCAACACTTGACAGAAAGGGCACTTCAGCAACCCGGGAGTAGGTAGAAGTTATTGTTAAAAATTTAAAGAAATACGAGCTAGCTCATAAATTTGAGATTTGTTCCAGCTCAGAATCTAAATTTGGAGGTTTCCAGATCATAGCTTTTGCTTTGCACTCACCTCTAATTTGTGTTGAAGCATAAATCAGACTGAGTGGGAGAGTGGGGTCAAAGGGAAGTGAACCCACTGGGTACAATGACAAGTTTTCTATGATCCATTTTGCTCGCCAGTCAACAGTTATCTTTTGCACATATAGATTACTGAGAAGAGGTAGCAAGGTGACTCCTTGGGAACATGATGAACCAGCTTTTAGGCAATGTGTTTCAGTGTACTTTTTCTTGCAACCTCCCCTGGCCCCAAATGTGACTGGGTGTCTAACTTTAACCCCAAAGGATTCATTCATTTCCATTCTACCTGAACCACCTGAAGTGCTGAGTATCCTTCAGACACAGAGCTTCCAGCATTCATATCATTTTGCTAAGTCTTGTCTATGTTTGTAGCTGATAATAATATTTGCTGAGGTTATATCATAGAGTAAACAATAAGTTCCCAATTTGCTCTCAGCTAAATAAAGCTGAATAAGTCAGGCTGCTTTTGCACTTACTGAAAATTAGAGCAATTTAAGAGATGCTCTATCTATCTTCATTAGTAATGGTCTTCCTCTGTCCCTGTAACTAGTTCTCCTCTGAAGCACTGGAAGAGCTGGTATCTCTAGCAGACGATTTTAAAGTTATACAGATAGTTATCTCATATTTACACACAGTATAAAATGAAATATTGTGCCTAGAACAGCTTCAACTTGCCAATCTCTAACACCTTGCCCATAAGGAAATCCTTTAACAATGGAATGAAGTCCAAACTAAACAGAACGGAATTGTTTTGAAGGATGGTTCATTTCCTACTTTTGGCTTTTTACTGTTGATTATTTAGGCACTCATTTCACTTTATAAATGGAAACTGAATCATAGTTTACCACTGGAAAATTATTGGAAATCAGAGTCCATTTGAGTCACAGACACAGCTATTTCCTCTCTGAACAGGAAGACTATGCTCAAATGGTCCTTTTGGGAGCTCTGAATGATAAAAAACCTGTCTCTAGCCTCCATCAAAAAGATCTGCAGAGTGTTTTCATACTTCACTTAGGAAAAAAATTGTCAGGATGTTCCTCTTCAAACATGGGTGAAGGAAAAAGGAAAAGTTAATATACATTCTCTACTTATCTAGACATCATAAAGTCTGTTTGCAAACCTGGAATAAGACAGACCTCCTAGCTTCTGGTTTCTCTCTTTATAAATTCTCAATCTTTATTAATTTTCATATATATACACAAAAAAAGACTGGAAAAGGCAGGTCCATGATGGTAGACACCTGTGAGAGTATTTTTTAAAAAAAATTTATTGTAATATGCAATTCCTTTCTGCTCATCTAAAAATTCTGACAATTTCCAAACAATAAAAGCAGTCCACCCTTTCCCTCAGCATCTGTCCTTCTCTAAGAGTGGAAGAAAATAGGAAAATTTCAAAGTTTATCTTAAAAAACAGGTGCAGGATATTTGTGGTAAGTTCTAAAGTCCAGAGACTGTAGAGGAATATTTTAAGAGTCATCCAAATCTGGTAATCTCAGTGGGTCAGAGATCATAGGCAGTGGGGTTGGGTTGGAAATACTGTGGTTCCTGATGGGATGGAGAAGGCAGTTACCAGCCATTTCACAGGTACTGCAGGGCTGCAGCTCAGACCACTCAAACCCCAGCCATGACAGTATCACATGCACAGAGAAGTTGTTTTCTGTCATGAGGCACTTGATCAAATACTCATTTGTGTGTCCCAGATGCCTACAATTTTCTTGACTCCTTATGAGTGGAGAAACATGGGCACCTTTTGTAACACAGTTTAGTTCCTCTTCAGTTAGATATCCCTAATGGTTCAACCAAATTGCATTTTAAAATTACTTTCTTTTCCTTTTATTTTTCTATACAGGGAGTATAGGTTGACTGTCTTAGACATGAGCACCTACGCTGAAGACCACTGAAGTTTTTGTTTACTTTAATGGCAAATACTTGTCACAGTACTCCAGAAACCCTTTCACAAATATTGAATAGGGTAAAGTGCTCTCTCAGGTCCTCTCCTTCAAAGTAACTTCCCAGTCAGCTGGATCCAGCCTGCACTGTTGCACAGGGCTACTTATCCCAGATGCAGGATTTTGCAGTTACATTGGTAGAACTTTATGAGATTCATGTCATCTGATTTCTCCAGCTTCTGAGGTCCCTCTGAACTGCAGTGCTACCAGAATATCGACTGCTCCTCCCATACCCCCAATCTTGTTGAGGGTGCACTCAATTCCATCACCCAGGTCACCGGGGAGAATGTTAAAATGCACTGACCAGTCCCAGCATTGACCCCTGAGGAAACTGGATGTCCCTTGGGCTTCACAGCACTGAACAAAAACATTTGAGGCTGGCCATCCAGGTAGTTTTCTATGCACTCACAAGTCCAAACACCCTGATTGTATCTTGCCCTCTTAGCCATGGAAAAATCCCTGTTGGTCTCCCCTCACCCACAGAGCCATCTGTCTCTTTGGAGAAGCCAATTAAACTGGTCAGGCACGATTTGTAAATTTGTGCTGGCTGTTACCAGTCTTGTGGCTCCCATTCCTGGACATGGCTTCAAGGAGGATATACTTCATAGTGTTTCATCCTCTCCCCTGCCCAGCTCCAGCCTTGGGCATTGGACACCCCCATCCAGGGCTGGGGACAGACTAGGACTTGGGCTTGTGGGTGGATCAGGCTCCAGGAACTGTGGCTAGGCAGGGCTGGGCCTTGAGTAGCTGAAAACCAGCCCTGCTGTGTCCCTGCTGAGCCAGGGACTGGTGGCCAGAGTAGGCTCCTGGCCTGTGAGCAAGGTGGAAGGAGCCCAAGGGAAGCTGCTAAGGGGTGCTGGATGAGAGGTATCTGCACAGGCTTCAAGATATGGAGGAAATCATGACCAGGAGAGAAAATTACAAGTGTATAAGGGCATAGAAAGACCTCTCTCACAGGAGAGAAGAATGGATGTACCTTGCAGATCCAAATAATATCCGTACTGAGCCACCCTGCCACAGAGAACTTGACCACTGATCTGGTCCTGCTGCAACTGATCCCTCCACAGTCTGGATGGTCAGAGAGGAGAGCCACAGTGGCAGCTGGTGTGCTGCTCATCAGTGCTCACCTGCCCCCAAACAGCTGTCCAAACTGCCATCACACTTTCTACACTTGCACATGCCTTGGGAAGAAAAGCAAGTCATTCTAGTTTCCACATAATTTTTTTTATTCTATTCCCCACTTACAATGCATTTCTGTAGAACAGGTATAAAAATCCTCTGTCATCAATTTCCACAACATTATAACTCAAACTAAGCACTCTGAACAGCCTGATTTCCTGGCCTTTATGCTTACAAGAGAGAAGATATGACTAGAATGTACAGAAGGTTGTACATTCCTGTATGGCCAGTATAATTCATTGCTTGGTGGAAAAATAATGGCTTTGATGTAAGAGATACCAGAATGTCACAAGAATTAATAAAAAAATGTCCATACCTCATATGCTCTCAGGATAAGGCAAGAAAAATAGCTAGGAAAAAAGGCTTTAACTAGAATGATGAATCCTCTAAAGGGAGCATTGTGGCCATTGATAAAACAGAATCAGACAAGAGTATGTGCTATTGTCAACACAAGTTTGGTCCTCTGCATTACTGCACAGGTTTTTTCTCAGTTAAGTTTCTTCTTAGCAGCTGGTGTTGGAGTTATATTTTTGTTTTGTCATGAAAAATGTGTTGATAACACAGGGATTTTTCATTATTGCTGAGCAGGGCTCACACAGTATCAAGGCCTTTTCTGCTCCTCACACCACTCCAGCAGCAAGGAGGCTGGGGGTGCCCAAGGAGCTGGGAAGGGACACAGCCAGGACAGTGACCCCAACTGAGCCAAGGATATTCCATAACATGTGGTGTCAAGCTCAGCATGTAGAGCTGGGGGAAGGGGGGAAAGTTCAGAGGGATAACATTCATCTTCCCAAGTCACTGTTAACATGAAGGTTCTCTGCTTTCCTGGGGATGGCTGAACCCCTGCCTGGCTGTAGAAAGTGGCAAATGAACTCCTTGCTCTGCTTTCCTCCAGTGTGCTGGTTTTGGTCTGCCTGTAACTGTCTTTATCTCTACCCATGAGTTTTCTCACTTTTACCCTTCAGGTCCTCTCTGCCATCCCACCAGGGAAAGAGTGAGCGAGTGTCTGTGTGGGGCTGATCTATCTACTACAGTTAAACCACCACAATTACCAATATCCTGCATTTCCATACCCTCAGCACTGTGTTCAGAGATCTGAATGACATGGGATACTTGTTATAACATGTGCAGAAGCACTTTATCATCTCCTTCCTCCACACCTCCAGTTTAGGAATTTGTTGTCAAATATCAAGGAGATTAGTTTCAAATGTCTAAAACAGATGTGAAGTTATGAGCAAAGATTTTTTTTAGGACATATATAAACCTGCATTTCAAAGACCTTAGATAAAGAAATATGAATCAGTTCAGACCATTCCTGTTTTGCAAAGCTATTTAATATTCTAGACTGCTGGTCTGCGGGCGTCCAAATGGAATGCTAATTATCCACTTTCTTCCCCAGCTAAAAGCTTCACTGAGGCTGACAGAAGGAAAGGCACTAGACTGTTGAACAACAATACCATGCTTTCAGTGTGAAAGACAACTATAAAATGTTTCCTGCAGCCTAATTCTTCCAGCATCAGCTGATCCTTTACTAGTCCCTACTTGACACCAATTAATCTCTCCTCTACAGCTTACTATTCCCCAGGGTCTTAGCTGCTATTCCTTTACTTTATGCTGGATTTAAAATGAAGGTTGGGAAGAACACCTTGAGTCTCAAACACAGCAGACTAATACATTAAAATTCCTACTAATCTGATGAGATATCTTTCATTCCAGTCTTTCCTTGCCCAGCAAAGGTATTCCCAAAATTGCTAGTTACCTGGAAGGTCTCCATCTTCTTTTCCTTAAAACAAATAACCCAACTAAAAAGCAGAGGGAAGTTCACCATGTAATGTAAAAGTTCACATGTGTCAAGCCAAAGAGACACCAAGGTAATATAATGCAAAATTTTACTGTGCTTCCCCACCAAGAGTATTTAGGCTAGATTTTTGGGAGGCCACAATATTTAGGCAAAGTTTGTCAAGAAGTGTAATATTACGTGATACATTTGGAAATAGTCAAGCTTCGGACTTCCCATATTCATAATGTACATACATGAAAGGAATGTACATTATTCTCTAGGAAAACATGTTAAATATTTTGTCAATTTCAATTAATTTCCCTTGGACCATGGTAATCAAAATGTATTTTTATTATGGTTTCTGTTAATAGCTATCAATATCAACATCCTGCAAGAACACTTTTTTTATATATTAGTGTCCTTGAATAATATACAGGTTAACATATATAACATAGCCTATTCATAATGATTTTTTTTTCTATAAAATGCTGGCTTCTTGCAGACATTTAGCACAGATCAGAGTTTAAATACACATTCCACCATTTATTATTAAACTTTGTATTTGATGCTTTTGACAATCAGTCTCTAAGTAAACTAAGCACAAGTTAATAGCTCAAAGATATCTCTAATCACTGGAAATGCACGTTATCATAGCTTATCCTCTAGGTGATAAGTACATGAAATAGACTCCAAGGAGCTACTTTCAGTGTTTCCTCTCTCCGGAAAAGTAAGGATTAATTTGAAATTATCCTTTTATGCCAGCATCACTAAGTATTGAGGCTGCAGCTTCAAGAATTGCAACGCTGATGCAACAGCTTGTTCTGTGAAATAAGGAATTCAGATTCAGGCTTCTGTCTTCCTTTTTCCTCTTCTGCCAGGTCCTGCCCCACACTCCCATTTGGTTTCAATTCTCAGCTGAGAGAAGTCACCAACCTATAAAAGCCCCAAAAACCCCAGAAAAAGATGGATAATTTTCTATCAGATTGTGAAATAGAACTGTTTATGTAACAGTTCAAAAAGTATCTTGGCCAATACAAAGATGGACAGAGGGCTATGATTCTTGGAGCTGGGAGGAAGGCAAGAAAACTTCTGAGATGGAGAAGAGAATGAATGGTCTTTTGGAAAATTCCCTCCATTAGGGCCACACAAGTGTCCATGAAAACACAGGCTGAGATTGCACAGGGAAAAATGGTTCCTCCCAGAGACTCAGGCAGTTCTCTGTAGTCCAGTGTCTCTTTTCATGTTTTATTTATGTTTTCTTCTAAATTTGCATCTCTTCTAAGTATGTCCAGGACAAAAAGTCTGGAGTGACACTGAACCAGAGCATATCCTTCTTGTCCCCCTCATTCTCACAGTTGCACAGCTCATTTCAGTTTGGAGCATTTTTCTGCTTCTTCCCTCTCTTCTGAATCTTTCTGAACTCTCTGGTTCCATCAACTGTCTGAGTTCCTAAGTACAGCAGAAGCATCTACTGATAAAAAGTTTTTAAATAATCTTTCCCATATGCAATCTACAGTGCAACATAAGCATCCATAAGGCTCCTCCTACCAACATTCCCACTTTCTTCCACTTTGCACTTTCAGACCCAAAGGCTTTTTTCTTCACTTGCATAGATTCAGCTCTGCTGATTCTGAAAAATAAAAATATTATTTACACTTCATTTTTATGTGCTCAGTATGAAGAATTGGAACAACAGCTGAGAAACCGTGTTTTGTTTCATGGCCAATATGGCACGTGTAAAACTCATGGAACAGCAGCTGAAAGCCTGTGTTTTTGGTTTTGGGACCAACTTGACATCTTTTAACAATTTTTTTGGGCAGCAATTCAGAAGGCTCTCATACTTCCCCCTCCCCAGACACCAATCTGGTATCTTACTATCTAAGTTTTTTGACACCTTTTGTCTGTAGAAATCAATAAACAAAATCTGAAAATAACTTTCTTTGCAAAAATAAACTGTTATGGAAATTTCTAGTATCATTTTTGGCCAATGTATGACTTTAAAACCAGGGTTTTCATTTTTCTTTGCTTATGTTATTTTATATTTATTATACTTTATCTTAAGAAATTAATTTTTCTTTTGAAATATGAATCTTAATGTGGATATATTATAGGCACATATTTAAGTGAATAATTAGAAAAATTTTACTACAGAGTTTGAAGGGTGATTGCTGAGGGTATAGAAATTTTTTTATAAGGCCTCAGATATTTTTTACATGCCTGTTCCCTTTAATGCAATTTTTAGAAATTTGCTATTCATGAAAGGTGACAAACAACTACCTTATACCAGGAGTTCACTGTGAATTTAAAGCTAGTGCCTCTTGTGCTAATCCTCTGAGCATTTTTAGTCTCCCAGCCACATGTAAGAGATTAACTGTATTGCAGCTTCCATATCTAAAAGCTTTTGTCCAGTAAGGAATCTAATTCTAGGGCAAAAGATATCACAAGTATTTTTTCTAACCAGGGACAGAGCTGAAAAAAACTTTAATTTTACATGGATATCAAACAGTGCTTTATATCATGATAATAACACTTCCTTTTATTTGATGTATCCTAGACTAAAACATACCTGAGAAGGTTGCGGGTATGACTTGAAATATTTTGCTTTCCTTGCTTTTAGTTATTGACATGTCCTGTTCTGCATTGCTGTTCTCTGTTCTTTTAACTGAATATCATAAATAAAAAACAGGGGGAAAAAAAGAAAATTCTTTTCTTTTTGAAAAGAAAGGATTGACACTTTGCTGGCAAATTTAATTTACTTCAATATAACATATTTGTTAGAGTTTAGATTTCATTTTTGAAAGACAATCTCAAATATATCTTCCTGGAGAAAAAGACCATTCCACCATCTCAAATACGTGTACACTGCAGGAAGAGCATGGACTATTATTACATTAATTTAGTTCCTACATTCATTGTTTGCTCACTATGATTATACAGAATTCTTTATAAGATGTAAAGATGTGATTTCATCAGTCCAAGAAGGCTGTCCAGAAGTATCTTTGGTAAGTACAACCATATGAATCTCTTAATGTGGCACCATTTATAGATATGGGATATGCCAATAAGTGAAATGAAATATAAGGGATACCCTGATATGGTGTTGAATTTTGGCCTTAAGAAAAAAATAAATACCCCTTGAGAATGTGGTCAATGCATAAGATACAGAAAAAAATAGCAAACATCTCATTATAGTATAATTGTTCTCCTGTTTCTTCTATGAACACGTACAGGGTACAGACTGGCTGTTGTTCTTTTCCCCTTATAAGTTAAACTTTCTATCAACTTTGAACAAATTTTACTGTTTCTGGTATGCCTCCTGAGCAAACTCCTGTGGGGCAGTAAACACTACGGCATCCCAGAGTTTGTTGCCTCTCTGACAACCTCTAAGTTTTCTGTGCTAGCTCTGACATGGATATCAATATCAATTTTCAAGATAAATTATTTAATTTCCCTTCATAAAACTGTTTTCTAGGCAAGTTACATGAGCTGCTTTGATAAAGGGGTTTTTTTTTCTTTCCAGAGATGTTTCACATCAACATATCAGCCCTTGACATCTCAGGTTAAGCTATCTCAGCATAATCATTGATACTACAGGGTTTGCAGAAAGCAAAAGAAGCACTGTGATGGTTTCAGGTGAAATATTGATCTACCTGACAGGAGCATGTCTGGAAAGTTTCATCTTCAACATTCCAGTGATGCCTAAATTCTTCCCACCTGCTGGAATGACACTGATTTCCAAATTATAAGGTAATTTACAATTTAAAACTTGCATTTAAAAGTCTGTTTGAAGAAGAGGCTTTATTTGTTTCTCGTAACTCTGTAAATTTACTAGTGAGCAAGGGCTGGAAACTGAGATTTTTAAAATGTTTCTAAGTTTCTTTTTCCTGCTTCAGAGAAAAGCTAGGTCCCAGATGCAAACTTCTAAAGTCTGTAAAAGATACCACTTCTCTGTTCTGTGGCTGGGAATGGATAACACTCATTTAATTGACATACATGGCATTTTTTCTACGTTGGGGTAAAAAACCACAAGAGTAGCTTTACTGTTCCAAAACACAGTTCCTTTTTAACAAAAAATCAGGCAGAATTAGGAATATTAATACTGTGTTGAATAACAGATGCACTATGTCAAATGAGTAAAATATTTCTGCCTTGTAAAATTTTCCATGCAAAGAGAACTTTAGAAACTTTACTTGTTTTACTTCTATAAAATTCAAGGTAAGTTTTTTGTTAATAATAATAATAATAATAATAATAATAATATCATTGCTTCAGCACAAAAGGATAGGGTAGGATTAGCTTACAAAGCTGAAATATGTTATGGGAAGTGGAAGAGATAATTTTCCTGGAACACAGAAATCAAGAGCAGATGGAGCTCTCATGAATACAGTATCAGGCATTTCAATAATGGTTGAAAAATGGATCAGCTACAATTAGTTCCTACAAGCATAATGGAACAGGTCTTATTCCCATGCCCCATACTCACAGGTGTATGTGCAGTCCTCAGTAAACCTCTTTCAGTCTGTTTTCTAATATTATCAACTTACAAGAACATGCAAAAATAAATCTCCAGAATATTGGCCAGTGTAAATTCTAAAATGCATTAAATCAATATATAGGAAAGTCTTTGCTTAATTTGATATATTTGCAAAATTCAATTTAGAATTTCTTATTTAATTAATTTTAGGCTCCTTGAAATACTACAAAATACTAGGTTTTTTGTATACATATTCTCAATTGTTCTTCATAACTCCCAAACTTCCTCTCATTTACTTGTAACTACATAGTACAAACTGATGATAAATTATGTGATAGTCATCATATAACATCCCATTTTTGACAAAAGAACTATTATTATCTGCTACACCCATTTTATGTTAATATAAATCTGTAAACTTCAAGAAAGTTACAGAGCTCATTTATGCATGAGGCCTGATCTCTTTCATCTTCATTGATTAGGAGAATCAGCTAATACCCTCTTATTTGCTATACTTATACATATATATATATATATACATATATAAAATATAAATTTATATATTACTAGCAGATCATTTGAGTATATATGTCAGCTGAGTTGTGTGCAAGGGCAGTTGATTTTACCCTTAAACTAAGAATAGAATCAATTGTGGAAATAATTTTGTAGTCCATGATCACATTGAATTTATCCAAGGTTTTTAATAAAACATTGGCTCCAGTAGAAATATTTCCCAGTATTCTAAAACAATCTTTAAGGCATTGTTCTGGAGGAAATTATGGGACTCTTCAGAAGACCAATTTGAGTAAATCCTGCCTATTTAGAAAACTGGGATATTCTGTAAGTGTACAGTAAGAATTTTCTTCACTAGCTTAAAATAAAAACTGGAGACATCAATGCTTGAGGTAGTCATCCACTTTAAGCTTTTCATTAGAGGGATGCAAGGGCAAGACTCATCTGGTCTAGTTTATACTGAAATCAAATGCATTAAGTATGCCAATTTTTTTCCCCAGAAACTATGAAGGGAGTGAGGATGACTAGCTGACACATAAATGTCTATATCCTAGATAATAAAACCAGTTGCTATGTCTCCCACACTACAGATCTCAAAGAATTACCCTTGTACTCAAGCAACAAAATAGAACCCCATTTTCAGGTTATTTCTAAAATGAGGGGGAAAATCATATGTACAAGTAGTACTTGAACTATAATAGGAGAACAGTTAGAATTGAACGTGAGCAAAGCTGGACAGACAAAGAGGCACTGGTTAAAATTTTGGAATGAAAGGCAATTTGTAACAAAATTTCTCAAGGTCCTATTGTGTGTCTGACTTTATTCATTTTATACAAAAATTATTTGTGCGCATGATTAAGAGACTAACAGGGCCTCGCTATGAAAACCACACTGTACTGCAGGTGGTTCTTCATGACACAGCAAGGAGGAAATGTGTCTCACATTGGCCAACCCAGATATTTAAGGCACTTTCATCACTGAGAACAGGAGTTGGACTTTGATGATCCTTTTGGGTCTCTTCCAGCTCCTGATATTCTGAGTTAATGTCCATCCATCACCACTGTCATTACTATTAGTCACCCCAGAAGGCCCAGAGAAGAACAAGTAAGGGATGTAATTTTATCATCAAAAGTTACATTCTAAATAGAATTTTCTATAAAATAAGTTTTCATCATCTTGAAATAGCAGAAGGCAAGAAAGACCTGAATATCCTTATTCTGTCAAATAGTGTCATGTGACTATAAGCAGGCAAAAATAATCCTAGTATGCTTCAGGCAAAGTGATAGAAATAGAGACGTGTTGATGCCATTATATAAGGTGCTAGAAAATTCTCCTCTGAAATACTGGATCCAGTCCATGTTCAAAGACTGTGAATTTAAACTAGAACAAACTTGGAGAATAACCTCTATATAGATCTGTAAAATAAAAGTTGAGATAATGTATATGAAATATCATAAATATCTGTAAGCACACATGGTGAAAACCACCAGAGAGAAAAAAAAGAGCTCTTAAGTTAATAGATACTGTTGGCACAGTAGCAAAATGGTGTAAAGCAGTAATGAATACTTTAAAACTGCAAGTTAGGAGATTTCTAATACCAGGAACAGCTTTCAACCAGAAGCAGGAGGGTGAGAAATCTTAGCCAATTTTATAATGAGTCTTGCAGAATTTATAAACAGGTTTCAGTTGCCTGTAACAACAGGGAGCAGGGCTTTATGACCCACGAAGTTTTCTGGCCTTATGCCCAAAGATGCAGAAGGCACTGGTAAAAGAAATTCTGCTTGTTCATTTAAATGGGAAGTTTTCAAAAAACTTTTATAGGTATGAACACTGGTAATATGTTTACTTTCATGGTATTAAATGAATGCACTCATTGGTCACTGTTATTTTGAAAATCTTGCTATACTTTAGCATTATTTTAAATTGTAACAGTAAAATTAGTTGTTTACATTTATAGTTGGGCTGTAAGGGGCTTGAGTGTCAGGTGTGCTTCTTATTGTTCATATATGTATTCATAATAAGACAAAGGAGAAAGGAGAGAGGCTTAGCTTGTTTTGTTTGGGTTTTTTTTCCTGCCCTTTGGCTTTTCCTGTGTTGCTGTTTGTTGAAACAGCTTTATTTACTGCATGATAATGTTTCACCTTTGCTCCTGAGAAAAGTAGAGCTCAAGCCCTCCAAAGGCTCCATAAGTTACATTTTTAAGTATTAAACATCTGTAGGATGCCATGTAATTCATTCTGTGTGTTTTGTTTAAGGTGATTTTTGCCAACATTCATTTGTTTATTTATGTTTAATGAGGAATGAAGTTAATTTTTATAAAAATTAATAAAATCAGGAAACTCACGTAAGTTATTTATTACTATAGAAGTAATTTTAAAAGTCTCTTCAAAAAAGCATAAGTAAAAATCCTTTCCTTGCTGCTGTCAGACAATATGTTTTCCAGGTCTGGTTACAGGTGTTAAGAGTAATAGCCATGAGATGTTATTAATTATTTCAATATCAATGAAAATAATGTAATAACAACAATAAAATAGTAATTAGTATAACAACAATAAAATAGTAATTAGTGATATCTTACTACAGGTAAGCACAGTCTTATTTTTATCACTACCTTCTACTTTGACTTTCTCTTTCTCCTTTTTCTTTCCAGTTAGCTTTTGTTTTCCCAAGTCTTTTCCAAATTCAGTCTATATAGATCCGGCTTGAGGTCACAGAAATTAAATGGTGAAAAAGCTGAAATCACTGGAACAAACATGAATTCCATTTATATTCATCTCATTGAGGACAAGGTCCTACACAAATAATAAAATTGTTCCAGTATTGATCTAGAAGACTGGGCTAGCAATGGCTGGAGATGGAGTATGGTACTAACTAAAATTAGGATTTAAATAAGCAGTGGTGATACTTCTGTGTTTGAGCAGAAAAACACCACAAGCAACATCTGCTTTCTCAGATAACTCCTATCATTCTTTCTCTGAAAGAAGAAAGGGTACGGAAGACTTAAAAGCTGTGGAAAAAACAAAAATATATTAGGTCATTTGGCCCAAATCCCAGATTAAGATAACCACTGCCCCTAGAAGAGAACCCTGAATTCCCAGCTCTCAAGGAGTCATGCCAGCCACTGGGAAGCTCCATTACTTCAGAGTTGGTTTAAAAGAAAGTAACCAAGAAAAAGAATCCAAGATTCCAAATTCCAGAAAGAAAAGCTTTTACTTTGTCTTCTAACTCTGAGGAGGTGTGCTGCAATTTTTTAATGCATTTCTAAATCTAGTTCTTAGGCAGTGTATGTTATAGTACTTTAATGCTGTTTGATTTTTAGTGAATTAAAAAGTGACCACTATTGCAAAAAGGATGAGTACCTTTTCCATTACAGGACACCAAATTGCTTTGTACCAGTGTACAGCTAAAGTGTACATAAAATCTGCAGGCCATCATTAAGTGTGTGTGCAGATGTGTACTACACAAACAGGTATGCCCATAAAACAGGTTGCCATTTACCCACATCCAGCTGGTCGTTACTGCATCTTTGGCAGAATTTATTACCCCCACTTAAATTTGCTTACAGAGATGCTCACATGAGCACTTTGTATCTTCTGAAGTACATGAACTGAAATATTTTGGCTAATAGATCTTGGCAGATTCAGCTCATTAGTACTTGAGCAGAACAGGCACCAGACACATATGAGCACTGACTGCATCCAGATCAGAAAGAAATAACCTGGTTGTTGTTTCCAAGTGATATATCTTAACAACACATTGACACAGAGTTTAATTCTTCACCAAATCTGAATGACAAATTTCGAAATGACAAATAGGAGGAGGCCTGAAAGAGACCTTAACAGGCCATCTCATCCCTTTCTATCTCCATATTTTTATGTCATTTCTGGCAAGTTCTCGTCCAGCTTGTTTTTCAATAACCTCCAGTGACGGAAACTTCACTGCCCAGGTGATGCATTCCAGTGCTGCACTAACCTTTCTGTTAGGAGGTTTTTCCTGTCATCTGATCTAATCTCCCTTGTACTAATTAGAAACCCTTGCTGTAATCACAATACATTTTTCAGTTGGTCCACATCTCTCCTGAACTGTGCACAAAATCAGACATTAGTGCTCCAGCTGACACCTTACTAATGCCAAATACAGCAAATATTTCAGCTGAATTAGAGAGAACACTCCTATTTACTTTTTTTTTTCAGAAAGGCATAACATTCTTGACTCTTGTCCAGCTTGTGAGCCACAGTAACTCTCAGATCTTTTTGTTTAGCTAGACATTTTTCAGAATTTGCTCACAGAGAAGAATTCCCTGTGTGTCATTTTAGAATTCTGTCTGTTTTCTCTGTGGAAGTTTTGAAAGACTCTGATCAGCTTGACCTAATTATATAGTCTGCAATGAGCCAGAGACTGGACAGGTGGCATCCTTAAAACCCTCTCAACTTGAAAAATTCTACAATTGTCTTCCTTTTTGAGATAATTTTCAACTTGGATTCTATTCTACTCTGTACTCAAAGGCTGTCCATCTTGTTTGATTTGCAACTTTAATAAAATGATTATATCTTGCCTTTTGATTATCACAAAAAACTTCGCACAGTTTTTAATCTAGGACAGACCCTTTTATTCCAAAATTGGATATATTTTTCCAGATTGACTATGAACCATTGCTAAAATACTCATGAAATGTGGTAACTGACATGTAACAGTAGCAATTTTCCCTGCTCGACCCAAGTTAGACATAAGTGTATGAAGTCTGAAACCCTCCCAATAGCAACATATGTTAACCAGTGGCTTCTTCTCCAGGATAGATCTGTGCTCTCCCCAGACTTTTATCCTCTCCCAGAAGATCTAAAAGAAATGCCATCAAAATCCAGGTCTTTCACCTTCCTTCCCAGAGAGGTATGATGTCTCATCTCTTCAGTGTTATTCCTGGCACTATTACAAGTTCCTATATGGATGAACATCAGCATGAAGCAGTAACTACTGGGGCAGATGAACCTCAGAAAATTCTTCATACTGATGCCTTGGGAAGGCTGACCTGAAACAGAGACTGGACAGAGCTAGAGAATAAAGTAGGTATTTATTGAAGGGCCCCCAGGATCCACCTTGGGCAGGAAAAGAGCCTGACCAGGGTGGAGACAAAATGGCTGACCAGTCACAAGATCTTACATTTTTATAAGTTTGGGTGCATTTGCATATTGGGGCTTTATTGTCCAATTACATCTTTGTGGGAGTGCATTTTTTAATTTTAGGTTTCATTCATAAGTTAATGTTCTTTTGTAAAATGGTTTGTTCTCTGTACCCCAATTTCTGTTACCCACGTTTGGTTTCTCCCTGAGTTTTCCCCGCCAAAAACAGTTAACTGTCCATCACTTCACAGACAGCCACCTGTTGCTGTCTGTCATTTTGGGGTCACTCCCCATTTCTGGAAAATTTTGAGAGAGGCATCGAGTGATTGGACAGAATCCTGATTGTCACCTTCTAATGTTCATTGTATGGTTGTTTTGTATGTTTGTTTATAATTTGAGCTACCTCCCTGTAAAACCTCATTGGTCCCCTTTTTCTGTAACACCCCCAGTTATAAGGTCTGACCCGAGAGCTAGCCGGGATCTTCGGGCACGCTGGCTCTCAAGGTGAGGACCCCACGTCGGGGTTCCAATAAACTCGTTTGACCCAGCCGTCCCAGAGTCCCCCCTTTTTCTTTCCTCCAGCCATCGCCACGCAGGAGCAGCCCGAGCGAAAAAGAGCCCACTGAAAAGATAGATTGTTACCTCTGCCAAGGCTAGCTGGCTTGAAAAACAGGCATGGCAACACATCTTCAGGTTGTGAGGTCTCATCCTTCTTGTTTCTCCCTTCAGCCCACCGTTGTTTATGCTGTTGGGCCTGAAAGTTGTCCTTGGTCTTCAGCAGGAAAAGGATTTGTTTTGTCTACCTTCTCTATGGAGAGAGCTTACTGGCACTTAATATGAGCCTCAGAACTACATCCTAACACTTAAGGCATCAGTAACATCTTGGATTAAGAGTACTGTCAGAGTATGCAGCTAATGGAATGTCAAGGCCAGTACTCATGCATCACTTCCACTCACATAGGACTCAACTGCTAAATAATTGTCTTTCACATTGTCTTTACAGTTCTGCACTGCATCTCAAGGCCTCTTGCTCCTTTACTACTGCAATGATAAACCATACGCTCTCAGTACCACCACACTTGGTATTATGGAGGTAGATTCTGCCTTAAGTAGAGAACATCAGACTCTAAAGAGCAACCAGCTGTAGTCAACTTCAAAAACCCCTTTCCTCTTTTGCATTCCCCATAGCTTCCTATGGGACCATGTTTCTTCTAATTAGATCTGACAGTCAATGATTGCAATTAAAGACATCCACGCTGGTGTGATGCACCTCCTGTTCTCTAAACCTCCTTGTGGAAACAAGGAACAGTCTTGCAGCTTTAAACAGTAGCCTGTTTTTTTCATGACTCAGCTGCTACAGATTCATGCAAGCTCACCAGCTCCTAGGTTTCACACCAAAATGATGGCCTTGGTCCTCAAAGTGCATCATTTCTTTGCTCCTGTACCCCAGCAGCAGAGTTCTGGGAATAAGGAAGTGATTTCTTTGACATCTCTGGTTTGGTTGGGAGATGCAAATGCATCCAAGACTTCATTTCTTTACAGCTTTTACTTGACATAACAAGAAATTAATGAATTTTCTCTCACCTAAAAGCCTGTTTCTCCAGTTTGAACATGGTATCTAAAAACTGAAGTCATCATCTCAAGACTATTACTTTTTAGGTGTCAGAGTAATGAATGACAACTCAACTATACGAATGTATAGATACACAGTTGGTAAAAAACAGAAACAGTCATGTGATGAAAAAGGGTGGAGAGGAAAAAATTAAGAGCTTTTTTACTGTGTGTAAATCCAGTCCAAAGTTCCACAGAAAAATTAAGAGAAGAAACAATAACTGTGAGAGTGTGGCTTTGTAGCCACTGCTCAGGTGATGTCAGGGATACCTGTACTGGACTAACAGAAGATGTACCAAAGGTATATCAAAATGGCAGAATGGATACCTCCTTGTACATGTAGTTTCTTTTCTAGAGGGATTGAGGTCTGTTCAGGCAGCTTGTGGCATTCAGGGAACACTGTTAATTTCTGCTTCTGACATCAAAAACATCTTCTTGAAAGATCCCTAAGACACCAAAAAGGACAATCCACCTCTCTCCTTCCTGCACTCTCGTTAGATAATTTAATTTGGAAAAGGTGATGTGATGGTTCAGATGTTTTCTTTTCTTTGCATTAGCTGAAATGACTTTGGAAATGACATGAGATTGTCTTCACTGAGATTTGTTTAAGAAGTTGAATGTAGGAAGCAGAATTCAAAAATTATGATCTTTAAAATTTGAAGATTTAAATCTTTTGGGAATTATATAAGTACCTGTTATTTCCATAAATTATAATTTGGGACATTTTGAGACAATTGTTCTCAAGAAAACTTGTAAAACTACTCTAAAACTTAGTAAAATTCAGCTGTCTGTGTATGCAGAACAATGTGTTTATTTGCTAGGGGGGGAAAAAAAACCATAAAACTCTTGGTACTAGAAGGTTTTAAATTCTCATTTTTCCACCCTCCCTTACTAAATCCTGGATCAGCCAAACCTGTATGTCTTTTTGTCTAAGATGAGTGACAGCATTGGAAACCTAACCTCATCAACATGCTGTAAATGGTTTGAATTAATTAATTTCCTCTGGAAATCTGTTGTATCCTGCATTTCACTTTAACCCCCTATGAAGAAGGCCCAACATGGAAGTATCAGCACCATAAGCACAGCTCGGTGACAAGTTTGTTGTTAATGAAAAATGGTTACTGTTCCACATGGAAGCCCATTGATGTTGATAGGGCCACTGCTCCTGTGAGCAAACATCTGGTCTGTGTTACATGCTAATTATAATTCTCAGTTAATATTTTTGGACATTGCTATTGTTGGTAATTTATTGATGTTACCTGGGTGTTCTGCAAAGCTGTTTTGATGTACAGAAAGCATATTTATTTTGTAATAATTTATTAATATTACTTCAACTTATATTGTCATGTTGGTGGGGTTTGTAAAGACACACATCATTAATATCTACATTTTTGTTTAAGCCCCATTTGGTTCTCTTAAATGTTCCCATTTGAAGAACACTATAACTGTTCATTTGTGTGTTCTGCGCTCAAATCTGCCAAGATGTGGTAGTAGAAGTACATGTAAAGAAGACTTCTCCACATCCAAAATAACATTATAAAACTAAGCCTCAGTAATCCACATCATAAGAGTAAAGGGACTGGAGACAAGAAATATCCATGCTGTTGCAGTTTAAATACTTGCCTGCAATGTCTATATTTGATGGTAGTTGCACGAGCAGCTGATTGCTGACTGGTGCTGATTGTTCTGATAGAGAGGTTTTTTTTATAAAATAGCAAAATACATCTTATATTTATTTGATAGTAAGGAAGGAGCTGCCATCTACCAAACATTTGTAAGTAAAACTATATTGAAACCCATGCTGGTAATATAACAAATGATAAAAGTTAATTAGAATGTTCTGGCAGTTCAAGCAATAGTGAACTTAATTGATTAAACTGAAGAATTGCACTGCTTGAGAAAAAAGGTGTCAGCATGAAGATCCTGTTAGATCAAGCAGGACCCTTAGATAGAGCAACAAGGGAAGAAAGAACTCAAGAGTAATTACACTAGTACAATTTTCCATCTGGACATTTGGATTTTAGTGCATAGGGAGGTAAAATAGTTCATGAAGTCAGACAGGTGGAGGCAGAGAATGGGAGTAAGAGTCAGGGAGTGGGGGCCGAGAAAATTCAGAGTGGATATAAGTTAGATGAGGGGCAAAGTAAGAAAATAAACTGTGTGTGGAGGAAGGAGTAGGACCTGGCTTGACTCCCAGGTCAGGCTGGGAACCAGGCGAGGGGAAACTTCCAGACTGGGTTAAGTGAAGACTTTTGGAACAGCAGGCAAGAATCAATGTACTCTGACCCTGAGAATGGCTGGACTAAATGGATTGAGAAGAGATGCACTAGGGATAAATTTCTTTCCTAATTTTATAGGACATTACATTGTATCTTTAGTATTTAAATGTGGGGGGATAGTGGTGAGATATGCACTGAAAATCTAGTTCATCAGAAGGGGGGCTGTGGTTTGAAACACATTGTTAAGCAATGATGAGATCTTGAACATCCTCTTTTATAAAGAATCCTTGGTTGCTATGGAGGCAGTTTCAAAAGTTCTTTGTTACAATATGTGTTTTCTGCTAATAAAAAAAAAAAAGAAAAAAAAAAAGAGGTCGCACATTTTTGGCTCAAAGTCGATAACCTAGAAATAAAAAAAAAAAATATCACTGAAGGGGTGAAGAATCAGAAAGTCAGGCAAAAGCATGCTGCCCATAGGGAAAAGACAATATGTAACTATGGAAAGGGTAGACAGGTAGGAAACAAAGAGTGCACATTTTAAAAATAGTTTCCACTTTTTGCTGGTTATCTATTTGCAGAATGAGAACAAACTTCATGGGGAGGGGAAGGGCAAGCCTGCTCTTGCAGTCAGAAAATCAGACCTATGCAAACTAAGGATGAACTGAAAGCTTCAGAAAAATCCATCTGTTCCAGAGGGCATCTTTCTTACACTGCTCAGAAAGGTGTCTGAGCAGTTTTCAAGGAAGGAGAAACAGGCAATTCATCTCAGGGTGTTTCTCTTTTCTTACTCCACAATACCAAGGGACTGTGTTTAACATTAGTCTACAGTTCAGGCTCTTGTGGCTTAAAGAAAAGGAGAGCGGAAGGTGTGGGCTTGCTTTTTATACTTCTTTTAATGAGTTAGCAACCCCTGGTCGTGTGTCACCAGGGAAAAACCTGCCTTGGCAGTTCAGTTTCATCCTGGAGAAGCTGTGTTGCTTCTGGGGAGCACTGCTATCAGAGAGGATCCTGCACAGTCAGCATGAGCTCTCCTGCTGAAGAGCAGGGATACTGGAGCAGGGATGGCATCCTCCAAGCAGCAAGGGCCCATTGGAACTGCCTGCACTGCTGTGAGAGGCACAGCCCCATTGTGTGTTCACATCTGAGGCTGGGGAGGAGGGGCACACACTGCTGTGAGAGGGGCCCTTGTGGGTGGACTGGGGCTGGAAAGCATATGTGAAAAGCAGATGTGGTGTGTGTTCCAGAGTGTGACAGCAGGGGCTTGGGAAAGAAGTCTCAGTAATGACTGTGTTAAGATATTTTAATAAAGAAGTTACCTAGTGTAAATAAATCCATATGTTTTGTAATCCATAGTCTCATTCTGCTTCAGCATCTGGCAATGTGGGGATTTAGCAGTGATAGAATTAATGGTATAGCTTCCTACGATATTTAATGGGGAGTGGAAAACAATTAATGACTTATTTTAAATGACAGTTTCAAGAATAGTCTTCATTAAGGAAGGCTCACAATTAAAGGAGATTATGGTTGCTAAAAGCCAGGAAGAATTAAACTAAACAAGAACAACTTGGAAGAGGGATCAACATGCTTAAGTAGTTTGTCTTTATGTATTATTATAACTAGGAAGGCTCAAAACTTGCTATAGAATTGATTTGGGAAAGAAAAGAAACGCTTTGGCTAGATTTGGTTTTCTGTTCTAGAAGTACTCATCTGACTTTTATTCAGTTTTGCCAATCCTTTTCTACCCTCTTCATTCCCTTTCCCACAACCAAGAAGCAACTTTGTCAAGAAAGAGCAAGGAATGGACATGGAACAGGTGGTGAGGGGGCTTTTTGCTAGAAAATACTGACAAAAGTGTTTCTAATTTGCTTGCTTTGCCAGTGAACTTTTTCAGAAATAAATAACCAGCTATGTCCTCAATCTCTATGGATATACTAGGTCAAGTAGCTTGTGCACAGAGTTCCTGTTTGCCTCTAGTTCTAACCCTGCAAAACCACAGAGTCATAAAATGTTAAAGGGCTGGAATGGATCTAAAGATCATCTGAATTTTTATTTCAAGGAAACAGGGCACAGCTTCTAGAGGAGTGTTGTCAAGCTATTGTATCTCTCTTTTTTAAAGTAGATAGTTCTTTAAAACACTCACTGAAGAGACCACTGGAAAGAAAACTGAAAACTACCCCTTTTAATCATTAGGAGTCTGGTCATGAATATGTAACTCTGCTCTTTTTCCCTGACTTTTTCCTTTCCCTGGAAATGAGGTCAGTACTATTCATCATTTTCTTAAGGTTGACCACGTCTTAGATTATGTGGGATGCCTCTGAGATAGTTTTGAAAGCATGCAAGTTCATAAGGAGAGTGATAGTTGCAGTAATACTTCAGCACACTCAAGGAAGCCTGTGACTCCTCTTCAAAAGGGATGGGACACTGCCAAAGGGGTTTAAAAAATGTTGTCCAGAAAGCTGTTTATCATTTCTATAGTTATCTGAATGTCCTTGTTGATGAAAGTGTTCTACAATTTTCAGTGTTCACAATTTCATACATCTATGACTTTCCTAAGGGAGAAAAATATCTGCAAATTTAATACAAAGTAAAAATGTGAAATAGGAACATTCATAGCTTGCTAATCATCACTATAATAACCAGGTATCTTCTCAGGAATTATAGTTGCCTAAGGGCCACAAAGTTGCTCAGCTATTTCCTACTGGTTTTGCCCCTTCAGGAAAAGGAGTGTCAGGACCTTCCTCTTCCCACTGGCTGGTTTGAAGGAGGGTGGGTTTTAGGGAAATAACAAAAGAGAATGAAATGTTACGTTGTTTTCATAGTTTTGCTGCCAGTAGCTAGCCCTAGGGGAGACAGGCATATTGGTAGTTAGAGCTTTGCTGCGGCAGAGATTTCTGAATTTAAAGAAAAGCTCTTGTTCTTCACTCAGCCAGACACCCCAGAGGCTTCACTGGATACAAAACAAACGTGCTGCATGCCGCTACAATTTTTGACATTCATGCTAGCTTGAACTTCCCCTGAAAAAAATGCAGTCCTACAAGATTTCTAAAAGAAAATTATTCCTGCCCCACTGCAGCCGGTGAGGGAGGGCGTGTGGGCTCCACTCCGCTCCTGCGGGGACAGCGGGCCGGAGCTGTGAGGGCCCGGCACGGCCCTCCCGGGCCCCGGGCCTGTTGCTGCGGGCCACGGCGCCCCAGGCACCCAGGAACAGCGGCCAGATGGATCCAAGCAGCACAGGCTCCTTAATGGACACTGCCCTGTTGGGAGATTAGTGCGGCAGAACGCTGCCATATGCCTCCCTGCTCCAACAAATCCCCTCTGCTCCCCTGACACACATAGACAAACCCTTTTCCCAGGCAACCTGCAGAGCAGGAAAGCATCGGCCTTTGAGAGACTCCTGGAATGAACCCTGGTCTCTCTGGTGTTTTGCTGGATGCACAGGACTCTGAAAACAGGTCTTGCTGTCAATTTATTTAGGCCCTTCTCCTTCTGTTCCTGTGAGCTCTGATGATCTCCTGATTTGGCTTCAGAGATAGTGGTGGGTGGTGAGGATACACTCACCTTCTCCCAAGATGCAGAATATTGGCCAGCACTAGCCAAGTTGCTCTGATGTCCCTGGAACGTTGCATTCTCTGCAGCGGTTAATTTGTATGGGAAAATTTGTGCAGCTTATTTACACTTACTTATTTACACATGTCACCGATCTATCTGGGTATTGTAATCCCTGAATCATACTGGCGAGGATGTTTCTGTGCTTATTTTTCACCTCTTTGTGGCATGGGACATGGTCCCCTAAGATCATTCAGAGGGTTTAATGAGTCCCAGCACCTTCTCAGGCACTGTCAGTCTCCTCTCAGTCTCCACTTTCTGTGCCACTTTGTCATTGCAGCTTTTGGTCTCATACTGCAGATCTTCAGTAACTTCACATGGTGGTGGAGATGGGGTTGCAGAGACATATAGAATAAGACCTTCCTAACTAAGACATCTCATGCATGGTTTCCTATAGTTCATAGAACCATAGGATCACAGAATCATAGAATGCTTTGAGGTTGGAAGGGCCCTTAAAGATCATCTAATTCCAACCCCCCTGACACAGGCAGGGATGCCAACAGTTTTTATGGTTTGGCCTTGCTGACATAGATGGTACTTTCCAGTCCCAGCATAATAAAAGTAGTAAAACAGGGCCAAAATTGGAATATTAGTAGTACCTTTAATGTGTTGTGATAAAGTAGCAGACATGCTACAGGGAGACACACCATACATTGTTAATGGCTTTTAAGACATTGCCACTCCAAGAGGATTCCTCTAACCTGGGATCCTCTGAAGTCACTGAAGTCACTGTTATCTCATCCATCAGTGATGACAGGCAAGGCAAAAATTGGCCATGCTTTTAATTTTGTCATCTCAGTAAGATTTTTGAATAAACATTTCTCAGGATGCTGCCTCTTCCAGGACAGCCTTTCCATCTTTTAAGGAGCTGACAAGCACATATCTAATCCTTCTAGGCAGAAATAAACCATGTTCCTCAAACACAGTTGTTGGAGTAATGTCTATTGTCTGCAATGTCTATTATTTTTAATGTGAACAGATTTATCTGAAGAGAATGAAAAAATACTATCCATTTCTTCTTTATCTCACTGCAGTTGGAAAAAAGAGATGTCAAATTTGCTCCTTCTGTGCTTCTGGTCTTTTGCACAAATGCATTTTCCTAGAATTTTTTTACTATTATGCCCTAGGGAAGAGTGCTAGCAGAATCCAAATATTTGTATGTTTATTATTCTCTGCACATGTATTTTCCATTAACATCAATAGAATTTAAACGTGTACATAGGGAAAGGAAAACAAACAGTTAATGATCTAAGTGAGAGAAAGGGAAACATAGGGCCCCCAGAAATCCAGTTATCTGTGGGGGCAGGGGGGTAAATTATTTTCTTGAATTAATTATATCTAATAGAAGTGGAAAAGACCTGATGGGCTTGGATCATTTCCCCCTGCCCTCTGCAGGAAAGGGATTGTATCTATATTTGTCTCTCACTCTCTGTACATTATCTACTCTTGGAGACCTTCAGTGACAGTGAATCAAATGCCTTCAGAGCCTTTTCATTGGCAACTAATTACCATGACTGTCAAGAAACATTTTCCTGATGTGCAACTTTAGAAAGAGAACTGCTTCCTCAGCTTGGAAAATACATGGCGAGTTATTTGTGTAGTTAACTGTGACAGAGAAAGCAAAGATGTAGGATTAAGTGATCATAGAATATCTCAGATGGGAAAGGACCCATAAGCATGATCAGGATGCTCCCAGAAGGAGAAGTACCTCCTTGCAGGTCAGCCAGTTTCAGAGTGTCCACAATGAAGAACTCTGAAGCATTATGAAACCCACAGCTTTACTTTAATTTATGTCCCTGTGAAAGGAGATCAAAATTAACCAAGTCCATCTCATAGTGAAAGAATATATATTGCAAAGTTCATTGTGTCCAAAAATCCCAAATAAACAAAGAAATGGTGAGTACTGAGTCACAGCAAGTTCAGTGTTGGTGTAAGCAGTGGAACAATCAAATCTGAGACACTTAAAGATTTTTGGATCACTTCCATAGACAGAAAATTAGATGACAGAACAGCACAGCAGTACTATTCCCTGCCATTCCAGCCCTTCTAACATTTCATTTGGTGACCCCTCGTGTCTCATTTAAACCAGTGGCAAGACACTTGTGCAGCTGGAGCACTGCAGCTGCTGGTGCTTTCCCAGCACTGTATCAATGATGTTATCAGTGCAACCAAGCAGCTAATGGGCACCAACACATAGCATTGGGAAACTGGACACTGATGCAGATGACAGACTCTCAAGTGACCATGGAAAAGATATTTCTTCTCAAGGAACATTTGAAAATATTTGTTTGTCTGAATTTAATGAAGTTAACACCTTTAAGAGCAATGAACTATTCTGTCTGGAGGCAGGCATTCCCAAAAAAGCAGAGGTGGAGGAGGTAAATATGTCCCTATTTCCCCTTTGGGAGGGGTTGTATCTTTTAGACAGAAATCTTTCTCAGCTTCAACAGTGGTTAGTCAGGAATGTATGTCAGGTGTGGTAAAAGCCAAGAGAAGTTTTCCCCTCTGTAAACTTAGCTAAGCTCATGCTACCTTGGAATTTCACTGTAGCGTCCAGCCAGTCTATTTTTCCCATTTCATTAAACTACCAGTAACAATGTTAGGGGAACTTACAGGAAACAGGTAACTGTCTCATTTCTTGAACAGCAGCTGACCTGTATACTCAGAGGAAAAATAAAGCTTTGATGTCAGGTTAGGAACAGAGAAGTACATTTGACTGTCTAAGCTCAAAAGGACAGATAAAGTTGAAGAAGAGCCTTGGTGAACTAATACAATTAAGGATATTCATGATGTGATAGTGACACTTTTATTAAAGGGTGAAAAGTAATGCTTTACTTTGGAAATATAATTTTCCCTGATATTTTAACTGCTATATCTCTGGGATGATCATTATCCTTTATTCACTTCTTAAATTCATTATTATTTTTTCACAATGGAACCTATTGAGGTTTCCATGGTATATTTCTAAATTGTTCTTGAAGGAATGAAGCAGAATATAGTCATTCAGAACAAATGAGAACTGATAATTAAGAAGAAATACTTCAGTAATTGCAAGGTGGTTCATTTAAAGTAATAAAGAGAATCAGTTGTGATTGATCCATTCAAAGTCATAGTTTATTTTTACAAATTGGATTTGATTTCTGGCTAGCTGGGAACAGGGAAGTGATCTCAAGGCTGCAAGAACCAGATAAAGAATCCAAATAATGAATTACTTGCATTCAACCTTTGTTTATTTTCAAGGGAGAGTCGTTGTTAATGTAACAACTTTGCACCAGGATTCCATTAAGATTTAAACAGCTTTTTTTTTTTTTTTTTAATGGGATCTGGAGATATGTTTTTATTTCCACTGACCAATTCTATTGCCTATCAGTCAGACTCTATGCATAAATACATGCAGTGAAGCAAACCAAAATCTCCCAAAGATGGAAGCATGAGAAGGCAAAGGAAAAGAAGTCCCTGCTAGTTCTATAGTTAGAAAACAGTTACAAGCAAGAGTGATGGACACAGGCAGGCTGCTATCAGAATTACAGAACCTGGAGTACTGATTTTCACATTAATGATCCAACAATTTCACAGAGTTTTTGTTCATAGATTTCATGCATTGGTTTCTACACCTAAGGAACAATTTGAATGAACGAAACTCAGAATGATACAAACTAGGCAAAACACCATCTCAGTTGCTGAATTAAGGCCACATATCTAGATTTTCTCCCTTCTTTATATGATGACTGAGAAGAGTCCCAGAACTCAAAAAGGCAGTGAGAAACCTCATACACTGAGTAAGAAGCTACTTGGAATCCCCACTTTCTGAAATTTCAGCCTGCTTTGAGATCCTTAGCCCAGCTCCAAGACACCTCTTGGTGTATCTGAATCCAAAGGTAAGGATTCCCAAAGGCAGTTTCCTTCTGGAAAGAAACAGTTCTTCTATCATTTTACTGAGTAACATTCTGCAACTTTCTTGGTGAAGATAGGCCATTTTCTAGGAAAGATGGTAAGTTTAGCAGAGTTGTTTTTTGCCTTAGAAAAGTAAAAAAAATCTGGAAACAAACATCTTAAGAATTGATAAAACACCTTTGCTATGATAGAGGTCAGAAAAAAAGAAAATATGTAGAAAAAAAATCCTGCTTTTGAGCTATCACTTTCCTGAAAGAATTTTAATTGTATTTTGTTTATCAGTGGTAATAAACCTCCCTATATATTAATGCAGAAGGATAAAGTTAAGTATGTTTTCCTACTTTCTCGTATCTGTGAGATCATTGCTACTAAACTTGTAAAAATAATTACTGAAAATTAGTTGTCCATAATGGGATTAAGGGACTGTACATGTAAAGGTATTTGGGGGAATTTAATTATGTGTAATTTGTGGCATTTTTGTTTGTCCAGTCAATGAAACCTGATTTTTATACATCTTTACCTGTTGCTCTTTCTTTTTAACATCCATCTCTTTCATTGGAGAAGGAACACGAGAAAAAGTGATCAAACACCATCTTCAGAAGCAGTTTTTGCAGGATGATTTGTCAAGCACAATGAATGGAACATTTCATTCTGTTAAGTGAAAGGAATCTTAATTGATACTTGAGAGCAATTCCCTTGACAAGAAGAAGCTTTTAAAAAGTTCTCCTACCCTACCCAGAATATTGTTCAGTTCAGTGATGCTAGACACCAGAATGTAAATTGAATATATTTTCTGCTGGGTCTGAGAGAGTAATAATTTCTGTACCTCAGCAATTGCTTTTCAAAACAGAAACATAAAGGAAACAACAGCTTATAGAATATGTAGGAAATATTACACTGCTGGTCCTATCTGCCTCCAGCTTCCCACCATGCTTCAGAGTCCATACAAATTACTTCAAATACACTATTATTTTGTCTTTGCTATATACAATGTGATAATTCCTATATTTCATAGAATATTTGTTTTTCAGATCTTTTCCCATAATGGAGTTGTGTTTTAGTTCCATATCTACAGCAGGATGAAATAAAATTATCTTTATTTTAAAATTAATTTTCTTGTAATAAAAAAGCTGACATTGACAAGCTAGTTTAAATCAGAGAAATTAAAAATACAAGACTTCAGAACAAGTCGAGAGACCATGTAGTCCATCCTATTTTCTTGGAAATATAAGAAACCAAGCATAAGAGATGAAAATGATTGAAAAACCATGCTGATTATCCCAAAATCTTTCTCATAGCATAAGTCAACTTTGTGGTCATGTTGCTCCTACTAATTTCTTAGCATCGGGAGTTGAGTTAGCCATCTGTCCCTTTCTCTGGGGTCACTGCCATCCTTGGCAAGATTTCAAAACTCTTGCCAAGGTTTTTCCTATTTCTTCCCTCATTGCTTCCTCTTCAGACTTAAGGATATAATTTGTGTATGCCTGGCAGAGCTCTATCCACTTAAAACAGCTATAATTGCCTTCTAATATTTTGCTGCCTCTGCCCTCAGGAAATTTCCTGTGGTCCTCTTTAGAATACACCATATTTTGCAGCAAGTCAACCTGCTGATCCCAGTTTTTGTTTTCTGTCTTACCCTCTGATCCTTCTCACACACACACACTTTTTGAGAAGGCTCTCAGCAGAGATATATTTTTTTTACCCCAAGATCTGTAGTTTTTTCTTTGAATATTAGATTGAAGTAGGCAGGACTGGTTTAAATAATCTTAATTTTTTACACAAAAGGCATTTTTAGTTGTTATTTTTAAAAATTAAAGCAAGAAAATATGTCTAAACCAAGATATTTTATATGAAATTAATGCTCTACATCAAGAGACACCTTAAAGATCATTCACATTAGATCCTCAAGCCTATGATATTACTTCCACTTCTCATTCATCTCTGCAGTGCAGAAGTGCCTGGGGAACCAGTGCAAAAAAGCCAGAATGGTCTACCCTTTCCTATCTGTTTTTGCTTCAAGCACTCCTCATGTACAAGAATTTTGACAAAATGCGGTCTTGAATCACCAAAATCCTCAAGTCAACAAAAACTCTGCTTCACCTGAGAATCCTGTTTAAAAGGGGGACATTTATCTGCCACTGGAATACTGTCACCACCTGCAGTACACTGCACTGCTGCAACTCAAATTTACATATTATTATAGAGCAGAGTAGGGAAAAAAACTTTCTGGACTTAGAGGGATTTTAAGATCTAAAACATATTTACCCCATTTAAACTTTACAAGTTTATTACAAATGAAATGCTATGGGCTAATTAATGGCAAGAGCTCAGAGTTTTCATTTTGTTGGTTGCACCAACAGCTGCCAATTAGCCTTATATAAATTACTTTTTGCTCAGTAAATTCTGTTATTCTTACTTTGACTGAAATGCAAAGAATGTGTCCAATTCTGGTGCTCTCTGCATATCTATACAATCCTGGACACCTTCATGTTCAAATGCTTCATAAGATATTTAACTTCATCTTAACTGAGAAAGAGAAGACATTCCCAGAGATTATTAAGCTACACAGAACATCAGTCAAAACCTAAAGCTTAACTAAGGTTTATGATCTTTTGCACAGTCTGGGTAAAACCTCTGGGTGAAAAACCTTTTCCTGATATCCAGCCTAAGCCTCCCCTGACTCAGCTTGAATCAGACATGGACACAGAAGCATGCTTCTGCTGGATTACATGGCATGTATGAGATAATGTTGTTAGTGGATTTACATTGGGTATGTGAAAACAGGTGATACCTGTCATGGCTGGAGTAAGGGATGTTGGTAACTGTACTGCTGTCACTGAATATGCACACACACACAAATTGTTCAACACCTCTAGAAGTTCTATTTCAATGTTTCACATTGTTACAGCAGTTGCATGTCACATACTCTTTTTTCCTTTTGTTTTTTCTTTTCACCTTCTGTTCTGAATTATGTCACATATTGAGGGCCTTGGAAGCTTTGTAGTCTACAGAAGCATTTAAGACATGTTTGGATATATCTGATATCTTTTTATGCTCCATATCACTACCCATTGCAGTCAAAACTCCTTTACTTAAAATCAGTAGAGTCCTTAGCAGACCCCACGGCACTCCCTGGTGCTCTGCTACTTGGAACAGATTCGATACTTAGGGTTACTTGGGGCACTTCTTTCCTTGGTTCAAGGCTTCCTGACAGTGCACACAACTCTGTCATTTTGCTACAGAAATGAGGACAAGGCACTTTGGAGGGGAAGGAGCAATGCCAGGCCAGAAAGCTGCAAAGAACCCAAGCAATTTAAGCTTCCTACTCCCACTGCTTCTTTCTTGTTGCTGCACAAACATTATCCTTTGCTCAGTGACAGCCGCGGAAGAGCAGAAGGCTGTGCAGGTAGGAGGCAGGGACTGGCTACTCCAGCAATGCACTCACTGCCTGTCCTCATCTGCCATCTCAGGCAGTCTGTCACTGTAGGATAGTGTTTACTTTGCCTGTGATTAAATAAGCCCTGTTGGTTGGCCTTAAACTACTATTCTTTCCCAATGGAAAGGCTTTGTAAAAACTGCCACCTTTCTCACTGCAGGTTTCAATGCTTAGAGTTGTCTAAATCACTCATAAGCATTTTAAAGACCTGTGACATCGAGGACTGCTGATTCTGAAACAGGATGAGCTTTTAAATTCAAATAATGGTAAAGTCTTACAAAATGCTTATGCAACCTGACTTCATTTGACTTTTATTGTCTTTTCTACACAGATACCCAGTCTGGGCGGTTAGTTACCATTATAGTTCAGGAAAATTGTCACTTCAGGATAAAAAATGTATTTGCAGCCCTCCTTTTTGAAATGCAGAGATGTTCCACAGCATCCTAATACATGTACAAGAATTACACTGATGCTATAAGCCCTGTTGCCAGGATACTTTTGCAAGACATTTTACTTTGCTTGTCAGTTGAAAATGGTGTGAAATAGCTGTTATTTAAAGTATTTCAAACTACTGTTCACCCATAGTGCTTTAAGTAGCACAATAGCTAGAAAGCATGAAGTGGAACATCAAAATCTATATGAACAATGCTTACTATTAATATTATACCTACAGGATGACTTCAAACCCCTCAGTGAGCTGAGAGAGAGGTATGACCCCCTGAAGTAAAACCTCTTTCAAAATTCCTGTGCACTAATTCTGTCTCCCACCATCTGCTTTATGGGAATGCACTTTCATATAAAAATGGAGCTGAGTCTTGAAGATTACAAAGAAGAAAGAGGATTTAGTTACAAGACCCATTATGTACTCCCTATGTAAGTCAAGAGTAGATGCTGCAAACCAATTTCCCACAAAAATACCTTTTTGAACAGAATTTCAAAATTTCTGAAGCATTCTTTATACTGAGCTCTTCAGTGAGCTGCCTGGAGTCACAGTGTTCAACATCTCAGAAACTGTTTTATCATCACGAGTCTCAAAAGCTCTGCTGCTGTCTGATATTATAAGCAAAAGTATTGAGACAGAAATTATACCTGTATCCCACAGGGCACAAAGGGCTCTGTGAAAGGGACATCTATAAGGGAAAGGCAGGGATGTGCCCTAGACTGAGCATTGCTTTCCAGTGAATAGCAAAGTGATTGCAATTCAAGGGAACTTGGCTGACAACAAAGTCTGACACTTAGACAACAACAAAACCCAAAAGAGTATAATTTCTGTGCCTAATTTACCTTCAGCACATAAGAGAGTAATCCCTGCTACATTGATCTCTCCTCAAAGCCTTTTTTACCCTGTAACTGCAAGAACCTGAAAACATTAGATTATGATGGGACAAACTGTGGGTTAAGGGGGGTATTTGGCATTGTGTAACAGCTCAAGCTGCTTTACACAGCTTTAAAACATAGATACAAATATTCTGTGTGAGCTATTACTGTCATTACCTGAAAACTGACATTTGAGCACTCTGACTAACTGAAAAGGTGTGTCTTTTTCATCCTCCTTGGTGGCCTCAAAAGTAAAGAAAATCACTGCACCTTTACCTTTTGTCTGATAATAAAATTCCCTTTCTGATGGCATGAGCAGAGTGATCACAACTCTGCCAACATGTAGTAAAAGTGATTTAGAAAACTCTCTATAAACAAGTTATCCTGTGTATACAAGAAAATCCAGGGAGCTTGTGCACACAACTGTGTTACAGCTAATCCACAAAATGGTGACAAAAGGAGAGAACTAAAGCAAAAAGTAAACACAGGATTAAATTGAATTCTTTTCATATTAAAACAGGATACAGTGTAAGGAGATGAATTATTGAAGTAATCTTGACATCACAGACACTGCAGTGATACAATTTTTAATGTGAATTCTCATCCCAAGAGTTTTAAAGATTGGTGGATGTTTGGGGCCTCTCAGTAGTTTCTCCTTAGTTCTAAAACACACTGTGAAAGACAGGTCCTGCCTTCCTTTGTGCTCTGTTCCAGTTTGGAGCACACAGACTGGACCTCATTTCCCTCTGAATCCTGGTAACTTTTTGTCAGCAGAGGATGATTCTTAGTTGTGACAAAACATAAAGAATGTCAACTGGAGAAGGCAAAATCCAGTGAGATTATGTACAGTATATAAGCAGGACTGGAAAGAGAACCCCATCCCTCTGTTCTGCAAAATTAGCAAGGACACTGAGTAAAATTCGATTTCATGAGCCCTTTTTTTACACAGCATTTCCTCCACTTCTGCCAGAATTCTTTATAATGTAATATAAAGAGAGGAGGTCCATTGCTGCACTGATTTTCCTATATCTCCTTTCTGCCAAACCTGTCCTGGAAAAGTAACCACAATGAAATTGTGAGGCCAAGGCACACCTTGGTGAGAGGAGTGTGTGTGTTTACACTTCATTTAGCAAGGACAGAATTCTGTCTGTACAACAGAGTGAGAGTGAATAATCCACTGCGGGAAGCATACAGTTGCCATTTTTGTCTAAGGGAAGATCATAATATTTAATACTAGGTTATAAATAGATCTTATAGATCTTTCCTAAATCCTTGAATATAACAGGAGCAATTAGCGTTGTACCATTTGCATGTTCAAAACCCACACTTGCTTTCTTGACAGTCAAGATCCCTCTACCTTTTTTTGGCAAGGAGGAGAAAAAAAAATCTTCCTTGGATTCCTTGTAGTTCCAGGTGTGCTGCCCTTTTCTCCTGTGACCCATGGCTCTGGGCACATCCTCCTGTCACAGGCAGTCATGCACAACTCTACCAAGGCAAGTCCAGGAGGGATCAAAGACTCCTCTGTCCTCTCTTGGTTTTCTTCCCCAATCACAACTTCCCTTACAGTCCAATGCATATTTAATTTTGCTATGATTTATTCCTACTTAGTGTGGTAAGCACACCCATTAACTCCAAAGATTTCTGTGATTGCCTATAGATCATGAACACACTTTCAGGATGCTGTCAAAATATTTCAGCATCAGACTGTCATTGCAGATAGGAAGGCTGGCATTTTTAGCTCATCTTTCTCCCTTTTTTGTCTGTACCCCTTGTACAAGGATTCTTTCTTTCAAATTTGCTTTTTACAGGGCATGTTTCCAATTCTGTTTAAAGTTGTGATCTGTGATGTAATGTTGAGCTGGGGGCCAGTCACCAGTGGCGTGCTCCAGGGGAAAATACTGGGGTCAATATGGTTTAATATCCTCATTAATGATCTGGAGGGTGGCACAGAGCATTCAGATGATAGAGAACTGGGACAAATGCCTGATTCACCCTGTGTATCTGCACAGGCTGGAGAAATGGGCAAACAGGAATGTGATCAAGTTTGAAAAAAGCAAGTGTGAGTCCTCCACCTGGAGAAGAATAATCATGGTCACCAAAGTAGGGGCTGACTGGATGGAAAGCAGGTTTGCAGAGAAGGACCTGGGGGTCCTGGTGAGCAATAAGCTGGACATGACCCAGCAATGTGCCCTTGCACCAGAATGTCTTGGACTGCATGAAATATTGCCAGCAGGTTGAGGGAGGAGATCCTTCTCCTCTGCTCCACACTGATGAGACACACCTGGAGAGCTCTGCCCAGTTCTGAGCTCCCCAGAACAAGAGAATCACAAATTTAATGGAGACAGTCAGTGAAAGGCCACTGAGATGCTTCAGGAATTGTAACATCTCTCCTATGAGTGAAGTCTGGGAGGGCTGGGACTGTTCAGCCAGGAGAGCAGAAATCTCACTGAGGTGTATGGATACCTGATGGGGGAGTAAGAAGAGGGACACAGACTCTTCTCAGTGGTGCTCAGTAGAAGGACAAACAACGATAGACATGCATTGTTTACATCTAAACATTGATAAAAGCATTTTTATGGTGAGGGTGGTCAAGCACTGGAACAGATTGCCAAGAGAGGTTATGAAATCTTTGTTCTTGGAGGTATGCAGAAGCCAAGAGAACATGGCCCTCAGCAAACTGCTCCAATTGACCCTGATTTGAGCAGAGAGCTTGAACTTGATCTCCAGATGTCCCTTCTCATTTCAATTCTTTTTAGTCTCCTCTTACATTACCCATCATGAGGCTTATACTGCCTACCAGGGGCTCCAGCTAATTTCCAGTTTTTGTCTTCACTCTCCCTGTCACAGTTACCATTGAACATACCAGCAGTGTACTCTGTAGTACAGCACTGTCCAGCATTAAAGGCACAAAGAGATGCTTGACAGTGGTAGCAGCCCGCCAAACACTGAGGTGGATCATAAAGTGGTGTCATCTTTAAATGTTTATTTTTATAGGATTATGGAGAAAGGAGTTTAAAAGTAAGAAATTCACAAATAAAAGGAACTAGTTTTAGCAAAAACAACCTACTAGTTTTGGAAGCTGATATTCTGAAAAATCTTTAATATCTAAGTTCTTTCTTACATTTTCCCATTTTTTCAGCCTGACAGTCATTACAAAAGGACAGTGTCCTCTATAAAAAAAAAAAAAAAGAAATGTGTCTGGTTGTTATTCACTAGTCTCCAGAGTTTCTATTCTTTTAGCAAATGCATGTCTCCAAGCAAATTATTTCCTAAATTGTAATTCTTCACTGAAACAACTTCAGCACATTCAGAACAACACAGCCTCAAGATCCTAATAGGGAATTGAGAGCTGTAGAAAACCATGGAGTTAGACACACTACTACAATCCCCAGCAGTATGGAGGATCTAGATTTTTGTTAAAGTTCCCAAAACCCATAAATTTACATTCCTGGTTGGCTGAAGGATAAGATCTATGTAAGCTATTAGATAATAATTAAATACTATTTTTTTTCCTCACAGAAATGGTAATTGGCTGACCACTGTATAGGATTCTCCTCATGTGGATCCAGACACTTATCCCTGCAGCTCAAATAAACTGTCTGGTTGCACTTCAGTGAAGGTTTCTGTCTCCTTAGGAGGAGAGAAGAACAGCAGATGTTTGTAATTTTTTCCTTGAAAAGCAAGTTGGGCCTTGCAAAGCAAGATCAACAATTTTATTTTTAACTGGAGTCCACCAATATCACAGAATCCTGGGAAATCCCAGAATTTCTCAGCCAGTAAGAAAATATCTTTATTTTAAGTATATCATAAATCAAATGACATCAAGCTCTGTCTCAAAAAGATAACATGATTAATGGAAATGTCTAATCCTTTCTCCTTGAAGTTATTAACAAAGCAAATCGTGTTTGACTAATCTCTAACACATGCCAGTGTTTGAGGAGTTAATTAACAAACATGGTGCAAGGAAGAATGGTACAGGGATTTAATACCACTCAGGGGCACTAACAAAGAAAATAATTCTGCCTGTGTAAGGAGACTGTATGGAACACAGGCACAGCTCATATGGATTCTTATCCAAACACCCATCAAAAATCACATTCTATACACATACAGGTAATTTTTCACAAAATTACAGTGCTGTGTTTTATTTATGTATTTTTGTCTTGTAAGAGTTTCTATTTTGTTAAACATAACTCTTTTATGTAATTACCCAAACTGTTCAAGTGTTTATAATAACTGCAAGAAGTTCGATAGAGAGTGAGGACAAATTGGTCAGGTAAACTTCATTTTACACTTTTTAAGTCCTGCCCTATCTCAGTCTCAAATTTATAAGTTTTGACTTTATCCCTCTAGCTCTCTCTTCAATGTATATGTGCTTCTCTCCTGCCTCTACCATCATCTTAACCTTCACCTCATGACTACTATGATTATCCTCTGGTCAGAGCATATCCACTTTAAGTCTCAACATATCCATAGCAGGGATTTTTTTATGTTTTAAAGCTGAGGGTTCTTTTTTTCCTTTCAAAATAGTAACTAAACCAGACTATGTTTTAAAAATTACTATTTCTAAAAATGTGTGTCTTTTTAATATTTTTAAAAAAAATTTTAAATGAGGCAAAACATCTGATTGACTGGGGAATAAAACCAGAACCACAGGATTTTCATTAAAAAAGACATACCTTTAATTATTTAAAAAATATTTCACAAGTGCCTTCAAAAATCAATAGACTTATGTTTAAATTTAAAAAATAGCATATATATATTTAGCAAATATATATTTAAAAATCTTAATACATCTCAACCAATTATAGTTGGTCCTCCATATGGTAAAATGGCCAAAGTTCATCCTAACTACTACCAATATTTTAAAGAAAAAAAATACATTAGGAAAATTAAATTTTCTCTATTAGAAGACTGTTTTAAAAAACTATTCTAGAAAGGTACACAGAAAACTGAATTGACAAAAGTGCAAGACAATCACAGTGAGTGGTTAATATGCAGTAATGGGGAGGTGGGGGAAGAGATATAAACACCCTTTTGTAATTTTTTGGTTCTCACTTACTTTGTTTAAAATATGTTACTGCAGTCATGTCACCTGATAAATTCTGTAATTGAGCACCAGTTTCCTCCTGGTATGACAGAAGCTGGCATGTGAAAAATACTTTCCTTCCTGACTTTGAAGAGGATGAAATGGAAAGAAGCTTCATTTTAAATCACTTTTACTTTTGAGAGATTTAATTCAATCTTTACTCAAATTCATGCTCACTTTTAGTTATTCTGTTGTTACACTGTCCTGGTAAATTGAAAATTCATGGGCTGCTTCTAGAGAATGATGGATTCACAGTTTGGGTTGTTTTGGGTTAGAATGGAAATTAAAGATCATATAACTCTACCCCCTTCTGCCCTGGGCAGGGACACCTTCCACTTGACCGGGTTGCTTAAAGCTCCCTCTGGCCTGGCCTTGATCCTGTTTAAATGTTCATGTTTGCATATAGAAAGACTTATTTTTGTCCCTTGACTATCCATTTCCCCATGTTCTATGTCATCTATTTCACCCTTGAATATACTCCTTGTGAATTACCTCCCATGTCCAGTTTCAAGAATATCTGCCACTCTTCCTATTCACAAAATTCTCAAATTATGGAAATGTAAAACATTTAGATAACAGCTCTTATGTTTTGAGTAGGCAGTCCAGGAAATAACAGACAAACAATTAAGTCAATAAACTTTATTAAGCTCAAGAAAATTAGCATTTCTAAAAATAGTCTTAAAGGAAAGTTTAAGATTAATTTTCAATATCATAGTCATTTTATTCAAGGGAAGAATATTACCTGTGTTATAAACATTATCATATAAATTATATACATGTTTCTATAGAGAACACATCTGACCATAATGTGGAATTTAAACAGATTCCAGTAGTACTGCTACCAAAATAATTCACTCCAGCAATGGGAGGAAATGAGTCATAATCAAAGAGGGAACTGCAAGTAAAAATTCTTCAGATCCTGTTACTGGTGCTGATATTCTGTGTCATCTTCTGGAAATTCACTGAACTGGTTTTATTAATGATAAAGCAGAGATTATGACACTTTCTTCACAGGGGAGTTGTGAGGATGCTTATGAAGTGCTCTGTATCTCCAGGAAGAAAGTCACTGCACAAGTACAAAGTATCAACAATTTCTTATCATTTCTACTATAAACAACTGATCTACTTGCTTGTTTCTATAGGGCAGATGATTACTCATTCCTCCTTTACAGGATATAAAGTAGCTGTTCTGTTAAACAGCAGTAAAATTTAAATGTTAGAGATATTTTCAAGAGTATCAATATGGAAAAGGGTGGGGGAGGAGGCAGGGAGGGGACTGCCCTTGCCATCAAAGTATATCCTTTGCACATTCCTGGCACTACATCAAGGTTAAGTTAAAAGCAGCACTTGAAGGGAGTTGCATGTGGTGGATTGTACAGCAAGGCTCATTAGCCAATGGTGAGTCTTATGTAAAGGTCTTTAATGTGGTACAATGGCATTTTTCAGCATCTTTTAAAAGGGAAAAAGTTAATAATGTGAAAGTTTTATTACTTTTATTCTTTTAAAGAAGTGCCTTTTTGTAGGGAAACATTGTGGCTAGTTAGAGCAAAAGCTCAGGGAATTTCCTTCACTCTGGGAAGGACTGCAATTATACAAGGGGAAGGGACCACAGCAGTAAACTGGCAACATACCAAGGTCTTAACCCCTGAGACAGGAGGTGGAGGAATAGGTGTTAGCAGTCTTACACAAGTCCTTAAAGCATAAACATATGGTAAATCCATTACCTAAACTACAAAGAATGGAACCTTGCTAATAAACCTATTTACTAGGTTAAATAAATACAGAAAGTGTTTAAAAAAGGCAAGCTGTGTGACATTTTAAAATCAAACATTTTTCACTTGTCAGAATTTGTTGTTGGGAATCTGTGAAACATGATGGCCCTTCCAACCCCATGAACACACACAGTCACGTTCTGCCCACTCGACCCCAGCACACCACTCACTGCCACCACATGAAACCAAGAGCATTTATTTCTGAGCTCCTGTGCCACTGCCTGCACAAACACTGTTCATCACCCAACTGGCTGCTGGCATTCATAATGAACAATAAAATGTAGGTAGGATTCAAGTGTATTTACCACCTTGTTTTCCAGTACTGTGCTCCATGGCACGTTTGATTTTATTTGGTGTAAACACCAGTCTAATTCCAGAAGTAAAAATATTGAGCAGGAAAAACATACAAATCCAGTCTCTTTAGAAATGGCATGCTGCCAGTAGCTTTAGCAACATCTCCACAGATCATTTTTGCATCACCCTTAGTACAAATATGTTATTAGATAGGTCATAAAGGGCACTAAAGCTAAGAAGAATTGTGTTTTACTGTTGCTTTACCAAATAGTTGCCCTTCTTCGAGATGTAGGGATGGGATATCCAGGAACACATTTTAAAGCTTCTCATAGTGGTTTCATGGATTTGTAGCAAAGAGGTGGCATTAATCTAAAGCCAACTGAAGTCAGTGGGCTGATTCCCTGCCCAGTCCTCTCCCTTTGAAAGTAGATGGTGTGGGCACAGCTGAGGTGGTGGTGGTGTGGTAGCTTTACAATCAGGTGTGTCTGAGATGGGGTGGCTGCTCAGGGGCACTTCTCTCCTGCAGAATTCATGTGAATTTGCACTCTCATTTACCAGCCTGTGAGATGTACTCCTTTTCTGCTGCTGGTAAGTGATGAAATTTGTGTGGCATCAGGTCCAAACAAAGTTTTATTCAAGAAAAAAAAAGTAAAAAAAAGGTTTTAAAACAATGTGCCTGTGGAAATTCAGTGATTTCAGTCATTAATTTGACTGAAATCCATCTAAGTGTGTAGGCAAACACAAGCCACTTGTTCTCAAGCAGTGTTTATGGATAAGGAAGCAAGGTGGGAGATCTATTACTTTTGCCCATACTCCCCATCAAATCTCCCTCTGTAAATACACAGTCAAACATTAATGATGACCCTCATCTGCTTCAGGTTCATTAATGGAGATTCCTGTGCCTGCATGGAATGCCACTGACATCTAGCATGGAGCTGTAGCGCTAGCAGAGGGGAGACTATCAGATTTAAAAGCACTGAATTATTATAATTTAAAAACATTTTATTATAGAAGATAAGGAACAAGCTGCAATTTAAACAAAGTGCTTCAAATTGTGTGGTTGTATTTCTGGTTTGATTTGAAAAAAAAGGTCAGTATAAAGTTGCAGTTGTAACCATTAGTTATGTGATTTTAAAGAGTGGCAATATATAAATAGTTCCCTTGTGGTAATTTCGTTAGGGGTATTCTATTGTTTAACAAATGCTGAGGGAAAATTATGTGGATTTGCAATAAAAATATATCAAAGAAGAAAAAAATCTATATAGATTATAAGGGTCATTCTTTAACAATGCTCTTATTTGTAATGAACTCTTATCCAGCTGCTGATGTGACATTCTGTATTAACCGACAGCATCAATATTGCACTGCACTCAAAAAGCCCCAGGCAAATAGAGAAATCAAGTGTTTTAACTAATGCTATTCCAAAACTATCTAAATATTTTACACATATGAATACACCAGGAGCACTACATGCACCAGCTGGCATTGGATAAAATATTCTTCTGCATTTTAAAGTTACTTCAATAGTGTAAAACAGAATAACATATTTAGATAAAACTTTGGAGCCATTTGGTACCTCGGAAAGATTTTGATTTTCTCTCCAATTTTCTCTTTTTTTTGGCAAAATTTGCCATATTTTTAGCCATCACAGATTTTTTATGGAAAAAAAAAATCACAAAAGCAACTCTGAAACTGGATACAGAATAAGGAAGATCTGTGAAGGGTGATCAGTGAACATCAGGAGTTCTAAATATGCAGATGGCATAAAAGCTTCTAAAAAAAAAAAGGTATTATGCTTGGTTTTCATATGACAATAGTAGCTAACACAAGGTATCAGCAAGATGTGGATCTTGCTGATATCTCCCTGGGATGGCAGCACTGCCTTTACTGTTTTCAAATGATCCTGAGCATACTTGTAGGAACTTGGGGTGTTGATGGAGAGGAAAGGGAACACAACACCTTCTTTATATGACCTCTCCCTACAAATGTGCACGGGGTGATAGGGGCCATTTGCTCATTTAAAGCTGTCACTTTGTTAGGCACAAAAGGTTGGGAACCCTCTGGCCAAACACAGACATTTGCACCTGAGTGACTCAGGTAATAAAATAGGGTGTGAATGACCCAAGGGTTAGGAAGGGATGAAGTCCTTGCTAGAAATGCCTGTCTCGGTGGACTATAAAAAGAGCCAGAGTGGGTAGCCCAGAGGTACCCACCTACATCATGGAATTTTAAAGGTGTTACGAATCTTTCTTCGAGCATAGAAGAACAGACTGAGTTTTTCTGAAGTCTTATGGAAGACTGAGTGTTAAGAGAAATGAGTCTCTTCACTCTCAAGAGATGATCTGTCCACAGCAAAAGGATGCAGCAGAATCCCCTGCTTATCTCAGCTCACTGAAGCAAGCAGCAGAACTTACTCAGGTGCTCATAGCCCAGGAAAGCCCTGCTGGAACAAACAGCCAAGCAAAATATGTACATTTAGTTTTGAGGTTATTTGTTGGTTGTTACAACCACACCTAAAATCACTAAAATCACATCTATGAGCTAAATATCCCATACAGAAGTGTTATGAAGATTTTATTGTTCTTATGGACAGTAAGCTGCAGCCAGATGCACACTACAAAAGGTCTCTTTCAGGGTCAGGCTGTGAAACCTGAAAACAGTTTAGATGAGTGATATGCAAAATCCCCACATAACCACCTGGTCATACAGGAACTTGCAGTACACGTTTGGTGTTTAAATATTGCACAATAAGCAAGTATTGGATAAAACCAGAAATATTGAGGGAATGACTGGAACTGAAAACTTTCTCCCCTCAGCAAAGTAACCTTATCCTTTGATTGCAGAGCTCGCCCACTTCTATCTCCTTACAAACATAAGATGTAAAAGCCAGTTAGCTCAGAGTCTCAGCAAGTTCTGTTGCCACTAAGCTCATGTGAAAAGCATGCAGCTCTGCTTCCTCTGGCTGTGCTTAATATATCTGTGAAATAGCTGCCTGCACTCTAAGAGACACCTTCTTGTAAGACTTAGTTGTTTTTTTTTTAATTTAGCCTTCAGAGACATCTAAGTCAGAGCTGCAGGTAGGCATCTAAGCTCAGGATGAAATAGCAAACTTCACAGGCATCACTTTTTCTTAAAATTCTTGGATGCCTTGTCAGTAATTCCACTGCCAGCAGAACAGCTGTTTTACAGGACACTGTGCAGTTTAATGTATAATGTTTAATGTTTAATAATCCAGTGCTGGATGTTCAAACCTATTTGTCTCCTATTCAATGGATTTTGAACTATGGTGTCTGAGTCTGGGTGGTCAATTATATTCCTGGAGCCAGCACCCAGACATCAGGAGTGACAGCAACAGGCAATGGCATGCCTGAAGGAATATTCTTGGGCTGATCTCTTACTAGGTCTTTTCTTTCTCAAAGGCAAAAGTTCCATCACAGGACCTCTGTGAGGCAAACTAGGCAACAGCAATAAACCCAAAGCCCACACAGACAGAACTTTGAGGAACATAAGTGGGTTGAGCAAATTCCTTCTCTTTGCGTCCACCTGGATGCAATGTGCTCCAAGCCACCACTCACCCCTAGCAGGGATGGGGGCTCCCAGCAGTGCAGGGGGCTGCAGGAAAAACTCTTTCTTGTTAGGATTTTATACCCAGCATTCTGAGGTACTGAGCTTCTCAGGTGTCCAAATGTAGATATAAACCTGTCTATTCGTGGTGTCTCAACATGAGAGTGCATGAAGGCAAAAATCATATGCATCCAAATGTGTTTGAGGTTAACCTTAAACTGTGCATGCAGAAGGTGTTTGTTTATTTTTTCTCAGACTGTTTTCATAAGCACTTTCTAGTTGACTACCAGAGTCTCTTTTTTTCCCAGTTTCTAAGGAAAAATTCAAAGCTCTCATCTCTTTGAATGCCGTGGTTGACAAATCACTGGAACCATCAGCCCTTGCTGCATGTAATTTTCTGGGAAAGAAAATACAGCTTTCTAGAATAAACTATGTTTAAAAGGATTATTTGTTTAAACAGTCTACATTTTTCAGAAGGAATTATGATATTCATAAATTCAAATGCAGTTGTTTTATGTTCTGAATAGTATATTCTTATTTTCTCAAGGCACCTGGGCTGCTATACATTTGCAGTGGTACACAGCAGGTGCTAATGAAGTAGAAATGTTAATATATTGTGAGTTTAGGCAAAATAGCACAAGCAGAAGATCATTTGTATTGTTTGACATTTCTGGTAGATTTTAGGGGTTTAGAATTGTTTTTGTTTTCTGCAGTTACATCAGTCTAATGTCTGATTACAAAGAAAATCTATGCTCAGTTTTCCTTCTTGTGTAACTCTGTTAGGGACAGTGAAATTAATGCACAGAATGTAATCCATTCCTTTTTTTTTTCAGTGAAAAAGAATATATGTAAATCATAAAGACAGCTGATGGTAAAGCTGACCGATTAGAACATATTTTAGATATTAAAAAAAAAAAGGTACAGCAACAACTAGAAAGCCTTGTTTCCTGCATTTCTTGCAAATACAAACTTGCTATTTTCACTGGGCATTTCAGATGCGTGAGGAATGTATTATGGAATCCTTTAAACCAAGATTACAGTCATGCCTGTGGTGCCAGTTTAAAACACGGAAACACACTCTGTCAGCCACAGGCTGTAAGAGGTACAGTCAGTCTAAGGACACAGAGGTTTTCCAGAGGAGGTGTTGGTTTCTAATGGGCAGGATTTACTGCTCAATTACATTGTTATGCAAGAGTGGCATATCAGATTTAGCTGTTAATTTTTCAAAACAAATATAGCTGTACATTTTACACCTTAGTCTGTTCCTGTGCTTGATTAAATATTTATAAATAGTTACCCCCACTCATCCTACAAATGCTTGGGGTTCAGAGACAGTATCTGGTTCACAGCACAGGAATGGAACCGACACACAAAATTCAAGCAGATTGTGTAACATGGGAAATGCAGAGGAACTGAGGTCAGGAGTTTGACTTCTAGGTTCATGGTTTCATTTTGTTACTCAAACATTGCACCAGACTGCTTTGTAATTCAGACAGAAGAGACTCTTGAGATTGATTTTGATTTTACAGCCTTTCTGAGAATTTGCTGAAAACCAAATCCTTCTCCTAGGAGGAACTGAATAGGTAAGGTAGCAGGAACAAGTCTTAAGCCTCTAACGGGTATGAAAGAGAAAGTAATAACATGTACAACTTATAGTTTTTTAACAAGAAGAATTAAAGCCATTGCATCTTCATTACCTTTTTACAAATGATCATCAATCAAAATAGCAATGATCAGGTTTCCAGAAAAACTGCTGACTCCAAAAAAAATGTTTGTGTTACAATTTTACCTGTTTCAGCTATTCATTGATGGTCATATCCACACAGCACAAATTATTTCCAAAGGCCTAGACTTACAGCTTTGGCAATCAATCTTTTGGTGCTTCCTTACTAGAAATTTGGAAGAATCCATTCTTAGGGGTGCTGAACAGCTGCTGTCCCTACTAATATTACTTTATTCAATAAAGTCTTTTTTGATTCAGTTGGAGATGAGGTTTTTGTTCCCTTTCCTCAGGTGCAGCTCAGGAGAGTGACCACTTTCTAACTCGGACATAAATTAATCATCCCTGCCTCACAGCTGAACTGATTCTCCTTGAATTTTAGCATGAATCTTTCTCTTGCTGTTTCAGTCTGCTAAAACTGAGTCCAAGAACTGAATGCAATAAGATTAAGACTGTATAATAAAAATATACCAGAGTTTTGTGACACAAAACAGTATTACAAATATAATTTACTCCGAGACATGTAATTTGATATCGCAAATAAATGTACAGTAAGTTCTTTGTGCATATTGGGACTTATGTGTATTCTTTATAAAATGCCAGCAATTAAAATGAAAAGACAACATGTATAGCAGCTTGATGGGGCTTTTTTTCTAGTAAGTTGGATTAAAAGAAGTAGAATGTATTTGGCAAAAAAATCTAACCAGCTTTCGGAGATTCTGTAATCCAATTGCTAATAGATGATTTGTGATTGTTTTCTTGGAATTCCAAAAAATACATAAAAAGCTTCCTGTGTAGACTAAGAGTGAAAAGGGAAATGAATGTATATCACAGCAATATGTGGAAAACTACAAATTATTTTACAAACAGGAAAACCTTGGAACTACTCTGTTGTTACTGAGGCTAAACTTCCATCTGCTCCATATTGAAACTTTGACTCAGTAAGGATCACAGGAGATGACTCTAGAAAGATCTGATATGATTAAGGTCTGCTATTGCACTCCTGTTAATTAAGTGGAAGGATTTTTCCGTCAGAAGGATGTCGTGCTGTAAAATTCACATTTCCAAGTGCTTTCCTGATAAATGCTCCATAGAACTTTTTGTGCCTGTGAACAAGCAGTGATAAATTCACAAGTAAGAAAAACCTACCACCTACTGTTACAAAAGAAAAGTGGGACAGAGAGAATATGGGGTGTCTGATGAGAAGAGGATGGGACATGGCTGATGTTCAGTGCCCTATTCCCACTGTCAGAAGCAGAGTATGAGGTCGTGTTGGTCATTGGTCTGAACAGCATGAGATTTCTTATATTCCTGTGAAATATTTCAGATGTGATTTGTAGATAGCAAGAAGGTTTAACAGAGTTAGGGACCATGTCAAGGATGAATGTGCAAAGTTTAATAAGCTATCTGTGGTATTATTTGTTGTTTCAGCTTTTGTATGGAGCAATCTGTGCCTACAAAAACATGCGGACTGTGCATGAAGAAGAAACCTGTATTTGAGATATGGAAGATTACACTACTGAACCACCAACAATTTAAAACAGAGATTAATTTTCAGCGTTTCAGTCATCTGAATGGATTATTTTATCACTCTTCTACCAGCAGCTCATGATCTCAGGAAATCTGAAAAATCTGGGAAAGAGCAATGACAAGAGCTCCTTCAGACCTCCATGGAGCAATTGCAAGGGAGACCTTTCTCAGCACCTTCCTCACCAGTCCTAGTTCTGTAACTAGACCCTGCAACTCTGTTAACAAGCTCATAATTGACTTATAATCAGACTAAAGTGACAGTTTCTGGAAAGAACTTTTGTTTGAAAAACTTTCTCCTATGGAGTAATTCAGAGCCATTAGATGACGATTTCAGTGGTTCCCTCACAGAATTTGAACCCACTGTTTAAACAGAAGTCACAGAAGACTTGAAACACTCTTGAAACAGTCTGACCACTCCGAAATGAGCTCTCCAGGTCCCAACGTGTCTGTCAGTCCTATCACCTGACATAGGAAGACACCCACATGTGTCAGCCAATAAACATCAGCAGTTACATTCCTGTTTCCACTTTTCCCTGTTTTTTGGCATGTTCAGCATTCGAGTTCCATTTCAAACAACCTTCTGCTGCTCAGGGTCACGAGAAGCAATGAAGACCTTTGCTACAAGCTCAGTACTACATTTCAACATCTTCATGTATTTTGTTCAGATGCCAGAGCAGAAATAGATGACATCCCACTGCCCTCGATTCAATGTAATCCTTAGAAATCAAGGAGAAATGGATTCCTGGGACACCAGTGCTATTATTGCTTGAGAGAATAGAGTACTGGGACAGAAGCACCCTATACCTACACACAATATTGACTTCTTTTGGTTGAAAGCCTGTCTTAATTTCAGCATTGAAGATATCCTAAAACCTAAAAAAATTAATTTATATCAGCAACTTTCATTTTCTGGTTTTTATCTTTGTTTGACCTTTGTTTCTGGGCTGGAGGAAAATACTAGGCAAAAGGGTATTTTAAATGCAGCATTATGTGCATAGAGTGACCTGCTTTATATTTTACAGGTGATATGCATTCCCTCTATTAGATTTATATTGAGGGACGAGAGAATATAAATATATTTATTTTGCAATAATCCGTGTAGAAGCCATCTTCTTACAGCCATAACCATACTTATAAACAAAGTACATTTCCTAATTGTACATTTGTTCTTTCCATATCTATGAATTCCAAGAAATACATGGGGATTATATATTTAATATACATATATAATGCATAGTCTAAACTTCAAAAACCTTTTCTGCTAAAGTTAGCACACTACTACTCTGCAAAGTAATAGAAAAGTGGAATGTTTCTAAGTAAGTATAAAAATCAGTGAAAGAGTTTAATATCATTTACACTCAGATAAGCTAACATCATGAAATGTTTCTATCTTGCTATCTAGATCAACCATGATTAATAGGCTTTAATGAGTTCTTACCAGTTTTATCTAGTGCTTAAAATTTTAACTTGTCTTCCATAGTAAGTATCAAATAATTTTCTGTGATTTCTCAGTTGTAGTTATTAATTGTTTATATAATTGCAATTGTAAATGGAATGCTTCAATGATTCAGTAATTAGGGAGTCTGAATTTGAAATAATTTATTAGGTCTTAATTTATGTGCTGTGAAATCTGCTAGATCATTTGCTAGTCAGTATGTTGTCTAGAATAAAGGCATTTCTACAAAGGGATTTTAGGGTGAGGGTCACCAGTATAATCAGAAACATACTCAGTCTGGCCTCCAGCTAAAGATTATATGCTTTTAAGTGTATTTCTGTTTTGCAAAATGGCCTTTTGAAGACTTAGCCATTTCAACAAAATTCCTTTTTTCTATGTAAAAAGAGAAAAAGCAATTATTTTGCACTGTTGTTTGACTTCCCACCAGCACCACCCTGTCCCCTAGATATAGATGACCCAGCTGATCAAGTGTGAGAACTACATAGTTCTTTGCACTGACCTGTCTGAGCCTCTGGGATGAAAACTTCAAAGTTAGAAGCAAAAGTTGGCATGAAGACTAAGCAGGGATTTGATTAAAGATTTCGAGTTATTCACACAATGAATTGAACCAAACTAATTTTTGTCAGGTACAAAGGCACACTTATGTTTTCCACAATGTATGGAAGGAAGTGACATCAGTTGGCTTTCAGTGCTAATTTATTGTATTCATCCATATGCTTATTATAATAGAGGATTTGCCAGTATAGTCACTATAAAAAAAACCAAAACCAGCCAGGGCTGATGCTTTTTTGTTGTCAAGCTCAGCTGTTACAAATGATATTTGACTGAAGCCTCGAAGCTTGTCTGCTTGTACATGACACTCTGAAATTGAAACCTTACACTTTGAATGTCTTTAGAAATGTACATGTAGAGGGTTTTAATAAAAAAACATGGAGCTGCTGGATATATTGCTTTGGGCAGGATTTATCTAACAATATATAAATTGTTATATATTGTTAGATAAAATAATGAAATATATGTGTCTATACATAAATACAGACATATGCAGCCGTCTACATCATAGACTGATGTAGATGTCCATATGTAAATGTCAGTATTTCAATTAATCACAGACTCTACATAACCAAAGAAGAGAAGTGTGATTAATTTTAATCCTAAGATATCAACTAGAAAGTCAGGTGTCATAGGTACACCCAAGAGTACCTGTAAGAAGGGAATTAAAGGTGACCGAGTTGCAGTAATATAAAGTGGAGTGAAATGAATTTCACAGGAATGACCTGTAGTTTAATGCTTTGAAGGGGATTCTTTTATCCAAGGGATTTCCTGTTTAGATTTTTTTACTCCATTTTTAATGACTTCTCATAGTCAAGGAACATACTTTCGAGTAATCTCACATATAAATATATTGTCTCTGGACAAAGATGTAAATTACCATAGTTAGATCTATGACCATGGTCAAGAAATGTGCATACTCAGCACCATTGTCTTCAGTGAAAATAAATTTAAAATACAAAACAGACAAAAGTCTGAGCCTTTCACTCCTCTTTTATTTTCCTTTCAAACCTAACTCTTCACATAGTTACAGTCATGACCTATTCAGCCTTCCTTTACTCTATAGTCTTTATTCAGCAGAAACTCCTAATGAATAACAACTCTCCATGAATATCAATGGTTCAATAAACAGAAGTGATAAGCAGATTATTTTTTCTCTCAGAAGTTTTCTTCTGGAGCCTGGAGATAGCTAAAAATAAGTGGAGTGGGTTATTAGGAAAAGGAAGAAAATATGCCCGTTGGAAATAGAGCGGGGTAAAACACAGAAGGAGAAACAAGTAGTAAACATACGAAGAATAAGTTTAAATTGGAAACATAAAGAATATGGAAACACATTTAACTGAATTTTATTTGTGCAATCATTTAAAATTTCCCTCAGATGCAATTCAGCTCTTGGATATATTAATAGGATTTGCTGAAACCAGTGGGATAATAATGAAGGGCAGATTTTCTCTCTTAAACTAAATGAGATCGTTGTAGTGTCAGCACAATCTGCAACCAGTGAACTTTTCTTGTTTAGGAGTTCTAAGATTAGTTCCTAAAAAGATCTCTCAGAAAGCAGGCACAGGAAAGACATTAATAAATACAAAGACAACTGTTCTTCATTTAATCAGATTCCAAAAACTTGCTTTATCGGAATAACTAAAGCAAACCAGAAAAAAAAATTGTATTAGGAAGCAGTTGTCAGAAATGTCCTTTAGGAGCTTGTGATTTACAGATGAATTTTATTCCATAGTTTTATAATTAATTCCTTAAAGATTCATCACTTGTTCTTTTGTCAATACCTCTCATTCAATGTTACCTTCTTTAAGGACATCTAAACAAAGTTACCTGCACAATATCAAAAGCCAAAGTAACAGTATGGACTTCCTCATGACCAACAAAATGCTTATTGGGAGACAAAAATCATGATTATTTCTCTCACATGTTGCTTTTATTCTCTACTTGGCTTGCTGTTTCCTGCACTGTTACTACATTACCTGGATTCCCAAGGGCTTTGTAACTCTCAGCCAATAATCTTCGCCAAGGAGGAGGAGGAGGGAGGGAGTGTTACATTTCTGCAAGAATCTTTGCAGTTTGTTGCCACTGCGCGAATTGGAACAATTTGGCTTTGAGGAAGTGATTTATACACACACATCCATCACATATAACCTGTTCTGCTCTGTTAACTCTCTGTTTGATCTCTGGAGGGTTCAGTAGATTAGGGAGGGTCTTCACACAGAGGTTTCATTAACAGCCAATCGCTTAACCTGGCATGACTCCTGTTTGTGCATTTGGATGCTTTAAAGGGGGAAGTATAGGAGGAAAAAATTGTTAATGGGGATCATTATTTACCAGTCCAGGAAACACCAATCATGCTGTTAGAGAGAATATGCTTCCCATTTCCTTGATTTTATGTTTTAGACAGTGTAGAAAATAGAATTGAGGTTTACAATTTGAGCCATTCAAAAATGGTGATCACAATATGTGAATTCTGACAGCACAAAGTATATCAGTAACCAAAGAGCATGAATTTAATTAAATTCATTATTTAATTACATATCCAGCCATAAGCCAGAAATTTGAGCATTGCAATCCAGTTTAATGAGACAGTAAATGCAGGCCAAGCAGTCACACTTTTTAAATATTCCAGATTAATGGGTCTCTGGTTACTGTCACCTGTTTGTCTGTTCAGGGTGGGGGGAGGAATTTGATCAAGTCGAAGAGCTGATACTATTATAAAACAAAGTCAAAGAACAAAGTCAGAATCATAGAACAATATGACTACTCTTGGTATTGGTGGGGAATTTTGAGATACTAGCAGCACACAGTTTTGGAAAACATCATCCAGAGTTGCAGCAGGGAGTTCCCAAGCAAGCATAGTGCATCATGTCTCTGCACACTCTTACAGAAAATGGATATTCTGTTAATGAAAGATTAAATTTAGTACTTTATGATATCCTTATAAACCAAATGACTCTTTTTAAACCCACAAAGTGCTCACTATAATTTTACAGTTAGCAAACTAGAGAAAGCACGTGAAAATTGCTTATTTCTTTTTGAACTCAAGCACATGGAAGAATGTAAGTATCAGTAATTTTTGGGAAATATGTGGAGAAAGTAGGCAGAGCAACTGTCAAGGTTTATTAGTGGCAACTTTGGCAGCAAGAAAAAAATTTGGCAATGATTATTAATATTTATTTCAATAACAAAATATAAAGGACAGCGTTACATTCTGTCATAGTATTTGAATGCTTAAATATTATCTGTTATTAATGAATAACAATGGTCCAATATATCCTAAATTCTGCCTATCCCATGCTCTCTAATCCCTCCCCCCGCAGATGTCCGGAGAAACAGATGTGCTCTGTAACATGCCCTGATATTTAAATGATAACAGACAATATATTGAGCCCAAAGCTTTGGAAATTTACTCTCTTTCATATTAAGGTTACAATTCAAGCCTCAGTGACATTTGCAAATGTGGTGATAATACATGAGAGAGAGAGACTGGAGGGAAAAACTAGATTTAGTACTTCATCGATAAAAAGCAGCAACCTTAAATGTATAAAGAATTTTATTGGTAGTCTGATGCTTTTCCTGTAGAATTGCTCCCTGTGTTTCCTTTACCTTTCATTACCTTTCATTTTAAGCCTTCTCAAGAATCAGTTCCATAGTCAGTTTCCCAAAACGAGCAGTCTCTTTCCCATGATGGTAAGGGTATGAGCACAGCTGTAGTCTTACATGATCAAACTAAAGGTTTTCCTAATCCAATAGAAAACAGAAAATTTTGTATCCATCACAATGTTTTTGTTAGCATTAACAATCACTTTCTTGGATATATGTTTATTATCTATATACAGATATCCATACCCAGATATAACACCGTATGTCCTTATACTCTTTATATAATTTTGAATTTTTCTGTTTTCTATAGTGATGAATTCCACAATGCCAGCAGCAACTTTTAGAGCGCCCTTCACCTTTAATACCACATCATTCTGCCACTGTTCCTCTGATTTTTTTCTGTCTCACATGTTATCTGTTGTCCTGTATTATAGTTAAATCAAAGCTTGTGTACATGGGCCTGACTCTACCAGCACCCTACATGGGACAAGAAACTTTATCTGTTAGTATGACACAGAATGAAAAGCTGCAAGTTCATTTCATTTTTGGTGAAAGTAAATTCATTCCTGAATTAGAAGACATGGAAAGAAAAAGATTGTGATTTATGATTCCTGTATTTAATTTATATGTCTTTTACACATTTGTGGGAGATGGAATAGCATGCAAGCAGTGGGAGATTAAAATCTTAAAAAGTGGTTTTAACAGTTTTGTAAAAGGAGTGTATATTCCCATATAGGGTCTTTCCCTGGTAATATTTTTGACCTCATGAAAATCACTGAATACAGGATTTATTTGTTTGCTGTACTGAAATAAAGCTTTCCATGACGTTTAACGTGAACAGAAGCCTTTGGAGATTTTATTGTCAGAATAAGGAATGTCTCCTCTGATCTCTCTTGTGACCGATTTTAGATCTAGCCCCTCAGGAAACAGAAAATATACAGTAACCAAATATTGGAGGTTATTTTCATTATGAAGTTACCAAAGCCAGATATTGATTTCTGCATTTTCTGGTCATGCATTTCAGGTAAAACATGAATAATAAACCGTTTATTAACTGCTTGAACCTGGCATTTCATAGTGGTTTATACAAGGATTCCCATCAGATGTTAAGCATTAGGATGCATTGGCTTCTTAGCTTTACCTTTAACTGAATGTTCCTCCAGTCTCAACAAAAAGGGACTGGGGGGAAATGCTGAAAAGAAGCTGTTAATCCAGCTGGGCAGATGTACCCAACAGAGAGAGAATGTACAAAGAGATAAAGGATGCACATAATCTTCTGTCTGCAGCTAGGTACACTCACCGTGGACTTTTGCTTTAGAAATTAAGATACAGACAACATCCATTTTCTATAAAAAGTGGTGTAAGATTTTCCTTTTGTTGTTTGCCAAATGGACACGCACCTTCCCCCACAGCCAGCTCACACTTCGTTGGATTGGGGATTGATGCAGAGATGGAAACAATCAAGGGGAGCTGCAAACACCGCAGCCCATTTCAAAAGCATTCCTTTTCCAGGCCATCAGCTGCAGCAGGAGCACAGGAAGCATTCCCTGATTTTACCACTACTGAGCAGCAATCTGATGGTGTTTATGCATGGCAGGACCCCACCAGCGAGGAGACCCACAGCTCTGGAGCACCAGAAGTGACGTTCAGAGAAAGGGTACAATTGACAATGGAGCTGTTCATGGCACCAGGGCTGCGAGCCCATCAAGCATCCCCTCTATCATGTTTATTGCTCCTTATTCAGCTTTAAAGAGTTTTTTTTTATCCTGCACAATTTAACTGATATATGTGCTTTTCTGCTATTTTTCTTGTTCAGCAAATGAACATCGGGTTTGACAGACATCAGTGGGTCCAAGGGTTCATGGGTTACATTTATCTTAAAACAATGCTACAAGGCTTATCCAATGCTTCAGCACAGGCTGTCAAACATGTTTGCCCTCCCCATAACACTAACTAAAGCTGTTGTGTCACTGGGCTCTTCATGTCCCCTTTTCAGCTCTGCTAAGGGTCCCTTATCTTATACTTTCACAGCATAATATCTGATGCTGAAACCATACAGAGAGAGAAGTCTTATGTGTGGCCTCCAGGTGAGCCTGTAACACCATAAACATTATGTTTACCTCAAATCTCACCCTCTTTCTCTTGTGTCCTCTGACAATGCAGCTCTATTCCTGGATTTTACAGGGATTGCCATGGCGAATAGACATCAAACACAGAAACAGGGTTTTGCTTGATCCTATGAGAAAGCAAGGTGGGGAATCTGAAAACCATTATTAAAAGATTAAGAACTGCAAACAAAAAAATCTCAATAGCAATAGTGAAAATACAGAAGAATTTCCCAAGGACTTCCAAAATGCAATAATGAATACAGTTTCCCCTGCATGTTCAGTTGATGATGATATCAAAATATTTACCATTTTAATAGTAACTCAGAAAGGTACTAAAAGGTAGCTCCTAAATGTAGAGCTTGGAGTATCCAAATGACTTTCTTTAAAGTTTTCAGAGATAGCTTGTGAAGGAACCTTTTGAATCATTAATCCTTATTTTCAATGCATCTTGAAACAATAGAAAAATTGAAGATATTTTAAAAGGGCAAATAAGGCAACCTGGGTAATTATAGGCCTGTCTGACTGACATTGATCCTAAGCAGAAGAGCTGGCTGGTGCAGGACTTGATTAATAAATTAAAGGAGGTAAATGTAATTAATGCCAATCAACATGGGTTTACATCAAGCTAAACTGGTAGGTTTCATGATGAAACTACAAGTTTACTTAAAAATAGAATCACAGAGAAATCATATATTTAGATCTCTTTATGGTGTTGATTTGGCACTGCCTTATTTATCTATTCATTTATTAAATGAGAAACTATGGTGACAAAAATGCAACATAGCTCATATCAGTAAAATTATGTGACTGACAGGTCTCCAAACACACTGCAAATGGACATAGATTGTTGAGAATGTAGGGGGTTTTTGGATTCCCACAAGTTATTTGTATCAAAAAACAGAAAAAAAAACCCAGAGTGGTACAAGGCACCTTATAACCCAGCCATAAACAAGTACTTTGATCCTAAATATGGTCACATATATAGTATTACCTCTGAGAATAATCACTGTTTCTATGTTATAACCTCAAACGGTCTCTGGAAGAAAAAAGAAAGGGAAAGAATGAGAGACAGAAGTATCAAGTTTACACCATGATTCCCTACTTTAAAGCCCAAATACCATCACTGGGCACAGAAGGACGGGAGGTTGCATTAACTATGCTTGGAAATTGTGCTGCTGAATTTGTAGCACTCCTGGTGCTGGTACACAGAGACAAAGAACAACCCTGGGGACTTAGTGTTTGAGTAGAAGTCACAGGAATGATGTGAGGATTAGAAAACTTACTTATTTGTGAAGTGCTTGAGCACTCAGTAAAATAACTTACGTCAAAGAAATCAAACACATGACCATACCATATTCCTTAGGTACTTAAGGACAAAATATCATTATAGAAAGATTTTCAGTCCTGATGAAGTTTCCATTTCTATGATCTTAGGCTAGAGAGGTTAGACCAGCAACTAGATAAAACTCAAAAAATATCTTAGAATAATTTATTGTTTATAGATTCTTTCCTCACTGGCCTATGCCTTAGACCAATGAACCAATGCACAGTTGTGCTGGGAGATGAACGTGTTCTCTCCCAAAACTAGTTTAAAGCTGATTAGGTGGTGTGATCTCTTGTGACATGGGAGAAAAGGATTTTAAAGCTCATAGGCAGAAGGGAGAATGTGTTTTTCATTCTTCTGTGCTGTGGGTAATGCTCTAACCACCCCTCTAAGGGCAAAACCTATCACTGGTGATGATATCACTTTTTTGATGAGAAAGGAAAGAATGTTGCTACATTTGATGTGGAACACAGTTATCTGAGAATATCCCCATCAGCTATGTTCTAAAAGTATTTGCAGGCAATTTAGACAGAGAAAGCAGAAATATTTAGCTTGTGGTCCTTGAATGTATGCTGAACAGACCCCAGCTTCTCCCTTGTCCTATTGATCCACTTTTGGTTACTTTCTGAAGGAAGACTTCAGGCTCCTGAAAGCTGTGCAGTTCAGTAAAGAAATTATTTGCAGAACTGAGACAACTTTGGACTTAGCATCTGAAAAATAATTTTCAGGACATCAGGAATTCAACTTCAAAATCAAGATGCACTTCACTGCTGTTCTAGGTCTTGTTCAGAATCCCTTATGTGCCATCATGTGTGCAATATTTACCTTGTAATCAATTCAAAAATGCACTTGGAAGAAAAAAACTTAATAGAATAAACCCATGCATCTTTCATACAGATTTGAACATTGTCCTCTCTGATCATCATAATTCTGAAAAAGAGGAGCATATAATAAAATAAATGTGCATTGATACAATGATCTAAAATATTGCATCATTAGAAAAATATACACATATCCAGTAGGTAACTTCCCATAAATCTGAAAATGAAAAATTTAAATCTATATTTTCACTTTTCCCTTTTAAAAAAATTATACTTCACAAACAGAACTTACATAGTTCTGCCTACATCAGTGCAAGTTTGGACAGAGCAGACAAACCAGTAGCACTCAGCAGGGGTCTTGGGAAAATCCTGAAGGATATCATATAGACCAGAATTTCCTACCTGAGCTTCACAATTCTTTGCTTTTACATTTTACTTAGCTTTATTTAAATGGGTTTTTTTGATTGCATCTATAAAATATTGAAGTTTAATATATACAGCATCATTATCCTACACTGTGAAAAGCATAAAAGCATACAAAAGTAATATCTTCCTTGACACACAAGAGGATTAATGTGTATGAAGGGAATTTTTCTGTGGTCTGTGAGCTCACATTTCATGGAGACACCAAATTTATAGATGGAGAAAATCCCTCATCCAGTTTGAACTTCATAAAAGCTTAACATAGAAACATGAGATATGTGTGCTCCTAGAATCACCCTTCCAAATTAAATTTCAAGATGGAGATCATTAGAGATTATACTTGCAGGAGTGATTATTTTTTAAATAATGCTACAATTTTATTTAGCACATGAGAGTTTGGTATTTTCTCTCTTGCTTCAGAAAGCTAAGTTGCAGTGCATGTTACAGGAAAAGACTTTTTAAAAAATTGTTTAGCAACATAGAAAGCAATGTAAGCTAAAGGATGACCATTTTTTGTCATCAGCAGATCAGTATCTTCTAGACTTGTATGACTCAAAACTTCCATGAAAAAATGTGCTGCTAAAGGCAAAAGCATTTAAAATCTATTATCATTAGCATCTTTCAGTAAATCCTCTGTATTTGCAGAAAAAACCAACAGTACGTCGCGCCATTATCACACAGCCCTTTTGGGGATCATCCATGATCCTGATGCCACCTATCTACATGGCACAGTGGCACACAAAGACTTCTTAAAACATGACCATCCAGACTGCATCTCACTTTTTGAAATCGATTTTTGAATAGCTATTTCTGAATTTTTCTCCAGTACTTATATAGAAAGTCAGCTGGACTTTCTATATAAGTCATGTTGTTCCACTGATGTCAGGGTTTCATTTGTCTACAAATCCTTAGCTAAGTATCCCTTAGTTGATTTTGATCAAATAAAATGACACCAAAGGAATGTTGAGGCAAACTAAACTATCCAAAGGCAATTTTTAAAATTTTCCAGTTTGAAAACATTTGCAAATATCTTTGGGTATAATTAAAACTCACATCCAGTAAAACAGCAGAAAATGATGCCTAAAGAAGAACAGGGGTTATGATTCTCTGTGAGGGTCCCTCTCACAGATAGGCTGCCATGTCATCCCCAGCTAACACAGGAGCAGTCAAGCATGTGATCTGTCTGGGAGTCTTAGTGGCAATAAAACAGGCTGCATACTCCCACTCTTCTTTATGGGTGTATCAATGCTGACTTTGTAAATAAAAATCAGCATTCCCTCATATTCACCCAGCCTGTCCATGAGAAATGGTTCAGCATGAAGCATGATTAGTCCTGGTCAGACCCATCCAGGCTGACCTCTTGTTCCTGATCTGTCAGTCTGGATACACAGTAAAACACCACTTGCTCACTCTGCTCTCAACTGCTACCTCTGAACCAGAGTACAAAGAAAAAGGAAAAGCTGGAAAGGGACTTTTTACAGGGATGTGTACTGATAGGACAAAGGAAAATGGTATTGAACTGAAAGAGGGAAGGTTTGGATTATGTATCAGAAAGAAATTCTTCATGGTGAGGGTGGCAAGGCACTGGCACAAATTGCCCAGAGAAGTTGTGGATGTCCCATCCCTGATAGTTTTGAAAGACAGGCTGGATGTAGCTCTGAGCAACCTGTTCTAATGAAAGGTGTCCCTGCCCAAGGTAGGGCATTAGAACTAGATGATATTTAAGGTCCCTTGCAACTCAAATCTTTCTATGAATCTGTGAAAGTATGCAAAACAGAAAATAAACAAATAAGCGAGTCAAACTTGCAACCTTTTTCTAGACCTTTACAAAGTACAAACCATCCCAATCATTGCTATAAGAGAAAGTATAAACCAAAATGTAGTCCCCAGCCTAGCCCTTGGCTGTGTGACAGACCGCTGCCTAGCACAAGAGGGATTTTAGTGAGTCTTTCAAACTGCAAAACCACACACAGAGCCAGCCAACTAACCTGCAATTTAGGTATTCCCATAAGTTCTTGTCAGTGTGCACAAGTAGTGTTATCACCTATAATTGACTAGAGGACTTCAATTACGCTGGTAAATTTAGCAATAATTACACATCTTTGCCACCATTCAGGAATTACCTCTCAGGGCATGGAATCTGTTTATACTCACTTCCAACACATTCAGCCCTCACGTGTTTGCTCAGCTACATGGGCTCAACCAACCATAATGATCTCATTCATTACATGAAGTGCTGTTCTCCAGGAAACAGTGTCCTGAACCACACCTTGGTTTCTCAAAGAAACCAGTGTATCTAAAGGACAATTTGTTTTGCACAGAAAGAAAAGCACCTTTCTTCTCCTGACACAGCAGAACTCACAGAAAAAAATTAATTTCCACTGGCATAGGAAATGGGTTTTGTGGTGGATACAGTGGAGGCTCAGAGAAATCCAGGATCATCTTAATTTTTTTCCTTTCTTTATCATGCTTATTATTTCTCAACTTCAACTTTCCTGTTTGTTCCTTCAAAAGAATATTTTTGAGCCCAAGAGCTCATATAATTCCCTTCTGGAAGAGCAGTGAGGAAAATGAGTCATTCTTGACAGGTATCAGAAGGCATCACTTTAGGAAAGCTCTCATCTACCACAGTGGCAAAACAAGAGCTTTAGAAGAATAGTGCAGACTGTGCCATGTGATTCACCATTTTTCCCCCAGTCAAATGTCGAATGATTTACAGTACCATTCCACTGCTGCTCTTAATTTTGACGCTTCTTATGCCTCACGCTAGCGAGAGTTCTGGGAGGAATGTTGTCCTATTGTACCACTTCACCTGGCAGGTATCTTTGGTCTTCCCTTGTGCACAACCCTTAAGCCACAGGTAAGAGAAAGCAATAACTAAGAACCTAGCACAGGCAGGTCAACTAAGAATGTGATGCATCATGCAAAGTGAAGGCTGAAATAGGGTCACTCCATAAAAAAAGACAGATGGTGTAAGCAGAACTTGAGGTTTCCACATCACTGTATCAGACCAAGCCTTGTAGGAGATATCCTTGCCCACTGCTATCTTCCCCCTCCAGTTTTCTTCTTGTTTAAAGGAACAGATTAAATTATTAAAACTAAAGCAACTTCCTGATATTGGTCCTATTAAATGATATGTATATAATACTTGTTAATATGAAAACTTTGCAAAATTGTATCTGTATTTGTATAAACAAAACAAAGTACTTGGCGACAACACGATAAAAAAAAAACATTTAACAATATAACTAAGATAAGCCAAGAACACATGTAATACTGAAAATTGTTTCTCATAGCAGCAGCATCTCTGGAAATTAACTCTTTCTTCTTTAAAACTTTCTTCCTCCACATCAAAAACTTGTTGGGAGTACTGTGGCTGCTCTCTTAGGAAGCAGCCACCTCTAAAAGACCTAATTTCTGTCTGAAGGTTAATTAGTTCAATGCAGGAAATAGTCTAGTGGAGTTGGGGATTTCTTCTTCAAATAAATGAGTTAGAGGCTTGAGTGTGGTAAGTATTGCCTGAGAAATTGTGGCTGTTGGATGTGACGCTTTGAACAACTGACCATCACTATACAAAAGGAGAAACAATGGGATTCTACAAGTTCTACCTGAGTTGGCAATTTGTTACGTTTTTTATTAAACACTTAAAAACACTGGAATAGCCTTATTTGGGGGTGGAATTGCTTCCTGCTTACTTTTGTTACACTTTATTTTGTTCAGTACAAAGCTAATGCGAACCAGAACGTAGCTGAGGTTGGGATTTGTGAATGAGCTGCAGAGATTGACATCTTGTTGAAACACAGATGCTGCAGTGAGAGGATTTTTCATCAGGGCATATCAAACCACATTATTTTAATTTACCTTCGACAATAGTAGCATGGAAGAGAGTAAAGAGAATTTGTATTTGCTGCATAATGATTTGAGTAGTCAAGATTATCACATAGATTTAAGATTGTAAGACACTGATCTCTGAAGATCATAACCTTAAAACCACAGCATATTTGGGCACCACAAACCTAATTACCCCAAATCATGTCACTTATGGAAACACTTATGTAGAAGATTATTTTCATGCTGGCAATTTAGGTCTCAATCAGGATTTGATTTGCATTCCTTCTTTAATTTATGGAGTTTGCATTTCTTCCTTATCTTACCCTGATACATTTTCTCCCCAGCCCATGGTTGATTTTCAAGAGCTGTAAACTAAAAGCCACCATGGAAACAATCCTGTTGACACAGGAATAAAAGTAAACTCACTTTTCATCAGTAGGGTAACAGGAGAGGCAACTGGATGCACATAGGGTCTAATGAGTAGAAAAGTCACTTTATTGGATGCCTGACAAAAAAAGAGACAACTTTAAGGAGGTATTATATAGGCTTGATGGAAATATTTCATATACAAACCCGTATTTCTGATTGTTTCAGTAGCCTGTGCAGTGTTTACTTGGACAGTTTCCCAGGGATTTCCTGCTTTTTTAAGGAGATCACATCCTGAAGCACAGCATTTACATAAGTTACCTTCACGAAAAATGAGATAAGTAAAACACATGGAGGAAGCCTCTGATACCACAGGCATTATTCAGGAGAAAACCCCAAGTTTAATATGGAAAGACTAACAACAAACTTTTTCCTCCTTTTGATATAAAGGCTATTTTTAACCCATCAGGAAAAGCTGTTTTAACATATGTACCAGAAAAGTTAAACCTTAGCAAGAAAATATAGAAAAAAGAGATATGTTTAACATATACTAAGCACTACTTAGTTTTAGAAACTTGGACTAAATGCAGTCCGTAGTTAAAAGCATCACCTGGCAACAATGACTGTTGGCAAAACTCCTAACCAAAGTTTGGGCTGCTGACAGAAAACTACAGACAACTTCAGACTATTTTACAATTTTTAAACTGAATATAAATTCTATTCTCACTGTTTTAGGCCATTATAATCACCACAAAAGATCAGTGCTTAGCAGTGAATAGACTATCGTTTTATAAAACTTATTTCTTTTTTACCATTTCAGCCAAACACGGCTTAAATTCTTGTTATAAGGAATAGCAAAACAAGTTGTTTGTTTTTTTTTTCAAAAAAGGTTAAGACAACAAAAACCCCTCAAACCTGCATCAACTCCTCATTACTGCATTTGGTACAGGGCTGGTTAAAGCATAACTGCATATGCTGTATACTAACAATTCTCTACTTCCTATTTTGAATCACTTCATTCAAAATACCATTATCGTTCAGTGGAACTGCAATAATCAAAAAAAATCACAAAAGTTTTTGTAGAATAGAATAGAATAGAACAGAATACACTGCTTAAAACCTAAATAACAGAGTGGCTACTCATAATACTGATACACACCAAAGAGTCAGAAATGCCAGCTAAAGCAATTTGAATGTAATTTCTATCATTATTTTGTTATCCTACATGATGTTTTTCATTGCTCATATAATAAGTTGAATTAATTCTAACACAATTACAGCTCTGGTTAAAAGGATGCTGGTCCCAACAAGGCATCTGTGGAAGGATGGCTTTAATTGATACAATCCAAATCCTCAATGAGTTTTGTGTATTGCAACAATCAACAAACAGAAGAAAGTTACCACTGGACAATTCCACAACATTTTAGGGCTCTCCAAAGACAGCAAACTGAAGAGGCAACACAGTTTGGGAAATGTAAGTACTATGATGTTTTCATAGGCCCTAGAATTTTTAAATTCTTCTTTATTTTACACAGAGAATGGTTGCAGTTGTCAAAACACAAGCTCTTCATGCTGTTTAGACAGGGTACCCGAATTTTCTGTCCAGCACTGGCAGGTCCAATGTAACACCTACAGGAAGGAGACTTGCAATTTCTGGAGTGGCAAGACTATCCTGTCACCCACAACAGTGTTAGCCCAATGCTAGCTAGAATCTGAATTCCAGCAATCTGTTCTCCATGCATTGAGTTAGCTGTTTGCATTTTTAATTTTTCTGCTAAATATTAAATCAAGAAAATCCCTTCAGGACAAGAGAATTTTTCTGCTATACATCCTAGACACTCGAGTAAGCATCAGTGCTCAGCAGTCATGGGATACACTTCATGAATGCACCTTTATGTTCTCACATAATAACAACCATTATGAAAAAGACTGATTCATTCATGTGCTGAGTATCTTGAAACAGCATTTAACATATTACTGCTCCAAAGATATTATGACAATTCTTGCCAGTCTTGGCTGACATTCAACAAAATGCGACGCCTCCTTACCTCAGTTTTTCCATCTGTGGATCTGGACACATTTGTGAGAAACCAAGAGATATAGACAAAAATCACTGGAAGAAGCACAGTGAGTTGTAGACAAATTTTAATAAGAAGTGATAAAGAAAGACCCTGCTCATCTTTCACTAAATGCATTAGTTACTGCAACAAGTAGCAACTCTGAAAAGTAGCAATTTTTGCTTTTAATCAACATGTGGAAAAAGTATTATTGTAGCAAACACCTTACACAAGACAAGTTTTGATCTCCCTCACCCCTTGCATAACTTCATTTTGGTATAATTGCAGTGATAAAGTCTTTATCAAAGTGAGCTGTTACACTTTTCCCTACCTACAAACAGGGGTGCAAGGCAGAGGGCTACACACCTCTTGGTAAAGTTCATCCTTTGAATCTTCCACCCGTTTTTCCTCTTTCTTACATATCCCTAATCTAATTGAAATGCAGCTATTTTGCTAACTGGCCTAAGCAGGAGCCCAGCTTACTGCATTATATAGATATTCACATATGGTAGTGACCACAGGCCAATTACCTCTTCAAATAGACCAGGCACATTTATTTGTATGTGTGATTCCATAAACATGAGAAGACTGAAGCACAAGTCTGTGTTGCCAGCAGCAATTTTGTCTGCTTTCACAGTAGCAAAACAGAACCATACTTAAAGCATAAGAGACCAGCAAACTCCTGCCTTTGGAGCTTGCTAAAAGGGGGCCCCAGCTCAGCAGTTTGGACACTGAGTGGCAAACACCATCTGTATCCTTTTCCCTTCCATAAAAGGAACCTTTATAGGAGTGTAAAGGAAAACAAAGAAAGATTACTACCAGTAGTTATAAATTAATAGTTAATCATCCAATAAGAATGTGAGTTCTCTCAAAGACATCGTGCTAAAGCAAATTAGTCAAAAAAAAGCTACTGAACAAGGTGCTCCAATAAGCAAGTGATAAACTCAAAACATCAAACAAAAATATCTCCCTAAGCCAATTTTATAACTATTATTAGAATATAACATGACAAAAAAAAAAAAAGTAGTTAAAATTAGAATTTTTATCTGGTTTATTTTACTCAGGCTAATCTTGAATTACCTATATTCCTGCCTTTTGGTCAGAAAAGGCAAAGCACAGCAAGAATGCCTACATGGGATTTGCTTACAATTTTGATGCCAGTAAATTACAACAAATATTGCCAGGGGCACTCATGAAAACCTATTTTTTGTTTTTGTTTTCAGTTTGTGAGCCCTAGAAATCAGCACTGAGAAGAAAAATAAATACAGTTCTGACATGTACAGTAGCAAGAATTAGCTTTGTACCCAGACAAGGAGCAAGCCCTTTAAAGCAGTAGTGGATTAACAATCGGAACGGCTCACACTGCATGTTTATTCAAGCCCCGACAAGAAGTCAGGCAGTGAAGCAAGGGCCCTTCATTGTGAGTTTGTGTTCCACACAAACAGCTCTAACAGCTTTAAGTTCTTTTTTGTTTAGCAGTTTGTTTGTTTCTAAAGAGAAGGAAAAAAAACCCCAAAACAGGGAGAATGTAATTGACCCAGTTGGAAGCAGGAGGCTGGTGCGGGAAGGGACATACGCGGGACACGAGCACCACCACATGGGCACGACTCGGCGAAGGGCGAGCAGCCCAAGCGCCTTCGGAGCCCAGCCCAGCCCGGACAGGGAGCACACGCGCGCCCAGCAGCCCACGGGCACATCTACCTTTAGAGATACACACAACAAGTAGGTAAACTTGATTTCTACCTGATTTTTTTTTTCCCAAGCACTTGGAACATTCCCATGGGATGTACAACATCACTTGATGCTGAAAACTTTTTTTCTTAGGCAGCTGTTCACTTGTAACATCCAGTACAAAAACATCGTCATAGCTTGAGTGGTGTGAAAGCAAGTCAGGGCTTGGTTCAAGAGAGGCAGTTAAAGATTTAACTGGAATCATGCCAGTCTACCGAGATATGGCTTCCTGTAACTAGGTGTCAAGGCATGTTCATTCCCAAAAAAAATAACAAGAGGCAGGGAACATCGTATCAGGGAAAATTGTCTGAACTTAAAAAATAAAATAAAATGTTAAATTACACCAAATTAAGTATTTTTTTTTAATAGCCATACTTGCTTTCTGAAAAAATGTCAACTTTTCCAGTAAGACCATCTTAGTGGTTTAAGACAGCAGTTACTGGAAGAAATACAAAAACCCCAAACCAGATCCCTCCAAACAACTGCTAGCTTATATGCCATCTGATCTAAATACTTTTCCTAGAGATTACTGATTACAGCAGTGGGGATTTTCTGCCATTCAGCACAAGATAAATTTCTTGGCATCTCACACAGCCTTTGAAGCCTCTCAACGAAAAACTGCCCTGTACCTCTTTCATGCTACTGAATTTGAAGGCCTACCAGCAAAACCCTTCTGAAAGCAAGTATACATTAGACCAGCGTAGTAATTTCAGCTCCAGCACCAAAAAAATACAAATTTTAAGTAAGAATTGATATGCCAAGGTTATACGCCTGAAGTAATTTTCATTTTTAGTATTTTTTTTCAGCCCTAATTAGTCATGATTTGTAATTATTCACTGAAGTTTGGATACCCAACAGCAAATACTGAAAGATAGCAGCACTTGGGAAACATAGCAAATGTAGAATGTCGCATTTCTACAAAAAAATCAGCACTCCTAAGGCTTTGATTCCATCCATCTACCATTTCCCTGTGATTTAAAAATATTTTCCAAGATATATGTCTAAACTAGATGAAACTGATTTTAATCTCAGCTTCAACTGGCAAACATGAATTATCTGATTTCTTCTGTATCTAAATGATTTTAGACATTGCAATAAATTAATTTTGATTGACTTACAGTTGACAGATTTCATTACTTTTGACTGACAAGACCAATACAACACATGACAGAACTTTTCTTCCCAAGTTCTAATAAGTGTCCCATGTAATCTCCGCTCTCTTGGGATCAAGTAATGTCACAAATTGCTGTAAATGCAATACTTCGTTTAAATTCATGAGAAATCTGTGTGTTTTACTACAGTCCCTGGGTGTCTCAGTCTGCCCTCTCCAGGTAATACTACAAATAACTATTTGCTCAACCTGAGTTGAGCAAATTAAATTGATTGTCACTGCTTTTCGCAAGGGGTTGGAATGTTCTGCGAAAAGACTTCACAAAGAAGGCAAAAGTTTACTTGGATTTGTGGTTGTCTGGCATTCCCAATGACCTGAGATATTTGGAGGACAATTTTCAGGCAAAGTCACTGAAACTTCTAATTATCATTAAAAGAGTCATTACAGAAAAAACAGCTAAAAAGAAATTCCAACCCAGAGTGCAGTAACTTCATCTGAACAAATTCAACCTGTCTGAAAGCAGCACAAGAGACATTAAGTACTTCAGCCTATCCTGCTGCATTAAAAAGCTTTTCCTGCAGTTTTATGAAATGCTTTGATACTGACATGTAACTCCCCTATCAATTCAAGAGGGTTGTAGAAATATTCGTAACAATACTGCTACAATACTGTACAATCCATTTCAGAAATTTAAGAACCATTAACTCTGAGAAGTCTAGAACAGAATCAAAATGCAGTTATTAACCTAGATTTAGGGTTTAGGATAACAAAGAGCTTCAAATACATATGGGAGATCTGGGGTTTTCAATTTAGTATCTTAAATGTAAACAGCTGTCTGACTGAATATGAATCTATCTTTAGTCAGCCCAGCATTAAAAATTTACAGTACGCAAATAAGTATTTTTAAATATAAATAAATAGAAATATAAAACACTCATCCCATGTTTGCCTAACTAATCTTGTACTTAAAATAAATTAAACCATGCAAAGAACGATTCTGCAAATTAATCCTTTAAGGCAAAAAAACCAAACAAAACCATTTCATCTTTGACTTGTTTTATTTTATTAGGAGAACAGCTAACTCAAAGTTAACAGTGCTGAACACTCTGTTCCTCATGCAAGGATTATATTTAGTTTTAATCGCTTTCTGACTACCTCTACTCAGAGACAGTGTGGGATTTTTGGATTTGCAGGGCAGACCATTTATTAACTCAAGCCTTCTCTCCAGAGTGGCACAATCAGAATGTTCTGAACAGCTGGTTAGGAAGATAGCCAAGATGCAAGAAAGATGTCTGAGCCTCCTTTTCAAGGGCAGCCAACTCTTGTACTGTAGGTGCCAGAATATCCACATGGCCCTTATACAGTCCACCTGCCAAAAGAGACACAATCTAAATTGCACGTTCAAAGCCATTTTTCAGCAGAACTAACAATGCCCAACCACAGTCATTCAGAAAGTTAATTACTTTGTTAAAAAAAAAAGCACAGACAAACCAAAACAGGTATATGCACTCTTGTCACTTGCAACCCGTAGGCTGCATGTAACAAATGCAGAAGATAGCAAGGAACTAGCAGCTTTCTATAATCCATTTATTTATAGTCTATTATTTATTTATTTATAATCTATTATTCTGTAGTTACACAGGAGACAAGCAGGAAGCTGAGCACTGCACAGGGAGGGAACTCCAGAGCAGTTCATTCTTACCGCCCAGAGCTCTTTTCTGCCCATATGTGACTTTCCCATCAAAATCATCCACCGGTACTTTTATGTCTGGTTCAACTTGGGCAATAGTGCAGTTCAAGTGTTCTTCAATCTCCCCCAGCAACTAAGAGAAAAAAACGCTTTAAGTACTCTTATGGTCCAAACTAGTGCTCTAAGCAGTCACATTTGAGTAGTTTGACCAGGAATGGTACAGAAAACAATTTGGTTGCAGACACAGAAGACTAACACATTTTTATTAGCTTGAACTACACAAGTTCATTTCCACTTTCGGTATGGTTTTACCATACCTAGAAGTCTTTATTTCATTCACTATCCTACTTGTATGAATGAGGCTACTTTATCATAAAAAGCTCATAGTCCAAGCCTATTTTACCACAGATGAGGTGTATTTCCCTTCCTTATTAGAGAAAGAAGGGAAGTATTGATTTTTATCATGCATTCATATCTGGTATACAAATGGCAATGAAAACCTACTTAAGTGACAAGCTATTTCCAGGTTAGAGGAACAACAGTTTTAAGTGACAGTTCTGCAAATCTAAACAGAAGTGCATAACTAACACCCTCTAAATCTTAACAGATTTTGGTTAGAAGACTATAAGGAAGCTGAACATACAACTCCAACAAAATTGGCTGGGAATATTAAAATAAGCTTTTATAATTACACAACTTACAGAACATATACCTTGAAAAGATCTCTAATTTCTTCTTTAAACAGAATCAAAGGTTATAAACACCCTAACTTCAACTACACAGGTGGAAGAACAACTCGTTCCTGGGTCTTTTAGAGGAATTAGGGGACATTTAAGCAAAATGCTTACCTGCATCTCATTGTACCATATGGTACAACCTCCTTCTTCCTTCAGTCTAGTGTTATAACACCCTTTTCCACGACTGCTGCATACATGATACCAAACCTAGAAATAATGGAAAACAACTTCTAAACTTTGTGAAATAGAGTTTAGTACATTTGTTTTGACTAATTACAGAATGAAAAAGAATTCAGGCATTTGTTTAAGTTCTCCTTCAATTAAGCATGGACAAACAAGCAGTTTTTCATGCAGGATAAGAAGGTCAGAGCAGCTATGGACTGAACTTCAGTAAATAGTGTCTGTTCATCTTTGCTTTGGAGTATAATTACCTTTTCTTTCTCTTTTGCCACAAGGGAGATTGCCAAACCCATCCTGAAGTATTAGGGGAGAAGAAAGGGAGAAATCTATTTCAGTAACTATTGCCACCTTGTGAAACAGCAACAAAAAATACCAAGAAAACTTGGTGAGTGCTCTGAACACACACATACCTCTCAGCTCTGCCCACTCTCCCGATTCGATGGACATAGTTCTGTTTTTCATCAGGGAGTGTCACGTTGATCACTGTGTAAGATAGGCACAGTCCACAGAAAACACAGGACTTTTTTTTTAATATATGAGCTAAAGTCAGACATCTAAAATATGATTGCAATTCCTCTCCTTAGCCTATGTACATACTTTATAGTCTATTACAACAGTTACAGGTGTAACCTGCAATACCTGCTTTAATAAAGGCTCTGACTCTCAAACTGCTTCCTCCCTGATTACTTTTTGGCAAGAATGGAAAACTGAATGAACAATTTCCAAAAATACAGAACATCATCAGGTATTTGAGAACTTCGGGCGAATAACCAAATTAAATATTGCCTAGTTTAAAAGCCTTTAACATCTATGTCTCTTAAAATTATGCTACAGGTCATATATTTATTTTAACTACTGGACAGGACTACAAATATATTGAAGCTCCAGTGCAATTCAAGGGCTCAAGTTTAAAAACTATGTCTTACCATATGGAACGCCATGAATATCAATTCCTCTAGCAGCAACATCTGTGCAGATCAAGAAACGGACATCTCCTCTCTGCAAAAACAGAGATGTAATGAAGTGTTGTGCTAAATACAGCAAGCAAAATTCCAAGCAATGAAACCACAGTTCTTTGCACTTACTTCACCTTCAAGTCTCTGTACATTTAGGAACGCTTGAAATAAAGCATGAATAGCTTGGTGAATTTACATCTTTGTTTCTTCCCCCAACACCATAAGGCAAGCAAAAATCAATAAATGGCTTAATCAAAACTAAACTGTAATATTTTCACTTTTTTTTTTTAAGTAATCAAGTACTAAAGACTTTAAAAACCAATGTAATTGCTATAGTTTAAAGTTGGGTTTTTATTTCAAAGTAAGCCCACTATCTTCTGAATTCCAACTCACAAAGGTCATATTGATTAATAGTACAGACTTCCACCTACAGAAAATGTGCATCACAACTTCAGGAAGTGGGACATAAAGCATTTGAGTATAATTTAATTTAAATGGAAAACTAGGAACACAAATTAACATATGAATTCGGGTATTAGGAGGTGAGGAAAAAGCCTTCAAGAATCTGCTACATCACCTTAAATCTTTCCAGGTTTTGCTTTCTTTCTTGAGGTTTTCTATCACCATGGAGACAGACACATGAGAACTGATGTCCCTTCCTATCAGGGCCTGAAAGAATTTATATGCATTAATAACATCACATATAAATTATGACTCAGAACTCTACAGAACTGGAAAAGATTGCATGGGCAAAAAAATTTCACAGGCATTGGGGTGGAAAAAAATACTCAAGATAAGTAGTTAAACACTCTTTCTCCCTCCTCCCCAGAGCACATCTGTGCAGGCATTTCTCATTAATCCTTCCTGCTCTAAATTTCCCTTTTTCTGCAAATGTCTGTCTTCACCTTTCTCCTGACACATCCCTTTCACTGTTCCTGTGTTTTCTTTCACATTTCTCCTTCTATGTCTTCTTAGGTGTGAACATTTCTTGCCATGTCTCTTGCCCTTACCAACTATCAATTTTATTAGTATGTTTCCGCAGAGACACCATGTATCTTCTCACTGGTTCAGATTCTGGTGCATGATGGGCTTCCATTCATTTCAGAACTATCTGGAACAGGTACAAGACAGTTCATTGCTTTCTTTCACAAAGGGCACCCCTGCAGCTGCCTGCTACCAAACCCTGAACTTTATTCCCAGTCAGTATGTAAAAAAACCAAAGCACAATTTTATTTGTGCTGTGTCCCAGTACTGGTGACCTCTATCACACAAATTTGGTGTTGAAAAAACACAGAAGTGAGAAAAGTGAGCTGAGTAAGGTTGACATGAAAGCATTACCTCCGCCCTGTTGGATGAAGTACTGCTCCATATTATCACAGTCTATTTTAGTCCTGCAGAAAATAATGGCTTGGTCCATCTTGTGCTCTTTGATTGCCCGAACAGTGTATTCTCCTTTTAGAATTTTAATAGCTTCAGACCACATTTCTAAATAAAAATAAAAAAGTTATTTCACTCAAACTGTTTAAAAACATGAAGAACCTTTGAACTGCATACTTTTGAAGTTCTCTAGCCTTTGAATAGACAGTTAGAATTTTATTATTAGGGAAACCTTCAGTTTCTATCCCTCCCCTCCATGCTCCCATGCTCCAAGGTGATAAAATACAGAAAGAACAAAAGCACTCAGAAGTTTCAGTTTTCTTGTACACACCAACAAACACTAGTTTACAAACCTGCAAGATATATATTCAAGTCTCTTTCCCACACCCCAGGTACAGAAACATATTTCTCTTCAAGACCATGAGAATGTAGAAATAAAATTTTGGAGGAACATGACTCAAGACAAATATCTACTAGAATTTACTTTTACTTCAAAACATTTACAAAAATTTCACAAACTATTTCTTCAAGCTGCTCATTACCTGGAGTATTAGCGCCAGGTCTTGTGTTGTCTTTTGCATGGACTTCATCAGTCTAGGAAAAACACAAACAAAAAAGCCCCCAAGTCAGTAGTCCAGTCTTCACAGAGAAATACTTAACTCCATTAACTTGTAACTAGGAAGAAATGAAAATTTAAATGTAGTATTCGCATTCTGTTCTCCCACCAGTCATGTTTATCTATATTTTGCAAAAGGAAAAGGAAAACCTTTTGTTTAGGCACACAAAACTTATTCATAAAAAGGATAATAAAACTATTTATGTAGACACTGGATAGGAAACACTTTGAACAAAATGAAGAATTAAAAACACCCAAACAAACCTGAATAAAAAGATACTGTAAAATATAGTTAAATCACAAACAGTAGTTACTTATCTTCTCCCCTATGCTAGGCTGAATCAGGTATAAACTTAAAATCCAAAAGAAATAAACTTATACTAAGAATTAATGAAAAAGTACTAACATGTGACAAACAGTTTCCAAAGACAAACAGGGATTAAGAAAACCTATAGCCTTGTAACTGCACCAGAGTTGCCAAGAACAAAATACGGTTCCAGGTTATTCAGAACTTGAATATTAAAGAGCTGAACAACCAACACGATCTCACATGAATAGGTGTCAGGGGACTGTAGAATCTGGAGTCTCAAATGCAGTCTGACATGAAATCCATTCCTGTAAAAACTGCTCATCTCACATGGGCTGGAGACACAACTACCTTACAGAATGATCCACCTTGGCAGTTTTATTTCCTTCTGCCAAGCCAGAAAACAAGAACTAAGTACTGTTAGGCCACGGATCATTAGCTGTGAAGAGAGTGAACAAGCACAGTGCCGTTGCTCTCTAGTGCAAATCAGACTGCTACTCTGTCAAGCTCCTCCTCAGCCATGTTTGTAACACTGAGCTATTCAGAAACAGTGTTATGACACAACTGATATGATGCTGACTATCATGGAACAAACCATTTCAGATTAAGCTTTTGCAATAGCCAGTAAAGATCCATCAACATTAGGCCCCCGTTTTGAAGGTTAAACAAGTAAACATGGACAAATAACCTCAATTTTCACTTACTCTGATATGATTCTTGCCAAGCCTTTCCCAGAGTTTATCAGCTTTTGGATTTACAGGCACAACTACATGGTGGACAGTTTCAGGGACAGAATCTTCTCCTTTCAGATCAACCCAAGTAGGAAAATGCATGATTTTTTCGGACAGTTTCTTCACATCAAAAGAATGCAGTGTTGCAGAGCACACAATCACCTGAGAAAAGAGTCATATGGATACTACTGAAGATAACATCCTCCCAGTCCAAAAAGGTGGAAGGAGAACTGGATGAATGTTATGTAGCTGAATAGCATAATGTAGCACAACAGAAAGAGTCTGGATTTCCTCATCACAGGAACCACTCAGCTGGCAAGAGTCAGCACACAAAATAAATTGCTTAACTATTCCCTTACAAAGATCCAATAAATTAGTAGGAAGAATGTATAATGATTGAAAGCTGATGAATCAAGATTATTAACACATTAGAAATCAAAGTATGTATTCAGTCATGTTTTGCTATATTTATATATAAATAACTCCAATTAAATTGAAAACTGCTGATTATTAGGCTTCAACATCTGGAATACTAAAAATACATATCTCACAGGCAATTACTGAACTCACTGAACACACGTTAGTTAGACAAGTTAGTTAGACAAGAGCTTCAGCAAACTCCACTTCAAAGAAGCATGCTCCATGCCAAATAACAGTCAACAACTGAAAGCAGAGCACAACACACACCCTCCCAAAAAAACCCCAAGCAAATAAGCAACAACAAAAACCCCCACAACAAAAAGAAAACAACCCAAATCACAAACATTTTATACCTGAAGTCTCTTCCCATCTGAGGTTATCTGAGGAATTTGACTGTGGATCCTGTTTATGAAATCTGAATAACCTTGGAGAAGAAGGCCATCCTACATGGGGATGAAATAAAAGAGATGAAGCTGCAAGTCTTCTCCCTCATTTCTCAGTCTTTACACTTCATAAGTGTAAGCAATATACTCCCACTCTCAGATGTTCTTGCATTTAATTAGCTGGACAGGTCAATGCATGGCAGAAGTATTCCTACTAAGGAGAAAATGCCCAGTAAAAATGTGGAGCATTTACACTGTAGCTGCTGTGCTTTACAAGAAGCTCAGCAGCTACTGGTAGCTAACAACAGCCCAAGGCATTTGATCTTTGTGAATATTCAGTTGTACTACAACAGATCAGAGAGACGCCCTTATTTCACAGTATATTGAGTACAACATTTACTGGCTTCAAGACCTGCTGGGTTAACTAACACTTTTATTTTGTCTTTGTCCTTTGAGCTCCCTGCAGTGACAGGGACAGACTTCAGTACCTTGTAAATACAATTTGCAATGTATTTTTCTATCAGAAAAATTCCAAACAGATTTAACAGAGAGACTGTGAGGGCAGGGGAAAAAAAAAAGTAGGTTACTATGGTTGCAAATGATGAGGATTAAGCTGGAACAGCCTACAGGTATTTAACTGTTTCCACTGAATTATCAAATAATACAGAACAATAATGTTTTACTTTTTTTTTGCAAACATCACATTGCATTAAAGAACAGAATTTAAGTAGCACTTAGTTTTCCACATACAGCTTCATCCAGAACCAGGAATCTAACTTGAGATAAATTAATCTTCCCCGTTGAGACCAAGTCATCCAGCCTTCCAGGAGTTCCAACGACAATATCCACCTATGAAGTACATAAAGAGTATGGCGTGGTCCTGTAACTAACTAGAGGCATTAGAAGTTTAATCTAAGGTTAACATTAAGAGATTGTTGTCAGTATAAAGCTTTATCTTCTATTAATTATAACTTCATTGAGTTGGAGGGATCTCTTGAGATCATCTGGTTTCCACTTCCCACCTTCACATGCAAATCAAGGACAATTTCCAAGTTACTTCAGGCAGCTGCCCAATACAATTTCCAGCACCCTTCTGGAAAGGGATCCCACAACCTTCTCTCTGGGCAATGTGCATTTTGGTTCTACAGTCCAGTCTTCTACATTAGCAGAATCTACCTTAGGGAGGAAGCCTTCCCTTCTTTGGGAAGTGCTGTGCCCCTTTTTTCCTTCCTTGAACCCCAAGCTGTGTAATTTTGTTATCTAAAGCCAACAAATAGATTTATTTTTAAATGGGGATAAATTTTTCTCATGGTGGAAGGATACAAAGACCATAACTATAGATACAACTTAAAATTTTGCCAGACAGGAGGGTTCCCGATCAGGAACTTAACATTCACATGGGAGTCGAATAATCTTCCAGTTCAAGTAGGCTTAACGGAAAATTTGTATTTTGGCAGCTAGAACCACTAGAAAACTTATCAGTAGTGATGTGTCTTCATTTCAAAAAATGAGTCTTAAATAAAAAACAAGACCCTGTGACTCTGTTCTTCCTAAATTGTGATTGAATCAATTTTAGATTTCATGGTGCTGAAACCAGACTACTTCCTTCTATGCAGGACTGGTTTGTAGTGTAGGTTCATCTTGATAACTGCAGACTATTTTTATTCACAAAAGCATGGAAGAGAAGTTAATAGGAAAACTGTCTTGCTGGTTAAGGACAAATGGCAAACAATTGCACCTTTATTTTAAGATTTTCAGGAGTACTCAGGCTTCAACAGAATTTGACTGTGTACTGTAAGTACTTGTATTGACATGGAAGTAAAGGAACAACTGCTAGACTGGTGCAACATGAGCTTGCTATCGACTGGACATTTTCTTTTTAATATGTTTGTTATTCTTATTATACATGAGTTACCACCATTAATATCCTTTAGCAACATCATAAATTACTTGGAACCCAAACTAATAAATCATATGAAAAAATACAACTTACACCTTGTTCCAGTACAGAGAGTTGATCTCTTGCAGCAACTCCACCAATAATTAGCAGTTCCCTAAAATTACATCAATATATTCGACATTTACCCATTTACTATATTCAGAAGGTATACTAAACATCTGTCTGAAGACTGATTCTTTTATTGATAGCTGACAATTAACAGCTCTGATCAATAATTCTAAGAACGAAATAACAGAAAAAAATTACATTTGAAATTTATCCTTTCATATACAGTGTATTGTATTTTAATTCAAGTGAAAGCTTTGTTACCAAACTGTATTTGAATGTGATTACTTTATCACTGTTGTACTAAACAAATTAGCACCTTAACAGATTTAATCTTACAAAAAATGTTTCGAAAAAACCTCAAAAATAATATAGCTTAGTTCAGTAAAGTTTCCTGTGTCCTTGAAAGTTAGAAATGCAAATAACAGTAAACTAAATGCATCTTTCCTTGTAGCTTGCCCACCCCTATTGCTTAGTCCCAGCTATTCTAGTAAATGCACTCTTACAAACAGACTGCTGTTTAGAATTGGCAGATGTTTATGTTTTAGAAGGACAGTCAAAGCAGAGACAACTTAAAACCAAAGCAACTTATAGAGATTCATTTTTCAGAATTGCATCTTCATGATAATTTGTCATGTAAGCACGTTGATTAAAGAGACCCTGTATATAACTATTTGATTGAGATGAAAAACCAACAAAATGAGAGGGCAGAGGGAAATGGGGACATAGAAAAATGTTTAGGAAAGAAGGGCAGTAAGCAGATGTTCTTAGTCAAGAAAAGCATGTGAAGTATCACACTAGTTATCACTGACAATTAAAAAAACCACCTACCCCCCAAATTTGTTTTACAACAAAAAGGCAGTTCACAGCCAACACACACCAAAAACCCCCTAAGTGGTCTAACTGTAGTTGAAAAGTCAGAAGTTTGGTTGGCAGCAGACTGTTATGGATATTGTCAGCAACACTGCAGATTATGCTTCATTGAGCTACAAAGCGGAACCCCCCACCCATCTCCCCATGAAGTTACATCCATGGAAAATACCAAAAATGCAACTAACAAATTCACTATTACCTTAATTTGGGATTATCAACATATTTTTTGAACTGCTTCACATTGTTCAAAGTTTGTTCTGCCAGCTCTCTTGATGGTTCTACAATCAAGGCTTTTGGAGCATTTGGAAGGTTCTGTGCTTGTACCACTTGTGCATTTCCTAAGTGGAAAAACAATCACCATTAAGACAAACTACATTCCTATTCCGGAATTTTTTACTGGAAACAGATTTGGATTTTGTTTTATTAGTAATTAAAACCTAATAATTCTAAATGGTCCATTAAGAGGTGATGTGATTGCTCTTTCAACTATGAACAACTTCAGAATAACGTTCAGAATTTGCAAGTGGATGTACTGGTCTTGCAGGGCAACCCATTTTATTCTGGGGCACAAAGACCCACACATTATGAAAATGTTGAAAAATTTAGCTGGACTTCTTTTATCTGATGTACTTCTAAATTCAAAATATAAATACTATTGGTGTTTTAAGAGTAAGAAAATCTGGTATACTTTCAAAAAAGCAGCAACATTTTTTCATTACTGCTGTATTCAAGATCTTTCTGATGGCAATTAAAGGGGTCAAAAGGTGCTCTGTAACACAACCTGTGTATAGAAACAAGAGAAGTTTGTAAAAATCTAACCTACCTGAGTGTTGTGATTTTACAACACTACCCTCAGGAGCCTTGCAAAGACCAACATAGCCATCTTTTGGTGGAAACTTGAAATCTTCTTCACCAAAATTGAATTTCAATTCAGCATTCTAGGTTTCAACAAAGTTGTGTCATACACACAGATTCAAGAGACCACATAAAATGAGAAACAACTCAATAATGAAAAAACCCAGATAGACAAGGACCTAGGGAAGGTCTTTTCTTCTCCCATCTTACATATTTCTCTTCCCCAAGTTGCTGGAATTTTAAAAAAAAATCCAACCAAACAGAAGAAAGCCAACAAAAACCTAAAGCATTTTTTCTGAAGTTGTACATTTCTTTAACTACTGAAAGGCTTTGCTAAAATCTTTACTGCTTGAGAGATAGACTTAAAAAGACTAACTCAGAATGACATAGTACTGCATTACAGTAACGTGAGAGTTCAGAACAAATGACACAGGATAGCTGACTTTCAGGCTATTTGCTTGTATCAGTCGAATGGCAGTATATCAAAGTTTAATACACACAACATGGCACTGTTATTAGGGATCAGTTATCCATGCTGTTCTACCTATAAATTCAAGGTTAAATTTTGAATTTAAACGTTTAGCTTAAATGGTACTCAAAGCTAAAATACATGTTAATTACTTCAGTAGTGAATACTGGCAAACCAAAGCAAACTGACTTTACATGCACAACTGCAGGTAGCTATCCAAATTTTATACTTAAACAGCTCATTAACAAACCCAGAAAAATTATAATCATCTTGGACATTTGTAATGTCCCTGTTACCTTCAGTACACAAGCTGCAAAAAGTGCCTGGTTCCTTATATGTGGTGGGATTTCAAATGCAAGGCCAAGGTCCTTCCCTGAAAGTAGGGTTAGTTCAGTCAGGCTCTGTAAATGTGAGAGTTCCTCTCCCTCTCTCCCTCCCAGTGAATGCATCCAAACAAAATGCCAAAGAAAAAATAAAACTTACCATTTTTGGAAAATTTTATTTGTCCTTTTTCTGTGTCTAGATAACACCCAATTGTATCATGCATAGTGAATTCCTGCAAAAATAAAAAAAAAAGAGGTTAGTGAAGGTAAGACATTTTTAGTGCATTAAGGAGACTTTCTGCTTATATTCTGTCACCTTTTAGTCTTCCCACCTCTCCCTAATAAACGGTGATGCTCGATAGAAGTCAAGCAAGTTCAATTTATTTCAGTAGGATCATTGTAAAGAGAACACATATTTTTATTTGATTTCAAGTCTTCAGTAAACTGCCCAATTCATCTCAGATATTTAAACTTTTATTACTGCTATAAATTTACTTCAAAAAACCAAGCACAACGACAATGATACATTTAAGTCATTTACCTGGAAGTATTCTGCAATATGGAAAAGCACATTAGCCATGTATTTATTAGCCTATGTAAATCTAAGCTTAGAACACCAAACATGGCATCAGAAACCTGTATTTTGACTATAATAAAAGACTAACTCTTGAAGATGACGCTAAATGCATGTTATGTATACTTAGGTGCTTTATCTAAGTATCTGGAGATCTGTTAAAAGCATTCAATAACATTTATATATTAACAGCAATTATTAATGCATTTGACAGATTACAGAGTTGTGCTATTACTTCTATTTTAATTTTTAGTCAACAGAATACGATGCCGTCACTTGGATGTTCACAGTGTATCCAGACAGGTTGATCTATTCAAGCTAATGCTGAAGTAAGTCAAAACAAAATTCAAGAGGAGGGTTAACTTTTAACCTGTAACACAGCAAAATTTTAACTTCTAAATAAGAATAGATATAATTGCAGTCTAACCACTATCATGTCTCAAGCTTGTAATTGCTTTTGTTGAATCTTTTAATAAGCTTTTCTCCAAAAGTGCTTCAATGTTCCATTGCACTTTTGCCCAGTGAGTCTCCCTTAGCAGTGAGCACTACTTCAAAAGACAGTTGACTGTAACACCACTAACATGCAAAACTTTTAATAATATTTCTACCAAATGCAATTCAAGCTTACCTCACCATAGCTGTCAAATTGCTTGTTGTGAGATTTCTTACCAGTGCCACCAAAGCCAAAGCCAAATTTATCAGTGCCTGAAGACAAGACAATAGGCTTTTATCTTTTGGCTGACAGGTTATGCTTTATCCTCTTGGTATTAGCAACTATAATCTCCAACACTACCATATTGGCAAATAATGCACGGTGCTAACTAAAGATTTCTGACCTGGATGTACACCAAACTAGTACTTTTGCAGCAGTACATTTATAGATTTTACTAGTCTTCATTAAAAAAAAAATACAAAAAATACAAAAAAATAAAAAAGAAAAGACAAGGAAAAAAACAAAAGGCAGAAAGTCACAGAAGACAAGAAAACACTGCCACCACTGAAGACTGGCCCTTACAGGAAGTAAAATACTTATACAAAACGTTTTCAACTCTCTGACATTGGGATCCTTCCCAAGGAGTCCATTCTCTGCAACACCACAACAAGACTCCACCCATTCCATGTCAATATAAAAACTAACTGTAGGTTCTTCACAAGGAAACTCACCTAGATCTAGTGAAGCCTGCATAGTTGACCAACCAACTCTGCACAAGCCTTGGTCATGACAGGAAACTTCATAGTAGTATTTTCCTTTAAAAGAAAAAAGAAAGGCTCTAATACAATACCCAAATTCATCGAGCTGGTTCAGTCTTGCTGCTTCCACGCCCATAAAAATCTAACACTCCCAGTCCTACTAAAAGTGTCATAAAATCCCCTACTGTGTTTGTGTGAAAAGGTTGTGTGTGTACCCATGTATGGAATGAAGAAAGAGCAGGCAAGAGAGACAAAGTACACACTGAGAGGCAGTGTGTGAAAGGTCGCAAAGGAGTGACATGCAAGAGAGGATGTGCATTCCTACTGGATGCACAGGAACCAATACACTCAGGACACAAGGTTCTGCAGAATCAGTACCAGACCATCAGCACACCCCAGCATCAACAACTGCTTGTGCCTCCTGAAGCACATCCAGCGGGCTGTCATTACATACAGACTACAGAATTATCTGCACACCCCATGAAAGGAGACTGTTTAGGGTCTTTCTGAACACACCCCCAGAACCACTGCAGTACCAGGATGACTCTGATTCTAAGTCAAGTGTTAGCGTTGGCCTCTCAACTACTGCGACAACCACAGAACCATGAAATTTTTGCATGCACACATCTGGTTGAAGTCTGTGAGGAAACAACTCAAAGTACTGTGTGCATAGCCATTTCCTAAAAAAAAAAATGCATTCTGATGAATATTAGTTATAATTCTGCCTCCTCCAACTCAGTCTTCTATTGATGCCTGAAGATTTTTAGCTTTCTATGTATACTTCATGTATTTGTTCCTTAGTAGACTGTTAAATGCTTAGGTATAATTTCTAGTACTTTTCCAGCCTTCTTTCCCACAGTGAACAAACTCTGATGCATTCCTAAAGTTTTGTTTAGTCTTGCTTGCTAGTTTACCAAGGACATTTTATTTTGTACCACGTATTGTACACATCATAAAGGCAGAGTCAGAAGACAGGGCGAGGACTCCAATGGGGCAGAACTCAGCAGAGAGGATTAACCAACTGCTTCTCTAACTGGACAAGATTGGCTGGATATTCTAACTGCCCAATCTTATAAAATTGTATCAGTCTAATTTGGGGTGTGATTTCCACCATATTGTGTACCTGAAGGCTTTCAAGTAAAATTTGCTTTTCTATTATCATTTTAACGTTGTTTGGGAAGGTTTTGTTCTACTTCCAGGCATCATTATCAGGGAAAAGGTAATTTACAACATAAGGAGAACAAAACAGAGCTATTTGTCATTTCTAAATCTTAAGCTACTAAGTTTGGTCAGATGGATAGAAAACTTTTAATGTAACCATCTACATTAACAATGGCTGACAAGCAGGCATTTCAGCTGAAACCCCTCTAGAACAGTAACATCAACCACATCACTTTATATCTACCTTTTGTCACGCCTCTAGTTGCTCTGCATCCATGCCATTCTTTTATCTCTCTGCTTTGACAGCACAAGCCATCTGATCCAATTGCTGAAAATTACAAGACAGTTTTAGTCAAAGAAATTGTCTAAGTGCTCTTAAAAGAAAATTTTACACATGCTTTCCTCTAGTTTATTCTTTTTTACCATGCAAATATTCTCAAATGAACCGCAGGATACTCACCAAAAGCTGATCCTCTGTCATAGGGGTTCATTTGCCATTTATTGAGCACTAAGTTTGAAAGACAATAACAGAAAAAGCATTAAATCAACAAAGCAAGCCTGAAAACCTCAAATTGGAAGTTCAAATTGTTTCTACAGTGTTTGGCTTGGTTTTTTTGGGAAATAGCTTTGTTCTAATGAAATTCATATGAGATCAAAATGAAGGCCTACAATCTGAAGGAGCGACACAAATGCTCAATGCAAAGGTATTCTATGAAGTTCAGATTATTCCATTAAGGAGAACACAGATTAAGTTACTTAAAAATCCAACGAAAAACAATGAAGACTTTCATAAAATAAGGCAGTTTCACAAAACCAAAATCAAATTCACACAGATAATATCCAAAAACTATATTAAGAACAATAAATTTGAAATGCATTATTTGCCATTTCTGTTTCAAGCTTACATTAAGGTATTTTTCAGGCTATAAGTTAAAATGTCATTACTAAGGAACTAAAATACATGCACATAGAATTTCTGACTTCATTTTTCATATACCCAACAACATGCTGTAAATCCATAAACGATTTAAACGATATAAAATTGAGTCATGATTGGAAAAAAAACAAATGTCATTTCCATTAGTTTTACTGAGTGTATTTGTGTATTTGTATTACATTCTCCCAAGGAGGATTTTATTTTTTCTTTTTTTTTAAGTTGATTTCACTGTCACCAGTGTAGCTGTGGTTGTAATAATGACAACTGCTATAACATCTTGTCGTGGTTTCACGTTCGCCAAATCAAGTGTAGTGGTTTATTCTCTGGGAGATAGGATTTTCGGGAGAAAAAGGC